>CM063243.1:14483634-14692802 GCA_032158295.1 Pycnopodia helianthoides
TGAAGTGACACAGTGCAGTATGTTTATTCTTTCTCAGGATCGTGCAGTACACAAATATCGGATACATATGATCTTCTGGATTATTTCATTTCATGTGGTGAAGTCAGATTTCATTGAGTGATTATATTCTGCTACATTGCACAATCGAAATGGATTCAACATTTGTTTTATATAACTCACACATAGATCCTCGTCATTTGATATTTTTTCGCAATAATCACAAAAATAGGCATGGAAACTCATTCATATATACCACACTTCGAAAATTCTAAAAACCCCTTCTATAGACCTTTCCATTGTTGATAACAAACCGCGCTGGTTGGCATGGACAGCCGAATGTTGTCAAAACATTCAATCGTGTTAACAGACAATGTGACCAAATTCATAACTTTTGCAAATTTTCATTTGACACAATTACCTCCCATGTTTAGTTGCTTTGTTTCCAACAAATTCCACAGTATTTTTGAATATTTGTGTGACATTGTTACAAACTGTGGCTATCTGTTTTTGCTTTGCATTTATGGCTTTCCATAGTTGTCCAACCTTGACTGGCAAAAACTCAGGCTGTGTCATTGCAATAGAAAGGTCTATACAATGTCAACAACTTCATGTGGACACCAATCTTGTCTGCCTCTGCCATGACACGACCTTGCCTCGTTTGGACGAACAGGCGGGGACTGATTGTTTGAGAAACAACGCTGATAAAATGAGTTAAATAAATGCAAGAGTCCATTATTACTAATGCTATCCAATATTAAATTTGAGTGTCATTGTAATAAATACATAAGTTCCACCAATCAAATGACAAGGCTCTGTCCCTGTGGTATACAAGAAATCACGAGGGGTAAGCCTTGCATTTTTAGTCCATTTTGGGCATGACATGTAACTTGATTCTACAGCCTTCAATTTTGAAAAAATCACAAGAGTTAACCCTTGCATTTTCAATCCATTTTGGGCATGACATGTAACTTAATGCCATAGCCTTCATTTTGAAGAATCACAAGGGGTAAGCCTTGCATTTTTAGTCAATTTTTGGCCAAAGATGTAAATTGACACTGTAGCCTTCAATTTGAAGAAATTACAAGGGGTAAGCCTCAAATTTTTAGTCCATTTTGGAAATAACATGTATCTTGATACTATAGCATTTAATTTGAAGAAATTACAAGGGGGTAAGCCTCGCATTTTGGGGCATGACATGTAACTTGATGCCATAGCCTTCAATTTGAAGAAATCACAAGGGGTAAGCCTTGCAAATTTTGTCAATTTTTTACCAAACACGTAGCTTGACGCTGTAGCCTTAATTTTGAAGAAATTACAAGGGGGTAAGCCTCGCATTTTGGGGCATGTCATGTAACTTGATGATATAGCCTTCAATTTGAAGAAATCACAAGGGGTAAACCTTTTAAGTTTAGTCAATTTCAGACCAAAGACGTAGCTTGACGCTGTAGCCTTAATTTTGAACAAATCACAAGGGGTAAGCCTTGCATTTTTAGTCAATTTGGGGCCAAAGATGAAACTTGACACTTTAGCCTTCAATTTGAAGAAATCACAAGGGGTAAGCCTTGCATTTTTAGTCAATTTTGGACCAAATACAAAACTTGACGCTATAGCCTCAAATTTGAAGAAATTACAAGGGGTAAGCCTCAAATTTTTTTTCAATTTTGGGCACAACATGGATCTTGATACTATAGCCTTCAATTTGAAGAAATCACAATGGGTAAGCCTTGCAAATTTTGTCAATTTTTGACCAAACACGTAGCTTGATGCTGTGGCCTTAATTTTGCAGAAATCACAAGGGGTAGACCTTGCAAATTTAGTCAATTTCAGACCAAAGACGTAACTTGACGCTGTAGTCTTAATTTTGAAGAAATCACAAGGGGTAAGCCTCGCATGTTTAGTCAAAAAATCTCACCTTCAAAAACCTTAGAGAACCTGATGATATGAAGATGTACAAATACTTGGGTGTCAGTGTCATCATGCAAAGACATCACTCCTTTTCATAGCCAATGTTGACAATGAAGCACTACATCAAAGCATTTGTCACAATGACCTGAAAGACAGTTAAGTTGTTATGACATCAGTAAATAAAACATTATCAACATCCTACAAATAATAACAGACTGATGAATTTGATGTGATGAATAAAACTTTATGAAATCTAGCTTTTTGATACTTGTCTTACAGTCTTTTGATCTCAAACCGAGTCATTGTTGACATCTTACAATGTCTTATGAAGAAAGGATCTGGCCTAAAAGCTCACATGCACAAAATTTCACTTCTAAATGAAGATGAAACTGTAACTAATGACTGGACGATCGGAGCAAGTCAGTCAAATGGTTCAGCAATTGATGTAGTCACAGTTTATACCAACAGCCAAACTGAATAACAAAAGAATATAACTAACAGAAAGATTCTGAATTAAATGTGGAATTTGGAAGGTTGAGATTGTTGTTATCATTATTTTGAACTAATTAATCAATTGGTAAATTGTATACCCATTATCTTCACCAAAACTGGTGAATCATATCCAAGGTCTTCACACTTCTTCCCAAATGATAGGAACAATCTGTATCTAAAACGCAAATCTGAACAGTGACTTTTCAATGACTGAGTGATTTATTCCAACAATGAAACAGTTGCTAATTTTGGAAATATCCAAATGCTTTTTTTAAGTATGGCTCGAGTTCAACGGCATATGGAATTTCTTTGATGTGAATCAAGAGTAGACTCAGTTTGTATCAATTCTACACCTACAGAAGAGATCTCAACTTGGTAATGAGCTGTAAATAATAAGATTCTGATCATACCTTGACACATCTCCAATGATGTTTTTTGGTCCAGGTTGAAAACAGAACACTGCATGAGGGTGAATCTTCATGGTTGCCTTCGATCTGAACCAAACAATCCCTCATGATGTCACCTGGAAAGAAACCAAATTCATAATTAGACTGCAAAGTTTACTTGAACCACTAAAATTTCAACATTATTTTAGCTCATTGAATGCTTGTTGATGATACAAGGCAAACTTAAATTGATAGACAACTTGGCCGAAGTCACAAAATTTACTCAAAAGTTTACTAGAATTCCCAATTTGTCCAGATATACTTGACTCATCAATAACTTTGGGATGATGGTTTCCGTGCGCAAAACAGAAAAAATATTTCACTAAAATCAGACAATTAAGGGGAAGTCGGTGGAGACATCACATCTATTCCTCAAAGTTCCCGGAATGCTCTTGTTTTGATAAGTATGCTTTGATCTTTGAAAGGTTCAAATGTCACTTGATTCTATAGCCTTCAATTTAAAGAAATCACAAGGGGTATAGCCTTGTATTTTTAGTCAATTTTGAGCATGACATGTAACTTGATGCTATCGCCTTCAATTCGCAGAAATCACAAGGGGTATAAGCCTTGCAATTTTAGTCAATTTTGGGCATAAGACGTAATTTGATGCTATAGCCTTATATTTGAAGATATCACAAGGGGTAAGCCTTGCATTTTTAGTCAATTTGGGGCATAAAACATAACTTGATGCTATAGCCTTATATTTGAAGAAATCACAAGGGGTAAGCCTTGTATTATTAGTCAATTTGGGGCATGACATGTAACTTGATGCTATCGCCTTCAATTCGCAGAAATCACAAGGGGTATAAGCCTTGCATTTTAGTAAATTTTTGGCATAAGACGTAATTTGATGCTATAGCCTTCAATTTGAAGAAATCACAAGGGGTAAGCCTTGCATTTTTAGTCAATTTTGGGCATAAGACGTAACTTAATGCATAAGCCTTATATTTGAAGAAATCACAAGGCATAAGCCTTGCATTTTTAGTCAATTTGTGGCTTAAGACGTAACTTGAAGCTGTAGCTTTTATTTTGAAGAAATCACAAGGGGTAAGCCTTGCATTTTTAGTCCATTTTGGGCGTATATTTTGGGCACAACATGGATCTTGATACTATAGCCTTCAACTTGAAGAAATCACGAGGGGTAAGCCTTGCAAATTTTGTCAATTTTTGACCAAACACGTAGCTTGACGCTGTAGCCTTAATTTTGAAGAA
Source organism: Pycnopodia helianthoides (assembly GCA_032158295.1). Lineage (NCBI taxonomy): Eukaryota > Metazoa > Echinodermata > Asteroidea > Forcipulatida > Asteriidae > Pycnopodia > Pycnopodia helianthoides. Next base: position 14,487,690 of record CM063243.1, read on the forward strand.
ATTACAAGGGGGTAAGCCTCGCATTTTGGGGCATGACATGTAACTTGATGCTATAGCCTTCAATTTGCAGAAATCACAAAGGGTAGACCTTGCAAGTTTAGTCAATTTCAGACCAAAGACGTAACTTGACGCTGTAGCCTTAATTTTGAACAAATCACAAGGGGTAAGCCTTGCATTTTTAGTCAATTTTGGACCAAATACAAAACTTGACGGTATAGCCTCATTTTTGAAGAATTTACAAGGGTAAGCCTCAAATTTTTGTCAATTTTGGGCACAACATGGATCTTGATACTATAGCCTTCAATTTGAAGAAATCACAAGGTGTAAGCTTTGCAAATTTAGTCAAGAGATCTCACCTTCAAAAACCTTAGAGAACTTGGTGATATGAAGATGTAAAATACTTGGGTGTCAGTCTGGTCAGGCAAAGACATCACTCCATCTTCATGGCCAATGTTGACAATAAAGCACTTCATCAAAGCATTTGACGAATGACCTGAAAGACAGCTAAGTTGTTATGACATCAGTAAAGAAAACATTATCAACATCCTACAAATAATAACAGTCTGATGAACTTGATGTGATGAATAAAACTTTATGAGATCTAGCTTTTTTTATACTTGTCTAACAGTCTATTTTATCTCAAACCGAGTCATTGTTGACATCTTACAATGTCTTATGAAGAAAGGACTTGGCTGAACAGCTCACATGCACAAAATTTCACTTCTAAATGAAGATAAAACCGGAATTAACGACTGGACGATCGGAGCAAGTCAGTCAAATGGTTCAGCAATTGATGTTGTCACAGTTTATACCAACAGCCAAACTGAATAACAAAAGAATATAACTAACAGAAAGATTGTCAAGTAATAAACCACAAGGGAAACTGACTGGGTAAATTTCAAATAGTATGGGGTTGAACAAAGAAAAATTGACTAGAGCGGGATTTGAACCAACGACCTCCGGATTAACGTACCGGCGCTCTACCAACTGAGCTATCTAGCCCTATATTGGCGGTCTCCCTATTTTGTCAATATCTTTGTTCGGGGGTGCCAGTCAGAAGCCATACAACCATTAACTGCCGTGTAGCCAGGGATCACATGTCATGCCCCAAAATGCGAGGCTTACCCCATTGTAATTTCTTCAAATTAAATGCTATAGTATCAAGATACATGTTATTTCCAAAATTGACTAAAAATTTGAGGCTTACCCCTTGTAATTTCTTCAAATTGAAGGCTACAGTGTCAAGTTACATCTTTGGCCAAAAATGGACTGAAAATGCAAGGCTTATCCCTTGTGTTTTCTTCAAATATAAGGCTTATGCAAATTGACTGAAAATGCAAGGCCTACCCCTTGTGATTTGTTCAAAATTAAGGCTACTGCGTGAAGTTACGTCTTTGGTCAAGAATTTACTAAAAATGCAAGGCTTACCCTTTGTGATTTTTTCAAATTGCAGGCTATATTATTAAGTTACATGTCAGGTCCAAAAATTACAAACAATGCAGGGCTTACCCTTTACGATTTTAGCCTTTGGCTAAAATTCCGGAGGCGGCCGCCACTTTAATTGCCCCGAATTCAGAAAATTTTGGGTCTTACCTGTCCGGAAGGAGTGGAGAATAGTATCCTAAGTATGAGTAGGCCGTTGGAAAAATTGGAAAGGCGTGAAAAAGGGGCCGAAAACCGGCCTGCGCGACGTGAGAAAATGACCCAACGCCATTTTGTATCGTTTTCCTACTGTGTGTGTGTTCGCGCGTTTTGCAATTTCTCCAATCAGTCGGTCATCGTTCATGCACGATGGAAATTCGATAGGACTATTCGATTTCAGGGATGGGTAAACGCAGATGATGTTTGGGGGGAAATTAGAACTAGGTACATTAGCACACGTGCGATGATGATATAAAAGTCCGTTTTAAATCGTACCCCTATGAAATTCATTTATCGTAGAATTTTGTTCCCTACCCCAATCGATTGGAAACATCCTCATAAATAAATTAAAACAAAACAAAATTAAAAAAAGCTTCAGAAAGTGGCGGCCGCCTGCGGAAATTTGATAAGGGTTAGGTAACCATGAACGCCATGATGACCAGTGCAAAGCCAAAACACATACTATAGGCTACCATGTGAGGGCGCCATTTGACTTATTTTCAAACAGAAAACCTACACATGACACAGTACAATTGCACAAATAATATTATGGATAATTTTGAAATTTATTTTAAAAGTCCATTAGTGCCATCGATAAATTTGTTTTTGAAAGCATTTATTTTTATTTACAAGAGCAGCTACTTTATGTTCTCAAGAACAACTTCTATTCTATTATTAGTATTACCACCACTGAGGTGATCAAATTATTTTTTGAAATAAAGTCCAACACTCATCAAAAAGAGGTGAACTTCACAAGCAATTGACCAGTTAAAAAGTGGATGTCAAACACAGCATTTTTTTCTCCTGGACCTCCGCTTTTTCCAGGGATTGTCATTATTTCTTATAGGGCTAGGCTTCGTCTAGTCCGCATATTATTGTGAAAGTTACCACTGTTAATACTATGCCCGCACCTAGTGGTTTTTAAATTGTGCGCCCTCATGAAAAACCTAACCAAAAATATTTAAGTTTCTTGCTACAACCACACATTTCCGATAATAATTCAATTTCCCATCGATAACTATCAGCTCACCTTTTTCGTTTTATAATGATTCTGGAATTTAAAAAAAGTCCTCAAAACCTGAACAAAATCCGAAAAGAAATCGGTTGAAAATGCAATGTCTTGAGGTTGTCAAATTGTTGTTCTATTTATTTAGCCGTTTTTTTTTGTTTCTTTCTTTTTCTTTGTGTGGCTAGAGTAGCAAGTCTTTCATAGAATTAAACTTAAGAAGTTTGTTGGGGGTAAACATCTTGGGCAAAAGTAGAGAAGCGGGTGGCTGTGGAAATCTTGAAAGTGTTTTCAGGGGTTATTAAGTACAGAATAAGAAAATCGTTTCAATCTCAAAAAAAAAAAAAAAAAAAAAAAAATCAATGACCAAGATTTCCGTTTGTCCGTTTGTCGAGAAAATACCTTTTAACTACCCCAACATGACAATTTATTTTAATTGCTGCAACAACACAAAACACGCTGATAATGATGAAAATGCACTTACGGTAAACTATACGAACCTTTTCTCCTTGTTTCACTAAAACATGAATACCCAATCACCGACAAACAGATTGGTTGGATGAAAACTAGAGGGTTGATGATATAGTGCTACTCTCTCAAAAACAAGCTAGGCCTATTTGAAAGGGTCTCTTTTGGTCCAAATTGGCGCTCACTCGGGTTAACATTTATGGTCCAAAAAGCGTCCTAAATATACTTTTATAGTTTAATAATATATCATGGTAATCAGTAAAATTTGACTGTTTCTAGAATCAACAAATTAAACAAGTGAAGTTCAACATGTCAAATAACTTAAGTTAATATTTTTCAGTAGTGGAGAAATTATAAGACAAAATAGTTCACAGAATTTCATGTGGAGATGACAAGCGCTATGTAGGTTCTATGTAGGTTCAAAGATCCAAACAAACCAACTAAAAACAAATGCAACAGTATTACTTGTAACACATGTTTTTTTTATTGATAGTCATGGGATTAAACTTTAGTAATAATAACATTTTCTAATTTCTCTTATGTGGTGTACTCTCTTGTAAAATCAGATGAAACAGGGCTGGGGTTGAACACAATTCAGTTCACGAGTAGACTCTTGGAAGAAATGTAAAATCTCTTAACATTGGTGTTTGTTTGATCGCAATCAGACCTACATTATTGTCATCTGTATTTTAATGAAATACATCCGATATCATTGCCTGTACAAATACAATCAAATTTACATTTATATTAAACATATTTTGTACCAGTTGATATAGGTTATAAATAATAAATTTGCTCATCAGTTTAGATATTACAAAAAGTAGGATTGCACAATAAAAAGAAAACAATAAACATACATTATGGAGTTCAAAAGTTCTCTTCCAAACTTAACTAACACATCAAGCCTCTACTAATTCCAAGACAGATATATTAAGCCTGTCAATAGCATGAGAACTATAAGAATATTCATGGCCTAAAATGATTTGATAAACACACTTCTGGATTTAGTTAATTATTTGGTGGATACAACAAAGTGAAGTTTGCCATACTTGGCAAGCCCCAGCCAGGTCTAATGTAGTATTTGATCACAGCGATAATATCGACTATAGGAACTTCAGCTTTCGTCAGATTACACAAAGTATATAACCTATGGGAAGTTTAAACACCAGATTGATTACTGACTATTAAAACTGTTGTCCCTACACTGATAATGATAAGCACCTTGCTCATAAAGTTCTTGGTGGTTTAGCGGTTAAGACATCTGCTTTAAGATGCAGAACGCTGTGGGACGAGGTGCCTGTAATCTTTTCCCCACTAACTCAGAAAGCACTTTCTGTAACAAATATTATTAAGTACTTTTTCTGGCCGAGTGACCGTTTCCAATTTCTAGAAAACTTAAAATGATTGTAGGGCACAATCCTTCAGACTCTGGAAAATCAGGACCACACACTATTTACAATGAGTAGGGCAACCACCCCCCCCCCCAAAAAAAATAAAAAATCATACTGATCTCTTTCCTGATGGAACAATTACATAATTTAAATAATTGTGTTTATGTGCCCATCACTTCCATTTGAATTTGTAAGAAGGTGAAGATCCTGGTTTTGGCAGAGTCTGAAATATTCTGTTGTTCAATACTTTTAAGATTTTCAGAAATGTTGTAGTTAGCCAAACAAACTTCTGATTATGTCTGTTACCATTAATGCATCCAGCTATAAAAAGTTCATTATAAGATGTGTGGGTTTACTTCCAGTAGTAAATATTGAGGTGATAAACCGCAGCCAACCTTGGTATGTTGGTCAATTTTGTTTTAAAATAATTTTTACAGGAACATTTCTGCTGCATTAAGTTCTAATGCTACAATAATTAGAAGTTCTGTTTTTAAAATATTAAAACTACTTCACACCAACTATATTCTCCTTCCTTAATCTTCCACAATTTTTACTCGGGAAAAGATACCAACATTAAGATTGCACATAAATTTACTATTCGTTTATCTTTGAAGTAGTATTCAACAAAATTGCATGTTTTTGCTTTTAAAATAGTTTCCATAGAGTTTTTCTCCCCTAAATCTTTACGATAATGTGTCCACTATTGTTCCATCTTACAGAGATAGTCCCAAAGTATTCCTAATTACACAGAGCACACTAAAGTAAAACATATCGTTGCAGTTTGAGTATAATGTAAACATTCTAGAAAGCATTTAAGTTTGAACAAATGAATTGAAGCTACTTCCGCATCTTCCAATCAAATGACATGGATCTACTTGGGTATTAGATTAAGGATGATAAAAGTGCTAGATTAGGTTTACTAATAGTATACAGTCCTTGGTTTCAGGAATATGAGGAGAGCTATAGACTGTTCTCCTTAAATTATCGTGGAAGGCTCTTTTCAATCCTCAGAACCAAACTTCGCACATTAGTCTAACAAGTTTGCGATTTTCAATTGAAGCATGCATACCAGGGCCCAATTTCATGGCTCTGCTTACAGCAGAATTCTGCGCTTACAGCTTGCTGTAAAGCACATAGTTCTATGGGCCATTTGTAATGTTGTCTTGGTTTTCAAGAACAGCAGTTTTGCAAACCAAGATTGAATACCATGGGGCTGCAATTTTGCCTCACATTTTGAACTCCTAATTTACTGTTTAAAAAAACTGAATACAAAGATAATTCAAGGCAGTTAATTGTTCTTACTTCTATATCTGACTGGCCACAATGGTTGTTGTGATGTTAGCTGGTAGTTTGGGTCATCACATGGTTGTTGCTGTGTTGTTGGCTGGCAGTTTTCTGAAGTTGACATGGCTTCAAGGGCTACGACTGTGAAATATAACATATATTCTTAGATTACTTTATTTTCCATCTAAAAATACAATTGGATTAAAACCTTTTTAATTAAAATTTGGTTAATGTATCGTTTTCAAATCATAAAAAAATTGATAATCTTTAAACCAAATGGCAAGAGAAACTGTAAACAGGTGCTTCTAAACTTTAAATCATGTTTGAATCAGGACTCAGGTCTTGTTTGTGCTAACTTGCAAGTTTGGAGACATAGCATAAAACAAAATATGCAGCCAACATAATACAATTTTTTTTAAATTAAAGAAACTGCCTCACAATATCACGATAAGAATTGCAAATATGAAGCTAACGATACTACATGTACTGAGCTTTACACTTTTTAGCCTTTGTGTAAATCACCCAGATTTCTCCACGATGAACATTTTATCTTAAAAAAAAACTTGCATCTATTCCAAAACGTTTTGCAATTCCAATGTTTTTGCTTTTCAGTGAAGACAAAATTGTTTCCTAAACATTTCTTGACATTAACAATCAGTCATATTGATTCGGTGTGTTCAAAATTACAGTTGGATTTGAAGCTTTGCATGCTGGAGAATACAATCGAGAAAGGTTTGCAGTGACACCATGTGCATGAGTAGGATTTGAAACTTTGCATGCTGGAGAATACAATCTAGTAAGGTTTGCAGTAACACCATGTGCATGAGTAGGATTTGAAACTTTGCATGGTGGAGATACAATCTAGTAAGGTTTGCAGTAACACCATGTACATGAGTAGAATTTGAAACTTTGCATGGTGGCGATACAATCTAGTAAGTTTTGCAGTAACACCATGTGCACAAGTAGAATTTGAAACTTTGCATGGTGGAGATACAATCTAGTAAGGTTTGCAGTAACACCATGTACATGAGTAGAATTTGAAACTTTGCATGGTGGAGATACAATCTAGTAAGGTTTGCAGTAACACCATGTACATGAGTAGGATTGGAAACTTTGCAAAGTGGAGATAAAATCTAGTTAAGTTTGCTGTAACACCATGTACCTGAGTAGGATTTGAAACTATGTATGTTTGGGACACAATCTAGTAATGTTTGCAGCCACACTATATACGTAACATCTCTCCCATGACTTGTTATGGTTCTGAAAAAATCCACTGATGTAACAACTCAATGATAAGAGCATACTGATTGTTTTCAGCTTTACAATTTGATTTAAAAAATTCAACCAACTGACTAAAACTGTGTTTGAAAATGAAGTTCTGTTCCATTTACCAGACATGTATAACCCACATTAACTCAACATCTGAAATGACAATGTGATGCACTTAAGACTTTAAAGGAATGCATGAAACATCCACATCCAAGATTCATTTAAATAGTATTTATATTTTCCCCTTGTAGTTGCAACTTATGATGGTATTTGTAAAAAGAAAGTTGATGTGGTACCTCTTTCAGCAATTACACATCAGCCGTCCTTCCAGTACAGCTTTACTCTCCATGTTCATTCACCTCTCACTGTAGAAATGACACTGGTGACTTTACATGTAGTAGCTGCTTTACTAATAACACTCATCAGTCAAGTGGATGACATGGGTCCTCAGGAGATGTTGTTGTAATGTCACCTTGCAGTTGCATTGTCTGTAAAACACAGCAGTCAATTCTCACATCAATTAGTCTTGGTCTAATAAACAACAATGTTATTGAGGTTTTGGTGGGGCTTTGGGTTTGGGTTTTTTTTTGCCCCAGTCATGCCAGTTTGCCTCTTCCCCCTTCCTCTTCCCTTTCAACTGTGATAGGATGGCTCTGTAGAGGTGCTGGTCACATGTTCCATCTTGCCACTCACTGGGGATTTGCTGTAACTTGGTAACCTTTGTTTATTTATTTTTTAATTTTTTTATTTATTTATTTTTATTTCGTTGTTTTTCTTTTGTATTATTTTGCCAGTGAAGAAGGTCATGAACAAAAATGTCTGCAAATGGTTCTGGTTGAGCAGAGTATTATTATTCTTTATTCCTAAAAGTACATGGTAATGCTTGCATGTTTTCCAAACCCCATCAACATCTCATGCATCTTAAACATTTCTTGGTGTTAACCTTAGTATCTGTATCCACTGATCTTAAGAATTTTGCCTCTGAAATACAGAGTAATGGATTGTGAAAATTCCATTGACTGAAGTCTTACTTGTCCAAAAACTAAATACAGCACAACTTTTATAAGCGTTTTAAGTTTCTATCATATCGTACCTTGGCTTTATAAATGATCAGTGATTTCAATATAAACTAAATATCTAAGACATCTTCTTTAAGATATTTCAATTTTATTACCATGGCAGTGTGTTCTATTGATGAAGGTAGGCAATTGTACACAAAAATTGTACACAAAAAGCTTCCAGATTGTGGACATTTGATAGACAGTTTTTTGATAATAAAAAAGCTAAGAACTGATGATAACTTACCGAGATAGATAGACTCTTCATACTTGGTATTTTCCTCAGCTGGATTGGACCAAGGTTCCATGATGGCCAATGATTCTGTCCAGCAGCAGCTGTAAAGACAAAGGATAAACTAACATTTAATATAAAAAACAAATTTTCTTAAGATTTTGCTTGATTTCATAAACCATAATATTTTAGTCCAACAGGCAAAACTACGACCAACTAGAAACAGTTCCAGTGCCAGTGTTTGGTTGAATTGGAGTGTTAAAGAGTAGTTTCAACCGGAATGAATTGATGCTGTTTAAACCTTAGGTTTCAGCATGTATGATCTACTCAATCTTTGAGATGCTTTTCCTTTTGTAAAAACTTCTATATTAGGGAGAATTGACTTTTATAATGAACACTTCGTGCAGAGAGTTGCAATCTGCAGACATCATCTAGTAGAAACTGAGTGTACCTTTTTCATGACACTTTGTTCTTTGGTAACATTCGAGTTGTGTTGCTATAGATGAACAGATGGCAAACTGAAAACCTGGCTGAAATCAACCGGGAAGCTGCAATGGGTGCCTGAGTCATCATGCTGTAAGGATGGAGCACAGTTGACACTTGGCTTGTCATTCATCCTTCATCCCTTGCCTCCGTTCTCAGCCTCCGTCATCCGTCCTCCATCCTCCATCCTCATCCTTCGTCCTTCGTCCTTCGTCCTTCGTCATTCGTCCTTCATAAGACTTGTCCATGATGGCTCAATGAGATTATCTAAACACAAGGGATAAATATACATGAACAATTACAAAGAACCAAATCTGAATCCCAAGACACGATTAGTTAGTATGTTTTCTTGAGTGTCTTACTTGACATGTTGATGTAGATGTCCCATATAAAAATCAAGCATTCTGAGATTGACACTAAGAAAGACATATCAGAAACAGGAACCGGACCTGCAAGGTTTACATTACAGTGCAACATTTAAGTGTTTTGACTAAATCACATGGTCTGAAAGACCAGGTTTATAAGTTGCAGTAAGGTCTTACTTGTACGCTTGACGTTTCAAAAACATCTCCCAGTTTTATGTCAATTTTGTCGTCCATGTACAAGCTTTGTGTATGACTGTTTTGATTCAGCTCTTTCTTGATTATAAAACTAATATGTGTCAGTCAAACACCCAAAACTAAAACCATCGAGAAGAAAATATCAGTGCCAGAGTGTTAGTTGGTTGTTCAAAGACCATTTTAGCCATCTGAAGGGAAGTAAATGCTGTTTAAACCTTTGGTTTTAGTTTCCATTCAGGAGTTATTCAACTCTTCAACTTTTATGAAAGTTTAGGAGAAACGTGTTGTTCATGAATTTTATTGTTGCATTCTCCAGAGCTCTTCTTATAAAATCTTTAAGTACCTTCTATCTTGTCCTTGCATAAACAGCACAGTTTTGTTGCTCTACATGTAGCTGCATAGATGATCGTTCAGACTGAAAACTTGGCTGACATCAAACATATCATAGGCCTATCGGCTATAAAGGGTGCCTGAGTCATGGTGTGGCTGCATCTGTGCTGTTTGTTTGCCATGTATTAGATAGAGGCTGACACTTGCTTTGATGTGTAATCCTGTAAAAATATAAACATCATTTCTGGCTTAATTTCTTTTTAAACATAAACTGTACTCTCAGTTGCCAAATTGCCACTTGAAAATTGTTGTAATTCTTTTGATTTCAAAACAAACAAATCAAAGAGTTTCAATTCTAATTATTTTTTGAAATGCAGTGATGCTGCAAATCGGACAGCTTTGTTAGAATCTACTGTTTATGACTTGATTTGGGAGGCACAGAGATTGACAATATTTGTGCATCAGAAACAATAGAACTGAGTTACAGTTATATGCTGTATTCTCCGTTTGATTACATACATTTTTCCAGAGCATTACATTGTATCATCTACAGTCATAAATCCTAACCTGTTGAAAAATCAATAGCATCACATGTGCAAAATGTTTTTGTAAGCTTAGTTTTTAAGCTGCGTCTGGCTCTAAAGCTGGCATGTTCAAGGTGGACATTTGTAATGAGACCTTGGGTCTTTACAAAAACTTAATGTGAAACAAAGTTCAGTAACTTAAAAATGTTTCAAGTAAATCATGAAAAAAGGTTGCTGATAAATTTTTCATTTGGCTTTCCAATAATTGTTGGAGCTAACCTGTGTTGGGTGGGCAGGGCTTATGATGGAATTGTATAACACCAACCAACATGATTGCCCACAGCCTTAGAATGATATGCAATATGATTTCACAGTGAACAGTTTCCGGGGCTCAAATTCGGAAACTTCACAAGACCGCTGGGTTTGTAGACTAAAACTGTTACTGGACCAACAACATTGTCAGAAGACCAGTACCAAAATGAGAATAAAAACTATATGCACAGTTTAATATATAAACTAAAAGAACATTTATCTTAAGAGTTTACTAGGCCTACACTTAAATCACTGACCTAGAGCCTGCGGTCCAGTGTAAATTTTGAGCCTTGGATTTTGTAGTTTACATCGTCTAAATTTTTAAGTAACAGTATTTTTGCAAACCAATTATTGTATACTTATGGGTTGCAAATTTGCCTCATATTTCTAACTCTATTGTTCTGTTTTATTAAAGGAAAGAACACAAAGGTATCAAAGACTATTCTTTTTCTTTAATATTAAACATACCCAATTGCATTTACCTTTTGACTGTAATTGTACTTACCTTTTGACTGGCTGGCAATAATGGTTGCTTGGGTCATGATGTGTTGTAGCTGTATTGTTGGCTGGAAGTTAAGGTCACCATGTGGTTGTAACATCTGTATGATTTAACATACATTCTTAGATTACTTTATTTTTCATGTAAAAATAGAATTGGATTAGAGAAAAGTAAAACCTGTATTCTTTATTAGATCTTTTTAATTTCAAACATACATTGATTATCTTCCAACCAAATGGCCTGAGAAACTACAAATAGTTGCTTCTGAACATCTATATCATGCTTGAATCAGGTCTAATTTGTGCTACCTTGCAAGGTGGGAGAAATAAGCATGTAAAAATGTATTAGATATAACAAAATATGCAGCTAACATAATATGATTTTAAAAATCTTAATGAAGTCAAGGTTGAATCTTTCTGATTAAAACCTCCAGGTAGGATTCATTGAGGCCTTCACCAACAAATCAATGCATGGTCTATTAAGGATGATTACAGTTTTTTAATTGAATTGAATTGAATTTGTCTATACTTGTTCAGAATTGCAAATTTGAAGCTAATGTTACATGTACTATTGAGGTTTTGGTGGGGCTTTGGGTTTGGGTTTTTTTTGCCCCCAGTTTCCCTCTTCCCCCTTCCTCTTCCCTTTCAACTGTGATAGGATGGCTCTGTAGAGGTGCTGCAATTTCTTCAAAACTAAGGCTATAGCATCAAGTTACATGTCAGGCTCAAAATTGACTAAAAATGCAAGGCTTACCCCTTGTGATTTCTTCAAATATAAGGCTTATGCATCAAGCTTTGCTTATGCCCAAAATTGACTCCAAATGCAAGGCTTACCCCTTGTAATTTTTTCAAAATGAAAGCTACAGCTTCAAGTTACGTCTTATGCCCAAAATTGACTAAAAATGCAAGGCTCCCTTGTGATTTCTTCAAATTGAAGGCTACAGAGTCAAGTTACATCTGATACCCAAAATTGACTAAAAATGCAAGCTTACCCCTTGAGATTTCTGCGAATTGAAGGCAATAGCATCAAGTTAGATGTCATGTAAAAAATTGACTAAAACTGGCAAGCTTACCCCTTGTGATTTCTTCAAATATAAAGCTTATGCAGGAGGCTACGTCTTTTGCCAAAAATTGACTCCAAATGCAAGGCTTACCCCTTATGATTTCTTCAAATTGATGGCTACAGGGTCAAGTTACGTCTTTGCGCCAAAATTGACTAAAAATGCAAGGCTTACCCCTTGTGATTTCTTCAAATATTAGGCTATAGCATCAAGTTACGTCTTATGCCAAAAATTGACTAAAATGCATGGCTTACCCCTTGTGATTTCTGCGAATTGAAGGCGATAGCATTAAGTTACATGTCATGCCCAAAATTGACTAAAAATGCAAGGCTTACCCCTTGTGATTTCTTCAAATATTAGGCTATAGCATCAAGGTACGTCTTATGCCCAAAATTTACTAAAATGCAAGGCTTACCCCTTGTGATTTCTTCAAATATAAGGCTACAGCGTCAAGTTTCATCTTATGCCCAAAATTGACTAAAAATGCAAGGCTTACCCCTTGTGATTTCTGCGAATTGAAGATGATAGCATCGAGTTACATGTCATGCCCAAATTGACTAAAAATGCAAGGCTTACCCCTTGTGATTTCTTTAAAAATAAGGCTTATGCATCAAGCTACGTCTTTGGCCCAAAATTGACTAAAAATGCAAGGCTTACCCCTTGTGATTTCTGCAAAATTAAGGCTACATAAATGTAGAAATATACAATAAAACTAACCTTTGAAAATTTCATTGCAAAACATTGTAGGGTTTTTGAGATATCGCCGAATATCTGGTGCGGTTAGGTCCACGCATGAAGAATAATCTGTAATTGGAATACACAATCTGAGAAACATTTTATGCAGAAACGTTTCTCAGTTTGAAATGTTTTTGAATCCCTCTCTCTTAAACCACATTCCTTAAAAGGGAATCCTTTCTCAGCATGTTATACGTTATCAACAGCTGCAGTGCTTCTTACCAAGTAAGTTTTTTTTCATGGCCACTCATTTTTTGAGAATTTACAAAAGGTATACTATTTCTTTAAAGAAAGGTGATATTATGGAGATTACTAAAAGGCATTACCGGACCACTGTACACCTGCTATGATAAGTTATTACAGGCCATAAATAAACTTCTCAGGAAATTAAACTTGCCAAGTGTTGTGACGTTTTCAGAAAAAAATGCAATTTATATTTAGCACTGAGTAAAATGTAACATTAAAAATGTATGACCACATATTACAAACCTTATATTGAAGGGTGTATGCCATTTTACAGTTGAGCAGGAGACTCAATGATCGAGAACTGGTCTAGACGGGGACTCTGATCAGCCAAAGATACATCCTGCAGGAAACTAGGCTCCTGCTGGGTGGTGGAGATGGTTACCAGACCGTGGATGTTGGAGAAGAACAGAGTGACACGGTCACAGCTTCCTGAATGAGAAATTAGGTCTAAAAACCATGGTTCAGCATCATTGAAAAGAAGATGGTAAGACATCTTCATTCAGTGAAGCAAAATTGAAATGTGTCTATTCAGTTTTTAAAAAAACACATTCAAATGGAAATCAAACGATATTTATGCTTTCTTTCCTTTTTTACCTGCAACCAAAATGCCATTCCCATGCTGGCTGAAATCAACATTTTCAAAAGCAAAAACCAAATTGAATATTATTTTGTTTTTGCTCTTTGGTGTATTAAGCACTGTACACTCGGCACTTTCCCGAGTCCAGGAAATCCACAGGCATATCACTTGGCGGGATTCGAACCCAAGACCTGCTAGAGTAGATGTCTTACCACTAGACACCGAGGTGGCTTCCCGGTGGCTAGAGGCAGTTCAAATCCGTAACCGACATGAATTAAATAAATGAAAAATTGCAATAAAAGGCTGTGGTTATTATGGGACAAATAACACTGTGGCTGCACTGGCTTTATATTCACATTTAGTTTTGCCCTTCGCTGCTGTATGACGATAAAGCACTGAACATTTGAGAGTCTCATCCGCCGGGTTTCAAGAAACCTCAAATGGTTTCCTTTGGTACAAATCAATCCCATGTCCTTTCAATACCTAAAGACAATGTCTTAGGCCTTATCGGAATTGTTGCTTTAAGAAAAATGTATGAGATATCGCCTAATTCACAAGGCCAGACAGCCACTTCAAGGTAAGGGGCACACTTAACTGATTTGGGCTGTTGACACGCTGCCACCTACTCCTAGGGTTGAAACAGGGCTACCCCCTTCACAGTCTGTAGAGATGTAGGCATGGGTATCATCCAGTAGGAGCCTGGCTGGTAGAGCAGAACGCAATACCTTCCCAACTTTTTACGAAGCAATTATGGTTAAGTGCCTTGCTCACGGGCACAAGTGTCATAACCAGGATTCGAACCCAGACTCTGCTTCTGACAACACCAGACCTTGGGTCTAGTGAACTAGACCGCTCAGCCACGACAAGGGTATTGCCAAGGACGTACTATTCTTCAAAGCATGGTGACGCCAAAATCTAGCCCAAATTCAGACAGGGCCTAAAATACTTAACCACTGAGCTCACACAATGACTGGTTGCCATCTTGATTCCAGCAATAATCAGCAAGAGTACCACAAGCAATATGTGGATCCCAACCAGCGAGGAAATGGCCTTCTAGCTGCAGATAGAAAAGGAAAGAAAACATTAACAAAGTTTGATTTTCAAAGGAAGATTTGTATTTAAATACTCCAATGATTATACTTTGAGCTTTTTAATTTTTTTTAATCAATTCTGGTCGTGAAGCCAAGGATTCTCAGAAAAGCGAACTTAATCACTACACTAGCAAAGAATCCCATGGAGAGAAGACAAGGAAGAAAACTAGTTTTAGTTTTAGATGTGGAAAGAAAACCGCAGAGAATTATTCCAGGGATAATCCATGCAATCAGGTAGGGACTGAAAACCCAATGCACATAGTGCCCCCAGCGGGATTTGTAACCGGGGTCCCAGAGGTGGAAGGCAAGGAAAGATACCTCTACACCAACCCGACCACCCAGTGGATGGCAAAAGTAGGGGTGGCCTTCACTGCAAAAAAAAATACAATCACTTTTCAAATCATTACAAATTCTATCAAATTAGCAAAATCACTGGTGAATCAATGGTTTCAAAAAATAAACCCCAAAATAACCAACAAATCAAAAGTACTTAATATTCTGAACAAGAAAGGGTTTCAATGTTTTATAAAGGGCAAATTTGTGCTAAACCAGTTGTGAATTTTGTGCTACTCAAGGCTGGCAATAGAAAATAGTGGTCAATGTTTGTAAACAGAAAAGAAAGGTCTGTACTATTAATTGCCACATATAAGAAAACTTAATGGCAAAACCCACACAAACTGAACTTAACTCGATTTCAGACATTGTGGTATCTGCCTCAACATCTGTTCAAAATTGTCAACACTCACCAACGCTGTGTTAAACAAATAATTTACTCTTTTGAATATTGAGATTGCACCTGTATTTGCAGACGGTTGACACCACAGAGTACAATCATGAACATTCAATGGTCATTCCTGAATTAAATCAAAAGGGTAATTCTTCATACTCCCTGCATATGCCAATCATTGCTGACAGAAGGCATTCCATCCACACGTGTAGCTTGATTTTTACCACTTGAGGAAGGCCCCACTCCATTAATCTTCAACCCATCTTTGTCCAGTGTTCTTTGCTCCTTGTATTGCTGCAGTAATCGTTGACGTCATCTCTCCATCTTCTGCTTAGCCTCTCCTACATCTGCACTTGGGTCCATAAATGGAAACAAGGAAGGCTTTTTGTGCTGAGCAAAATCAGCTAAATCAGGGGGGTTAAAAGAGCGTAATGCAGGGAGACTATAAAGTAAGTAAAAGTAAGCAAGAATCAACTGAGTTAACAGATGTCAATTGCTTTTATTTGAAGTAAAGCCTTTAAACATTACTGTGTTAATATCATTTGAAACATGGTGCTTTGTTTGCTTTTTAACAATATGCCTGTTATAGTTATACAATTTTTACCAAAGCTAGAACCTTCAGAGTGATTTTTTTGTACAAGGGGTATAATAAGCCTTGCATTTTTTGTACAATTTTTGGCAAACATTTGAACCAGAGTAAGAGCCTTCAATATCAAAAATCACAAGGGGGGTAAGCCTTGCATTTTTGTACAATTTTGAGTAAAGACAAAAAAAAAAAAAGTAAGACCTTTAAAGTTGAAAAAGTAACAAGGGGTAACCCTTGCATGTTGTATTCAACTTGGGGCAAAACAAATTGAACCAAAGCTAAATTCTTTAATTTGACAATGCCAGAAGGCGGCAAGCCTTGCATTTCTAATAAATGTTGTGGTACAATAGCATATAAAACTTAGAGCCTTACATTTGAAAAAGTCACAAAGGGTGAGCCTTGCAATTTTATTCAAACCAGGGCAAAAGTTGAACTAAAGCTAGTGTCTTAAATTTGATAAATATGATTTTTTTTAAATAAGGTATAAGCTTGGCTTTTTATTCATTTCTACATAGAAACTGAACCAAAGCTAGACCCTTAAAGTTGAAAAAGAAATCACAAGGGTAAGCCTTTTTCATTTTTCAATCACAGACAAAATTCTCGGCTTACTCATCATTTATTTTTTTGAAATTAAATGCTCTTAAATTGGAATTTTTTTTTCCTAAATTGAATTAAGGCTTGACCCTTGTGATTTTATCAAATGTTAGGGTCTGACTTTAACTTAATATTTTTGCCCCCAAACTAAATAAAATATTTCGAACCTGACTAGAGTCATGAATTTGGGGGTAACACTACATGACTTGTGAAGCTGCATGTGCATGTACTTTTTATAAGTATGTTACATTACATTAGCTTTCTTCAGCTTGTAATTTCTTCTGAATTATAATGTTGACATTCAATTGTAACTAACTCTAACCTTGGGTGTGACCCCTGGCAGTTACAGGTTGAGTGGCGTCTGACTGGCACCCCCGAACAAAAATATTGACAAAATAGGGAGACTGCCACATTAGGGCTAGTGTAGCTCAGTTGGTAGAGCGCCGACACTTTTATCCGGAGACTGCCGCTTTAGTCAATTTTTCTTAATTCAACCAAAAATTGATTAGTTCCGGTAGTATCAAAAAATAAATATCAAAGAAACGAGCAGCCTTGTGAATATAACAGGTACCAGGTATCATTTTTAATTTGACGATAACCTTAAAACCTACAGTATTATCATCTTAATAATTGGACATAGGGACAATAATTTTTTTTGCTCGGTCTCCAAAATATTGTTTCAAAATCAGACTGAAATATTGACCCCTTGCACATTACCGCGCCCATTGTGTCCCCCACTTTGGATGTCAAAACGCATTTTTTGCTAAGGATGCATTCCGCGTCTGCAAGGGGTCAATATGAAGATGAATTGTGACTTTCTGGTAGATTCTTGAGAGTTGTAATTTTTTCCACACTGCAGTGCACTTCCCAGTGTTTTAATGTAATTGGACATTAAAATGCAAGATTTGGAATTCTTTAAGTTGCTTTTTTGTTTGTTTCTGTTACATTTCACATTAATTGACCACTTCCTAATGACTTTGCAAAAAACATGTTATGAATATTCTTGAAACTCTCACAAATATATGGACCAGGGCTCGATTTCACAAAGCACTAAGATTCATCTTACAGACGAGTTGTCAATAATACCATGGTGATTTGTATTGTGACATCACACTTTGCTTAGCAATAATAAGATTGAAAGTTTTGACACGCATGTTAAGATCAATCTTAACTCTTTTTCGAAATCGACCCCTGATCATTTCAGCATAATAAGCATTACTGCGATTTTGGATTCTTCCAAAGTCTATTTTAGTCTCTGAAGCTGCTCAAAGTGGTCATAAAGAACGACCAAGCAGGGGGTAAGAACAGCAACCCATAATCAGGTATCCTTCCTCCTATGGTATTTCACTGCTACACTTTCCGATTAAATGTGCAACCATCAGATTCCTGGTAACAGTTTCTGTCTGGATATACAGTAAACAAGTTGTGAAGCAAACACATGTAGTATGCACATAACAATGCAGAGCATTAGGTACAGGCAGCATGTCCAACTTGCTTAACATACACGAGCAAGACGTTAATACATGTACATGTACATTAATAGTTCTTCATCCAAAGAAGACTGGTGCGAGTTTCTCTCAAGATCTCCAAGAAGTGGGAGACTTGTATTGTTCGAAGGAATGCATCTCCACATTGATGGAGACGAGGGGATGTACCTTTAACTCAGAGCAGTCTGTGCTTTCTTTCTCTCTACGGAATCAAAGTACCACACGGTGATTGCGTACCTGCATTGGATGGAAAAACATCACACCAGATTATTATTATCATTATTATATCTTTCTGGTAATGAAACCAAGGGACCCTCAAAAGCGACTAGCACTTTGACCCGTAGGCCTGAAGGTACCTGTGTGGAGAAGACGATGAAGAAATGTCAATTTTTGGATGTAGGAGGAAAACCCCAAGTAGCTAGGAAAAACCCACACAATCAGGTAGGGACTAAAAACCCAATCCACATACAAGGCTCCGGTCCGGGATTCGAACCGGGGCCCACAGAGGTGAAAGGCAGGGAAGGAAACCACTGAGCCAACCTGACTGTCCAGGACTGTTATTGCAATGTGTGAAAATAATAATAATAGCAATACTTACATGTACTTCTCATGTACATGTAGTGCACATACCCTAGTACTAGCAGCTAGGTCAAGGCGCTTTACAACATTATTATCCCTGTTCATCAGGCGTACTTGCACCATTCCTCAAACTTTTTCAACTCCCTGGGGAGTATACTACACCAAGCTGCTTAGATTTTTCGCTAAGAGATTAATCCTACACAGGTCTCAGCCTTCTCAAGTTCCTATTTATACACTTGGGTTAAGAGAAGCAATTACGTATGTAAGTGCCTTGCTCAAGGATACAAGTGTCATGACCGGGAATCGAACACACACTCCAATCCAATAAGGCCTTTTAATATCGAAACTTTAACAGAGAAAATCTACAGAAATGAAATTGAGATGTGCACATGCACACTAAAACCTCCCAATGGCGTCTAACAGCATTACAATTCAATCTTGATATACTGAACTATTAATTTAAAATAACAGCATATAAGGCATGTTTTCTTATTTAATTTTAAAAGTTTTGTTATTTTACTTGCATAGGCTCCCTAGAATCTTTTGTTAGGAGGGATACTGGGCCGTCACTAAATCTAGTGTACCATCATGTAAAAAGGGACTGGATTACTTTTGTGGGGGGGGGGGTGGGTGGGGCAGAGCTCATACCCCTCATACCCCTTCTCCTCCCCCTGGACCTGCCACTGGTATCAGCATAAAAGAAGCTTCAAGAAGAATAAAGTCTTGTCTTTTTAGAAACATATCATAAGGAAAAATAATTCAAAGTAATAAACCACAAGGGGAAATGACTGGGTAAATATGAAGCCATTCAACCTTTAACTGCCGTGTAGCCAGTCAGTTTCCCTTGTGGTTTATTACTTAATATTTGAAATAAAAAGTTGCATCCCGTTAAAGTGATCCCTCTCCTGTCGCTTCCCAGGTTGTATCGTACACAGTAGATACAGATTGAATGGCTTCTGACTGGCACCCCCGAACAAAGATATTTACAGTACAAAAAAGCAAGACCACCAACATTAGAGCGAGATGGCTCAGTTGGTAGACTACCAGAACGTTAATCCGGAGGTCGCAGGTTTAAATATAGGTCTAGTAAATTTTTCTATGCTCAACCCAAAGAGAAAGAAAACAAATTTAAGCCCAGTGTTCAGTTGCAGACCAAGGTTGCAATGAGCTCCTATTGACCCAATTCAGCTGATATCATCATCCTAAAATACTTGGTAGTGCCATTTTGGGAGTTCGTTCATTGTGTGTAACCATAGATGTTAAAACTGTATACAGCTACATGTAGCTGAGCAGACGATAATCGCTTATACCCCCGGAAGTGATACAAATAATTTTGAGAGCGCCCTCACGCGGTCAAAAATACGGCGCATTTGAATCTCAAACAGGCAGCCGGTAGCCATGTGTGACGTCAGCTCAAGGGGTCAATAACCTATTAAGGGAAAAAGTACAGAGTAAACACATACCTGGTATTATGGGCAGGCAGAACCTCATGAGGGTTTCTACGGTTTGACCAGAACACAATAAGCCTGTTGAAGATAGGTTCTATGCTGGCCATCATTTTGTGATCTCTTGGGTACAGTCGCAGAGTTCCGCCCATTTTCTGAAAGTCCAAGTGAACATCAATGTCGAATTAAGATGTTAACTACTGTCATCTTTCTCTGTTATCGCAACCCTCTGCACAACATTATTCTTTTAAAATGGTGAAGAAGAAAAACAGAACTTTTAGGGCAAACTAAAAAATTAAATTTGACTACAGTGTCGAGAGGGATTTGAGCCTGCAACCTCCGGTCGGCACAAAAACCTGGCAGTTGCTAGTCAATTTTTGTTTGTTCACCCCAAAGTTATTAATTAAATACCCAATGAGTTTCCCTTACGTGGTTTATTACTTTCAAAGTTACTGCATTCTAAGAGTTTGTCTTAACTCAATTCAGAACAGAAACAGCTATTGCAAAGTAAAGAAAGAAAAGGTGCCCCTGTTGACCTACACAAAAAGTTGGGGCAACCTTTTTTTTAATAAGATGTATTTTAAAAAAATTAAAAAATTATCATTATTTATCATGGTATCCAGGCCTAATTTAGTTCTTGTAAGGGCATGGCAGTTTTTCTATTTTACAGCGGGAAACACAGACCTTTGAATTTCATCTTTGAGAGGGTAAGGCCATTATCATTTTGCAAAATCTTAAAAGTCTATGTGAAACATTTGAAGGGGCACCAAGGCCATAACCAGGGCAACAGAGGCCATGGCCTCCATGGCCTCTGTGTAATTTCAGGCCTGGAAACATAAATTTCTACTTGAATATTTACAGGGGCACCAAGGCAATGAACAGGGACATGAAGGAAATTGCTTCTGTTGCCTCCATGAAGTATCATGCCTGAGTTGGTATTATCGGTGTGACTGTGGCGTTTTATGTGTTTGAAAATACAGTATTTGAGTTGTTTTTTCGGATACTAATTTATAAATTATTTGTGAAACCCTAACTCTTTTTTGACTGTTCCACATTGAAAATATTCTTTATTTTTAAAGATTATGAAATAAACCTTATTCACTTCACCAAGGTAATTGTACATGTTATATTGTTAAGACCTTGGCTTGGGTTTCAGATGTGCCTTGAGCTCTGTTGGTTTTGTTGAAAATATTTGCTTTAGAAGTTGGCTTGAACATGATGAGAGAGAACCAATTGTAACATTGTAGCAGGGTAGGGCACAAAGTCCGAGTGGGATCACGGTGGTAGTATGACAGAATAAAAAAGAATTTTCCATTGAATTGGTTTGCAATGCATGTTATTCCCAAGTGCTACATGTGTATGTAAACAAGGTCCTTGAGACAGTAAGTATTTTCATATCTGACAAAAAAAACCTACAACAAAACAGCATGTTTTTGTTTTTCTTTTGAGGAACTCTTTTCTGATATAATAAAACATCCAAGTACATGGTCACATATTGTGATCCGGTCCAATTTCATGGCTCTGCTTACCGCAGACTTCTGTACTTAAAGGTAAAGGGAGGGTATACATGTACCTCAAGCTGATGAAAATGTATATTTTGAGAAACAATTCCCTTCAAAGGAAATGCAGTTTTAGAGAGAGGGATTCAAAAACATTTCATTATGAAACATTTCTCAGATTGTGTATTCCAATTACAGAATATTCTTCCTCCGTGGACATAACCGCTCTAGATTATCGGTCCAATTTCATGGCTCTGCTTACCGCAGACTTCTGTACTTAAAGGGAGGGTATACATGTACCTCAAGCTGATGAAAATGTATATTTTGAGAAACAATTCCCTTCAAAGGAAATGCAGTTTTAGAGAGAGGGATTCAAAAACATTTCATTATGAAACATTTCTCAGATTGTGTATTCCAATTACAGAATATTCTTCCTCCGTGGACATAACCGCTCTAGATTATCGGCGATATCTCAAAAATGCTACTACCTTTTTAAATGAAGTTTTCACAGGTTAGTTTTACTGTACATTGTCTACAATTATATAGGATTAAAACAATCAAATCGTTCCAAAAACTAAAGGTATACTTTGCCAATAAAAAAATGAAGGTGCCATGTGAGGTACTATGGGAAGTCTGATGGAAGTCAGACCTGAAAAATTGCCTTTTTGATCATTTTTGCCACACATGGAATAGTTCTTAAGCCATAAGTCAGCGGGTGACATACTTTTGAAGTCATATTCAATGTTTTCTCCATCCTGCTGTTAGTGGAAAAGTACACATGAATTAAAATGTTAACATACTTAGTATAAAATAAAGGGTATTAAAGTGTAGTACGCTTCTGACCACAGCTTCATTATACCATTTACAAGACCTGTTTTGATTTCATTTATAAAATATTGTCAACTTCCAACAAGCTTTCAAAACACACAAAAACATTAAGGAGGAACTGTTTCATTGAAATGAACACATTGTGCACTCTTGAGTATTCAAAATTTGTAGAGATTTGTTATTTATTAAAATGTTTTTTATTGTTGAAAGATAAGCTCCCACAGGGTGTGAGAGTGTGTACATAAGTAAGAATTAGATGAACTTAAGGCTTGAACTTAAGGCTGTATCTCGATGACACACTAAATAATTATACAAACAGTGTGTAAATAGATCAAACAAACTTCCAAAGTACATACACTGTACATGTCATTTTCAAGTTAAATCAACATTTAACATTCCCACATGTATGTAAACTGTTTCATTGAAATAAACACATCGCACACTTTTTGCGCAAAACAGCAATCAAATTGTGCATGCTTCATGGAGTTTTACTTTAATTCTTTTGAACTTATTTAGTTGGAGTGTGTAGACAAACTTGCGCCTGTATGTAGACCTACATCAAGTTTTACTGCACCTCATACATATTCATGATCGAGAGCCGAGATTCTCATTGGTCCATTCATCATCACATGCCAGATGCTATTTACCAAGCGCGCTGGCATGCAAGTATTGTACACACAGGGTAAATACGCATGTTTAGTAGACTAAATTTATGCAACAGTCTCCTTTGCATGCACTTTACAAAGCCATCATTGAACTGTTATGTCCCTCACATGCCGGTGTAGTACATGTATATTACACATTGCGCTTTCCCCAAGCTCGATGATGCTGAACTAGAGAGAAGTACGAGGTATAGTAAAACAAATCAAACATGGTTTATTTCAAGTTTACAGTCGATACTAGGCTCCCCTCGGTATTAGAACTCCATGTAGTTCCCTTGGTTTTGCCTTTGGAACTAGTTTGTCAACTTCCAATACATACATACACTGTACCTAAGGGAGCTAATATCGACAGTCCAACCTCAAACAATGTTATATTGCATCATTAGCGAGACTAAAAAACTCCCCCAAACTTATGTCTTGATATTCACAGATGACTGACTTAAGTGACAAAGCTTTAACTGTTACCTGTACAAATGTACATAGTTTACTCAACACCAAGATTGTCAATTTTTTTAAACATTTCACTGGTTGGTTGACCAACAATTAGGCCTGACTAACCTGTTTAGTGAAAACAGGAGAATTGTACTTTCACATAAACCTGTGTAAGTCCCTACATGAAAGACAAGTTCAGATTCAAAGTCTCTGCAATCTTGATTTTTTGTAGTGTTTTGCTTTAATTTTTAATTTTTTATGTGATACAAGGGAAACTTGTTCACCGTCATCATTGTGCAAAAGACAGGTTGGCCTTCAATTACAGTTCAGTGTTCTTGTTGAGCATGTATTATCAGCCTTTGTAAATAACTAAGCACACACTCAAGTGCACATGGGAAAGAACTCTGGCAGGTTTAATGTCAAGGTCCTTATACATGTACATAAACCAATGGAGTGTGTAGCTTAATCATTGTTAATCATAATACCAGCAGATAGCCAAGTACACATATGGAAACTATGGTATTCATGGTAAAGGCCTATGTTGATAAATTGCAAATTATATGTACATGTATGTAAATGTTTGGAAGCTACTTTGGTATGAAGTATGCCATCGAGCTACATGTACAATACACAAATAACATGGTTTGAGGGTGGAGTCGATATACATTTGTAGCTCTCCTAGCTTTTGGAAGTTGACAAAATAGCTACGCCCCTTGCCTCGGAAACTAGTTTGTCAACTTCCAATACCTAGGGGAGACCTGTCTACCCGAAATAAACTATATTATCAGGAAAGCGCAACATTTGCATGTGCTACCATCTTTTCATTGTAGCAATCTGTGTTCTCGCATGCGTTATTATACATCCCCCGTGCAAGTAACACTGGGGGTTAAACGATTGCTTTTTAAAAGCGCATGCGGAGTCAATTGCAAGATCAAAACTCATTGTTTTTAATCATTTGCAAAAAACTAAAGCATTTCAGACAAACATATTTCAAGAGAAGTTTTCCACTATGAAAATCTTTATACTATGTAAGTTATAAGAAAATCTGTGAACAATTTTTTTTCCCCTTACCAATGTTGTGCACACCCTTTGACTCAAAATGAAACTGTTTTCTTGTTTGTTTGTTTAGATGATCTTCCCAACAAGGGAACTCAGCTCCCACATGGGGACATGTAAAACCTAGCTGGCAAACAGCCAATCTCTCTCATGCAAACATTGCTTTAATGTCAGATGATTATAAATGAATTGCACAATCCAATACATTGTGATTCAGTAACTAGATGACAACACTTCTTCTAGTCATTGTAAAAACAGCGGTCAGCTTGGCCGGATTTGAACCCATAGCCTTGTGATTGCAAGTCCTGCAGTCTAACCACGTCCACTTGACCACAGTGAAATCACTCCATGGGTGACACTTCCCATTAGTTAAATTGTTCAATAAAGGTACAATACGTATTAGTCCCACCAGTGTTTCCCCGGTAATGAACTGATGAGGCGAGGTGGTGACAATTCAAATTGATGATCAAAGTCAAATTTAAACAGTCTGCAAAGTGACAAGAATGCAGACCTCAAACAATGATCACATCTACACATCCCAATCATGCGCTATTGACACATTGAGGTGAAGGGAAAATTTAATGAAAGACACACAATGAAAGTTTTAGTACATGTACATGTATTCCTTTATGGAAAATGAAGAAAAATGGCACAAAATGACAGGCTAGAATTTCATCTTTGTGAGGGCAAGACCATTTCCATTTCGCAAAGGACAACACTGATTTGTACATGTTTTCATTGGTAATGGTAACAATTTTTGAACGTCCCTTTTAAAAACTTGATACATGTACATGTGCCAGGACCAACTGTCTTCATTTTCATCTGAAATACTGCCAAAGTGCAAGACAAATGTTCTCCAATACTCAGACCTGTATTCAATTTGCCAAATTGAAACACACACATAAACATGCAACAGCAAGAAAATAAATAAATTCAACTAAACTATTTCTGTGACATCACTCTATTGTTCAAAGTGCTTTCAGGAAATAGTTTAAGTCAGAGAATAGACTCTAAAGTGTAGATTCGTAAACACAATGTACTCGCCTTCAGCTCGTACATTCTATTCACGAATCTACACTTTCTCGTCCATTTTCCTTAACATAAATCCCTGAAGATACTAATTTATCTTCATTGAATACTTTTCTTGAAGACATGACCAAATTTGACTGTTGAAAACATAGGGATGGGATTCAATATACTTTTCCAATAACCATTAATGTACACGTATCAAACAGGTACAATGTGCCTTAAAACATAAATGTGTGTAGTGACCCAATTAACCTGACACCATCAGTCATGTCAGTCACCCATGACAAATCTTACTAGCGCTAATTTGCGAGTCAAGTTCCCTCTGTTGTTACTGAGTCGCGTGTTTGGCAATGCACGCAAGGTTAGGCAAGTGCCATACCTTCTCTTGAATATTGACTCTCAAATTGGCAGTCCATGGGCAGACGTGACGTCAGTGTGAGAGGGTCTAGATACCTTTATAACATTACTGCAAATTTGTGTACAAGATGAGTCAGAAGCAATGCCAATACTACAACCTGTACCAACCTCTGAATCCCAGCCTTTGTTGAGATAATAAATGCAGGTGACGCAGCGCCCATCTTCATTTGGATTGTCCACATGCTTGACATAGTGGGTGCCATTACCAGGATAGCACGCTATCATTGCCTGAATAGAATGAACGACAAATACAAAAAATTGGGTCAACATTTGGGCCAAGAATCAAGAACAAACTAAGGTGTGAAAAAAGGTGTTGAATTTCATCACAGCACCATCATACTTTTGAAAACTTTAAAGTGATCAGAGACTGATGCTTTTCAATAGATTAACAAACAGCGGCTACAGATTTGCCTGCTCTGGCAGAAAAAAGATATCCGATCTTTGTCTTTTTTCCAACTGGTAGAAGTAATATTTTAAGCTAAACTGACTGACTTCAACATCCATGAACTACTCCATTCACAACAGGGTCTCCTCCAAGCAACTGATTAAAACTAATTTATGGATTTAATGTTATTATTTGAAATCATATCCCAAAAGTTCATATTTATGCGAAGATGTTTCAGGGTTCTTTCTGCCTACAGTGGTTGGTGCCGGAAAACCCGCCCAGCACTCAGGATTCCTCAACCACCACTAGCAGAATTTTCTCTGCTTCTGGTGACCACCACAAATATTAAAAATTTGTAAATTAAACTTGCAATTTCCTTTCAAAGGTTTTCAATGAAATGTAAAATTGGGTATTTACTAATTAGTATTTATCAGTCAAAAAAATGGTGTTCAAAGCCATACATTTTGAGTACGTCTTTGGTTAAACAAGCTTTGCCACTAAACAAATCCTGGCCAGAACCCTAATGTTTCATGTGGTTCAATCGTTAAACATGCAGGTTGTTAATTAGTTGTAGACGTCATGCAGTCATTGAATTCAACTGTTCATACTTTGGTAGAGTTTGGCAGCCAACTACAAGCTTTGACACCACTTCTTCCCAATCCGTGATGTTTAGCCATGTAATGGGAACCATCTACGTTTCTAAGTTTTATTTTCTTAATTTGTTAAAAAGAGTTTGATGCTTCACAATTCCCAAGTTTGATTAGAACACGTAACCTGTGATATCAAATGTTTACAAAAGAGCCACAGAGCCACATTTCCTACAGGTACAATTATTACACAGTCCACATGAAAACACATGAAATTTTGTATGTTGTGGAGATTTCATTGTCCATATGCACCGTTTCAAAAACTTGTGCAGTTGTTACTTTTATAACTCTTGAATTTATAACTCTTGAATTTATGTGGAAATTACATCTACATGTATGATGCAAAATGAAAAATTCCCCAATGACCAGTGTAGTATCTTGCCTGCCAGAAAGGCCCTGGAAAAATACACCGTCACTCTTTTTGTAAACAAAGGTTACAAGGTCTACATTTGTGTATACCATGAAATTAACTGGACTGCTGTTATCGACCTTGAACAAAATTAGGAAAATCTAGTTGATTACAAGAGTCCATCTACATACCCATGTCCACATCAGGCTTCTTTTGAGGATGCTATTAATCAGAAACCAGACTAAATTTTAAAGAAGAATTTTAAGCCTACTTTCTCACGCGATCACAAGACCATACTCCATCATTATTCAGGACCAGAGGGGATTTCTTTTGACAATTCCCCATGTCACAGCTTTTTTTAATGAACTCATGTTACATGGCTATACACACACATGTAGTTAAATGATACAATAAAAACTAAGAGATAAGTTGTTAAGGTTTAGGAGAACTGATGGTGTCAGTAATCATGGAGAATTTTATATAAAAAGGTCTGATCTAATTTTTCATCAGTTTTGCATAGTAATTTTTTTCACCCTTTAACTTTTAATTTGGACAAGAACAAAAGGTAAATTTAGTGTAGAGTTTGTTTTCTTTTTGAAATTTCCTTGTGATGCATACGATGTACAATGTATACATGTTCATCAGAGATGACATACTTTGTAGTTCAGGAGAACGACATTTTTTGAAATTTTTATTTAGTGTAACTTGACAGCTGTAATGACATCACCATAATTGTTAACTTTTTAAGTACATGTACACCTCATTTTCTAATTTAATTTTCATTTATTAATTCTGGTTGTGAAGCCAAGGACTCTCAGAAAGCTAACTTAATCACTATAGTAGTCAAGAACCACGTGGAGAGAAGACAATGAAGGAAGTTTCAGTTTTAGGTGTGAAAAGAAAACCCCAGAGAAATATTCCAGGGAAAACCCAGGCAATCAGGTAGGGACTGAAAAACCCAATCCACATAGCGCCCTGGTGTGATTTGAACCGGAGTCCCCCAGAGGTTGAAGGCTAGGCAAGATACCACAACGCCTACATTGTACCTGACTGCCCAATCTGCTAACTAAGGTTCAGCAACTTTGTCAAGAAAGTTGTGAGAAGTTAAGAAGAAGACAAGGAAAAAGAAAAAACAGAACAAACAGCTGACAGACCAAACATCTAAAATAAAAAAAGCTAAATTCATTTGTATCAGAAAAAGAGTAACAAATTTACGGCCTTCATAGTTCAAGAGCAAAATCAAGCTTAGACCACATGTGATACTGCAGAGTCAGAAACGAAGACTAGCATAAGAAAGGAGGAGATTTAAGATCAGTCCAGATCAGTTTCCAGGAGAAAACACTTTGTATTCATGACTGCAATGTGTTTCAGAGTTTATTGCCTTTAACCCTCCTACAGTCAGTGAATCTTGGCAACATTTTCCAGTGAGTTGACCAACCATTTGAAACCATTCGACTGCCAAGGTTGTGTACGGTGGCACAACTGTGCACAGAACTAGCTGTGTACTGTGTACTGTGTACATGCATTCCCTCATGGTATCATATTTCAGGCTGGCATAGTTTATCTATCATTCAAAACCACTTGAAAGGTATTGAATGGTCAGACAGCAAGAGGGTTAATGCAGTCTACCAACAAATTTACGATACTGGTCAATGGAGAATCATTTATGGAATTTGGTTCCTTCCTTCCGCATCCAATGACTAATCCTTGCAATGCATCAACTGTTGACAGAAATATTTCAACTGAGGAACAGGCAGCCTGATACTTCAGACATTTAATGGCAAGGCAGGTTTGTCGTGGCCGAGCGGTCAAGTGCACTGGACTCAAGCTCTGGTGTTTCTGATCAGCAGAGGTGTGGGTTCGAGTCCCTGTCTTGACACATGTGTCCTTATGCAAGACACTTAATCCTTATTGCTTCGTCTTTCGGATGGGACGTACAGCCGTTGGTCCCATGTGCTGTGTAATACACATTAAAAGAACCCAGTTACACTTATTGCTAAGAGAAGGGGTTTGCCCCGGTGTTTCTGGCAGTGGCAGCTGAATGCGCCGCAGCACCTTGTAAACCCTTACAAGGTGTTACAAACTGTATATAAACGGGTCTCATAATTCAAAATGATAAGCGCTTTGAGACGCCCGTAGATAATGCACTTTATAAAAACCCATTATTATTACTATAAACTATTTTTCCTTAGTATAGGGCACCTCAAAGAAGGAATTTTGAGTTTCTATTGGAACATTTTAAAAGGCTTAGGCAATGACCAGGACCCAATAGAGCTGCTTCAGGAGAAAATTGTGCTTACGTGTAGGCCTAACAACTTTCTGCTGAGCAAAAATTTAGCAGGAAACCAATCAAATACATAGATGTGGAAGTGTTTTTCGGCTGGCAACCCTGTTCTGGTAAGCGACATTGTTTTGTGCTCAGCCACTTTATGCGCTTATTAAGCATCTCTATCAAATTGGGCAAAGGGGCACAGAGGCAAAAGCATTTGGCCTTGAGTAAAGACAACCATCATCCAAGTACTTTTTAATCGACAAATTCAGTTAATACTTTTAGATGTTCTGCATACATACAGCTTGGAAACATTCTAACTCATGCACATAATGAGTTTATCACAACCCCTCGCCAGTAATTCCAACCATTTGTCAAGGGACCATCTGCTTATTGAAGAAACATGCACGCAATTTTTCTATTACTATCGCACCAGCCAAACTTAGTTGCCACAATAGTTACTCTGCTAATGAAAAATGTTCTAACAGGATGAATAAGAACACCATCCAACCGGTGAAAAATGTCATCGAATACGAACGTCAGTGAAAACAGCGACAAACTGATTAAGATTTGTCTGGAATTTTGTGCACTTTCGTATCAGGCTTATTCAGGCAATGGGAATGGATGTACACGCAATGATTTTTGGGGATCTGCAAAATGCCGTTGTGTCAAATTTGACAGTATTTCAGATGGAAATAGTTGTGTAAATTCAATGAGCATTCAGACTGAATGTGTCTGACAAGTCCGACAGTCGTGTGTTCTTCAGCTCGATATCTTCATTTACAAAATTGATGTTCAATGTTGACTTTGAGGCTGATAAACATCTTTTCATATTTTTGAGTATAGAAGTTTACTCAGGCTGTGCCCGAACTAACCACTTCATGTCCGATGATGTCTTTATCCGCAAACTGTATTTGGACTGACTTACTTTTACAGCTGACATTTTTTTTAATCTTGGAACAACTTGGATTCCTCATTTTAGCTGACAGGTGGACGGCTTACTCGGACTTTCCAATGTGTTGAGCTACATGAAATACAAGTCCTGCAGTCTAAAGAAATTTTCCTTCCTTCGAGCCCTGGACAATTGTGCCAGTTTTTATTAAAAGAAAAAAAAGTGAATAGTTTATTCAAGTCTCTTTGATTTCTACTGTCATGACTGTAAGTATTGACCCCTACCCCTAGTACTGTATACTGCTGTCACACATGGCTACTGTCTGCCAATTTGGGAGTCAAATTGTATCAGCAGAGATTTGGTGAGTGCGTTAATTACAATGTACATGTGCGCATTGCCTATCAATGTGCAATAACACACTATGTAAACTGACTCCAAAAGCGGTGCAACCAAGATTTCTTGTGTTGATGACATAAGGTGAATTTGGTCAATAACTTGCATTAATGTTTTAGATATCATTTTTACACATCTCCGACCAATTAACGATGTTGATGCAACTACACGGAGGGCCATCTGTAACGCCATGTGTAACAGGACCTAAAACCTTCGCGCTACATGTACGTTAGCGTACATTTGTAAATACACCCAGTAATGGCGGAAAACACTGGTACAGGGCACATCACCTAAAATGGATTGTCTGGCAATACAACTTGCAAAGAACCGCAAAAACTTTTTTTTAAAGAGAAAAGAAATACAACCTCTTTAAGTTGACCTACAACATAGAGGACTACTGGTGACTGCATAATGTACACCCACTCAAAGTATAATTCATTGTTTATTACATGTACATGGTGCGATATGCTCTATGTTTACATTGCAACACCGATTTCCTACTGGCACATTTGCAATCTACATGTTTACAGACAGTGGTCATTCATCACTCAGTTGAGTTTACACGTTCAAGAATTCCTTCCACACATTTTCTTAAAAAAAAAAAAACCACACAACAAAGCTTGAAACAGAACAGAAACAAGTCAGCACAGGTACCTCCCCCCCCCAGACAGTGGCAACCTCATACTTATCAGATCTTTGTTTTCACCACAGAGCAATAACATATTAACCTTTGACCTCACTCTGTACTGGCATACTTCTTTGAGAGAGTGCCTACGTGCAGTTTGTAGCACTGCCGTTCTATTTTTAGAAACAGGTTGTCCTGCCTGATTCACAGCTTTCAACAGACATTGTACTCCTTGCCAGTATGCCAATCTGAAACGCTTTCAAAACGAATCTATTTTTAACAATGGCAAACAAGAAATAAAAATTTAATAGACTAATAACCCAAGTCACGTGTCATCACCCACAATAATTTTTCGGTTAATGCCATTTTGGGGGTAAGATTCCTTTTGTGTCACTGTATAGTGTACACTTTAGGGCAACACATGCAAGGTGAGATGTGTTATACATGTATTTTAAAACTCAATTTTTCTCCCAAATTGACAGACCCGTTGGCCCAGAATGAAGCTCTGCGAGTGCCATCAGTGCAAGTGGTCTATTAAGACGTTAAGTGGACTCTAAAGGGATCATGCAATTCAAATCAATGGTAATGAACCAAAACATTCTGAATGTCATTGTCATTCTGTTTGACAAATAATTGAATGAAAGATAACCAAAGCACCATTCTAAAGCCTGACTAGTTGTTCTGACAAACTTGTCATTTTTTTGTTTGTTTGTTTGTTTGTTGTTTTAATTGCGAGGGGGGAGGGGAGAGAAGGCAAGGAATTTTTTGGAAATGCCAGTCAATGGGAATCCAGCTCAATACTTAATATGTGCACAAACTACAAGTCAACTTTGAATGGAATTTTTCTGATTTGTAAAACACACAAATTATTTTTATTATAAGCTGAGAGCCTCTCATTTATTTGCCTTCTGATGTCGACTATACAACATGTCCTTTTAAAACTCTAGCCCACAAACACTTGTCAAAGTAAAAAACTGCTGTGGGCTAATCACTTCTTAACTTGCCCTGTGAGCTACTTTTGTAACCAACCTGTTCAATATTTTCCATTTCAGTCATCATAAAAAAAAAGAGTTCAAGCTTTTTTTAGTTCTTTTGAGAATATTGTACATACATGTACATCTCAAAGCCTGGCTTGTGTTTTGTGCATGTTGGTCGGACACATTGTTATGAAACCCAAAAAAAAGAGGACAGAAAGACAGAGTTTTGACCCCCCAAAACAACATGAGTAAATTCATTGCTATGATAATACTAGCTGATGTATACTTAATTTATTGTGCATAATTTACACACTGTCCCCAGGCTAACTTTAAAAAAACTAACTTTAACTGGCAAAAAAGTAGGCCTATCAACATGATCAATGGGTGGGTTTGAACCCATGACCTTTGCTATGCTAGTGCAGATGTCTTACTACGGCACTGAACACCAAGCTAGCCCGGTGGCTGGCCTAGAGGCAAGGTCCGAATCCTATATTTTCAGCAGCGGGTAGTCTCTGCTGATCAATTGTGTGGAAAGGAAAAGAAAGAGGGTTCAGTTATTTCAAAGGCAGATGGTATTCCCACTCCCCTCCTTAACTTATAATTTAATACTCACCTCTGTCCGTCCATTGATGTTTTCAAACCCTTCAAGATGCTCCTTGCATTGTTGGATGATCAAGTCGATTTTGGAAATGAGGGCGCCAATGTTTTTGGTCTGTGGAGTGCTGCCGTCCGACCACGCGATCATATCCCCCCGTATGTCCTTAGAAGAGCCCGTTTCCAGACTCGTTACCAACTGTCCACTCTGGAACTTGTCGTTCTCTCGCAGTGCCTTAACCTCCTCGATTATGGCATCGCCGAGTTCCTGTCGTAGAAACTTATCCACTACGCAGACGCCAAATCTACGCATGTGGTCGCTAACATAACGCACCAGAGCATTGGTGTTCCTTTCCACACTACCATTATCCGAGCTTCCACCACCTGCTTTTTTACTTGACAGGGAGTTCTCTTGTTCTTTAATGAAGACCTTGTTGTTCTCCCGCTCAGTTCCTTTCTGCTGTGCACAACTTAAATCTTCCTTTTCACTTTTACACGGGGTGAGTGTGTACGAATGTTTCCGTCGAATGTTTGCTGAAAACTGGGCAATGTCCTCTTGTACTTGAGAGTCTTCTATGTGTTCGACATCATCTGTTCCAATTGGCATGTCACTGTCGTCAGTATTCCCACGGCCCCCTTTTGAAGATGGTGTAGGCCTACCACCACCAGTACCACCATCAATATTATTATCACTTTGAGTTTGATAATTTTGTTCATTCTTGCCGGGTTTACTTCCACTATTATTTTTTGGCCCACCCATCTGGCTTGCTTTGAATATTTTCCCATCCTTACATTTCTTACCAGTTGTCGCCTGTTGCTGGCTTTCCATCTTAGCACAGTACGTCTTGTGCACTTTCCAGTGTTGTTTCTGGTGGTCTTTACAGCAGTACCACGTACCTTTACAACGACTACATAGTTTCAGATTTTCCAGCTCTTTGCAGAAGTCGAAAGCGCACATTCTCTCACTGGCAGTGTCGACTGCAGGGACACTGCTGGAATGATGTGGCTGTGAACAAGCCATTTAGCATCGAACAATTATCATGATTTAGAAACAGTGGATCAAGTTGAACCAAATTTGACAGATATATGCGATCCACAATGGTTCAATTTCGCTGCTTCGGCTGCATGACGTACCAAACATTCACAGCGCAGTGCAATTGCATGTATTTCCGGATGCACATGTGTATTTACAATTCACTACTATAGGCACCATGTATACATGTGTGTTGTGTGTACGGACGTGAATGAATGTACGCAGTACTCGACCTACTTTTTTCTACCTCAAACCACACACAATGCGCATGCACATTCCGTGTCCTGTTTGGTCACGTACGCAATGTTTACAAAAGTTTTCAACTGCGCGCTGAGGATAGGCCAACTGTCCCAATTAAAACAATTAAAGCAAGGTTAAAGCTGTCTCGAAGAATATATTAGCTGCGATATTAATTGTTTACCCCCGTGTGAAGACAATAGTGCCATCAGTTTAACGTGCAAAGGGTAGGGGAAGGGCTGTGGGGATTCTCGCTTATCTTGTTTGTGAAAACCAGGGGGACGTCGCTAAAAACGCTAAAAAAACAAGTCCACAACCAAAAAGAGAACAAAGAGAAGTCCTCGAATTACCTAGTCGAAATTGTGTGTGTGAGAGAGAGGGGGAGACCTTGGCCATCTCGATCCTCCTGCAACTTTTGCCCGTGATGTACTGTTTTGTTTAGCCCTTCGCGTCCAGGGACGGACCATGGCGGGAAGGAAATATCCTCCATGCTGGACGGATCACTGACCGAGTCCCGAGGCTTGGCTATCGCCAAATGGGGGCACCATGGTGCATGTTTAACATTAACTTGAAAACTGTAAAAAAAAAAAAAAATGGCATGTTAACTTCAGAATGAGATTATCAATGGTTCTGTCTGCCACTGACTTTATAGTGAGGACACTCTGAGTTTGTTTTCCTTCAATGGCTCGTCTGTCCACTGCTGGAGGCCAATTCGCGTCACCTAGTACTAGTAGTAATAGGCCTACACCCTCCAAAAGCTCAAAATGCTCGAGTTCGGTCAATCCTTGCTTCGGGAATCCCATATTTACCACAGGCAGAGCCTATTTAATTATGTCAAATTTTACGTGCACATGTACGGCTAAAAAAACTGTGACAAACACCAAACCTCATCAGATAGGTAGAACAATCTTTTAAAAGTATATGATTTATCAACTTAAACAAAATGATGCATAAATCTGGTGGCAGACGCTGAGTAAAAAACATGAATAAAAATACCTGTTTGATTAAAGTCTAAACAAATAATCGTGCTAGTCGTAACGTTTGGTAAGCCACATTACATTAATTGACCTACACACATGACTTTTTGAATAAATATAATAACTTTTTATGAGGATTGTTTCCTTTTGTGCAATGGTTATCAGTCGGTACTACTGCCGTGATCACTTTGGACCAATCATAACACGTTGGTAGCTAAAAGCTGGGCTACTGGCTGAGGAGACGAGAGGGTCGAGCGAAACAATTTATGAGCAGCGCCCTCAAGCGACTTCAGCTTGCATATTTTTTTTTATGAAGATAAACAAAAAGTAATGCCGTGATTTTACGTTACTTTCAATCTTTGATAATAATGAATACTTTTCGATGGGAAGCATTAATATATGGTAGGTTATTTTCTCCTTAATAATGTGGAAACCCAGCAATTTGTATCAGATCAGCTGATTTTCCGTTTACTTCGGATGGGAGGTCTGGTTGCATGTAGAAATCAACTGCATTAGTTCCGTGATAAAACCCTTCTATTACAGTCCAGTACAGCTATTGTTGATAACATTATACAAAGGTGGAACCATGGAGGGAACTACCGGGATATATTCTTTCTTTGTGGTTAAACCATGCTAAAATATTAGAACCAACATACATTGGCAGTTTTATAGCATCGCGTAATGATTGTGGAAGATTTTGAATCGCCCCAACTGAGTGATGGAGAGAGGCTCAGGCCTCAGGTTACTTACTATTAATTATGATTACGTATGAAACGAGTAAGTTAGTGTAGCTGGTACTATTTTTAGTGCATTGAACTTGTTTCAATTTAATTTTTTCTTCCCAACATACAACGTACAGACAATCTTTTGAAAGACGGAGCAATAACTGGTGTTAGTCTCATTTCCCGGAATGCATCTTGTTTATACAGTGTTGGGAAGCTTCAACAAATAAGTCAGGTAATTAATAGGGCCTAATAATAATAATTCAAAATTTGAATAATAAATTAATCTAATCAATGCACAGGTAAGTATTGTACCATGTATTGTACATTCATTTTTACACCTATTTGTACATAACAAGTTGGTTTCCATAGATACCCTGAGAGTACATCATGTGATATACATTTGTATGACCGAGTTGTGACACAGAAAGGTCAGGTGGTCTGGACTTGAATGCAAAGTGTACCATCTGTGTTTTCCTTGAATAGAATCTTTAAAGTTACTGATATAAACATTAGAAAACAATAAATGTTTATATTAAGAAAAATAAGCAGTTGTCTTTTTTAGGAAGTCCCTATTTCTGCTGTATTTACCTGTTGGCTTTAGTATCTACTTTAGCCCCCCCCCCCCAGTCTGCCTCATGGGAAGCTTCATTTTAAAGAAACTTTGAGATCCCTACTCACCTGACATTGGAATGAATTCCTT
This sequence comes from Pycnopodia helianthoides, assembly GCA_032158295.1. NCBI lineage: Eukaryota > Metazoa > Echinodermata > Asteroidea > Forcipulatida > Asteriidae > Pycnopodia > Pycnopodia helianthoides. The sequence goes on from CM063243.1 coordinate 14,524,600, forward strand.
TGATATTGCAGAAGTGTATGAGCCAATTCTCGTCACTGTTCAACAAAGTGTCCAAGGAACAGGAGGAAGATCTTTGTCAGAATGGAATCACTTTGATGACGGAGTGTGATGCAAAGGGAGTAACATTTCACATTTACAACAAGACCACTTGCAGGTACTACTTGTTTTGTGCAAGGGTTTCAAACACGTTGGTAGATGAAGACCTGAATTCTGATTCTACATATTTCCAGAGTTTGTGGGGGGATCTGTACACTGAGACATTGCTCTTATTAAAATACCTGGGATGACCCTAATTTTGTTATGCATTTTTTTTATAGCCTTCAAGGGAGGAGAGGTGAAAGGAGGAGAGGGATTTGAAAGAGGATGGGGTGGAAATCACAGCTATCTAACAATAAATATTCTCGGCTTGTGATCTGTCGAGGACTTTTTTGTTTAAGAGTTTCCTCAATGATTTTTGTTTTCTTTTATATTATTTTTCTTTAAAGATGTGAGTTTGCTATCAATGGGAAGAAGGTGATTTTGCCTGAATCACTACATACACTGTAGTTGACAGTCGTTTTCCTGTATACATGTGTACTCTCTGAAAAAATTTGTGACACTTATTTGGTTCAGGGGCTGCATCTTTACACATTAATTTATAAGGATTTTATTACGTTTTCAAATCGCACCCCTTGATTTTCCAAGAGTTGCATTCAGAGTGCACTTGATTGAATTAATAAACAATGAGTTTGTTTTTATTTATTTGCTGTTGTGATTATGAAGCATTTACGCTACAGCCGCAAAGACAAGACAAGGACTTCTAGTTGGCAATGTTCCTAATGGAGTGCTAGTTTGCATTTATTCTCCTCCAAGCCTGGCCACGACCGCAGTTAAACACTTTGAGGGTTTCTGCCATTTACTTCGAGTGTGATGTCCAGAGAGTGAGGCGATATTCAGGACATGTAAGTTCGCCAAAAATGTAGTCTTCTAAGAAGAGGTTACAGGTTCAAGTTCCGCTTTAGTCAATTCTTCTTTATTCAACCCAAAATTCATATAAAAGTGATTAAGAGTAGAACACCTGTTGCTTGTGGCCCTCTTAATTATTATAGACTGAAATTTTGAATGCAGTATATACAAAGTCATCACATGTCACATTCCAACAGTTATAAACTGGCTTTTAAAAATTATATTGTCTCTTTTGAAAGATCTAACCATTTGAATAATTTGGATGGTACTTGAGTATTGAACTGCAAGTGTCTCAGCTGAATAGTCAGTCATTGATCTCTGATTAATTCATTACAGATAAGACAAGATGAAGTGGATAGGTTACCAGACCCTGCCTTTATATGCATCACAGATTACACTGTGCCTCCTCATCCTGCTCATTGTAACATCACAGACAAGCAGGGGAGCCAACATACCAGACTGCTCTCGTGCCCAATCAAGAGTTGTAAGGGAGCTCCTTCGAAAGGACTTGTATCCAGTCTTTCAGGCTGGCGGATGGGAGTTTCCCCGATCCTGCCCACTGCAGCCATCCAGGGACATGTTTTTGCATCAAGAAGAGAGAAAATGGAGTGAAAGTCCCAACAGATGGTACTGCAACTACTGCGGCAAGGCCTTCACAAGTGAGAACAACTTAGATGGGCACTTCAATAACCGCCACTCGGAGGCGATCGTGAGTGGTGAGGATGCTGTCTGTCTTGCTGATCACTGTAATTATCTCCGTTGTGACATCATCTCTGGAGCCAAGACTGGTTCTTACTGGGACAAGACACTGTGCAAGCAAACCGCATTGGACAAGCTGAAGCAGAGGTGTGAGGCGGTCGTTAAATTATGCCTTCCCGATGCTCTCTCTGGGATGCACAAACACGAACTCCGAGACAAACTCAAGAAAGTCATGTGCTCTCCGTTGACCTGTGAGCTGTTTTGGGAAGCACCTTCAAAAGAGAATTCCCCTCACAGTACAGTGGTCTATGCGATCATGACCTGCATCCTGATTGTTGGTCTGTTACTCTATTACCTTGTGGCGTATACACATTTCTACACTGACAGTTCAATGCTGAACAGTGAAGATGCAGGTGTCCTCAATACCAAGGAGAGCGAACCTTTATACTTGAATAGGGATCTGTACGAACATGACATTCGTAATAGACACCAACAAAGGTAACAGAATGCCCAAAGTCAATACTACTGGGTTCTACAAATGATTATCAATAATAAGACATGTTTCCAACTTGGTAGAAATTTTTTCAAACCCAGTTAATTAAGGGGGAAGGTTGTTGATAATTTCTTTTCACTTGATTCTTTTTCCCGATTCTCTCCATGACCTATTGAACAAGAATACCACCATCTGGTGGGTGTACACATTTCTGTAAATAAGTAGTACATGGCTAAATGATTTTAACTAACTAACAATTTTAGACAATAATTATTTTAGTGAGAAGTCATCTTGAGATTTCATAAAAACAATTAAGTTTATTCAGTCAACTCAAAATCAAATAAAAAGACAATTCGTTTGCTTTCCTTTGAGTTTCAAGGGGTGGGGTGGGGGGGGAGTACCCCTGTTATTTACCATTGGTTCTAAAACCTGCTCATTTTGTAAACAAAATATATATTTTCAGAAGAGTGTAAAGTTAAGTGATTGCCCTGGTATCTTACATAAACTGGGGTGGTAAAAGAAAGGATGGGATTAAAATACAAAATCATCCAGCATTCAAACTCCAGGGGTACACAAATGCATGCTTATTTGATCAAAATCCAAAATCAGATAGATTAAAACTTAAAGAAGAAAAATAGAAATAAGAAATTAATGACAAGAAAGAATGCTCTGCAACAAATGTCAATTTCCTTTATATTGTTGTACAATAAGGCAATGGAACTGAGTGGAGGTGGCCTCCTGTTTGAATGGGTTCAGGAGGAAGGCTAACTGCAAACAGTTCAGAACAGAGTCCCCATTTGACGTCACACAGTGTAAAGTTGACCATCTTTACAGGCAATCATATATCATTTTTTTTTGTAAGCACAATTATGCGTTTGCGTAATTACTGTGTGTTTTCGGCATGCAGGAGTTTTATCAAATTTCCTACATGATTGGTCGGTTAACCACTTCGCTGCATAGACAAATTAGAACACTTAAATGCAGCTTCAAGCCCAAACCATGATGAGGTTTACCAGGATTTATTTATACCCCAGTTGGAATGATACCAATAGTTTGTGCAAATCAGTAGAAAAATCTATATTAGTAACACAATCAGTTCATGCCCTACAGTTACATGTACATGTTCATTGAAAATGCTCAATGGGTTTAGTATCAGTACAGCCCTTCCTCTTTTGTTAGTTGCCCTTACTGCCCCCAAAAAACCTAGATCCCTTAGTAAAAAAAACACAAATTTTTAGTTGCCCTAACTGCCCCCCAAAAACCTAGATTCGTTAGTAAAAGAAACATAAATTCAACTGTAGAGGTTTTCTTCCCTGACTTGTATGGAGAATTCTTTTGGTGAGAGATGCTTACAATGGCATCCATATTCAGTTGGATATTTTGTTTGCAGCAAGTTCCAATGGAGAATGTTTCCTTATAAACAGGGCATGTGTGTCCTGCCTGTAATCTTTATAAATATGTTAGATCAGATAATTAAAAAAAAATCATTATTTATACTGAACCTTGTCAGAACTGTTACCTAAATGTGTCGTTTTGTTTTGCTGTCCCTGAAAAATCTCGTGCATAAACAGTAAACTCTACAAATACTCGTGCACCAGCAGTTCTTAAGGCACATGGTAGTCCCTCAACAGCTTTGACCGTAAATAGGCCATGTTAGAATTAGCCACTGTGAATGCAACTGCCGCTATGAGCATCCCACACTTCAATGCATGATAACACCGTGATCAAGCCACAATTGCTAATTCAGAAATAGCCTAATTTGGCAGTCAAAGGTGGGAAATATGTTTACTGAATTACCCAGAAAAAGCTTAACAAGAAAGCACCTTGATGTGTTCAAATTACCCATTCGGAAACAACATGAATGGTTAAATATTTAAACTGTTAAAATTACACAAAGAACAAGTTCTGGTGGCTAAGTCATCAGGACTTGGGTTCGAATCCCAGTCATGAAACTTGTGTCCTTGAGCAAGACACCTAACTATAATTGCTTCTCTTCACCCTAATGGGTACCTGTGAAGGCAGAGATGGTTCTTGTGATTGATTTAGCTTGGTGCGCTACATATTTGGCAGCATAGGCTGTATACTCCCCAGGGAGCTGAAATGTTTGAAGGAATGAAATATATAGCTTAGTGACCAGGGGTAAGAGTGGTAGATTTGAGCGCTATATCACAAGCCGCTATTGTTATTTTCATTATTTATCACCTCTTCAAAAACAAGTCGATGATAAACATTTCGGGAGATAATCATACACAGTTAAGTCAATGCTTCGCTTTACATATTTAGCACCGTATCAAGTAAAACAGATCAACGCCAGTCACAGTAGATTGGCAAGTTAACAATTACTGGTTTGGATTCCTATTGACCCAACTCCACCTGCATCATCATCACAATAATCTTGGTTGCACCATTTTGGGGGGCCAGCGTCCCTGTGTGTGATTCAGTGTAGAGCGCATTTTAGGGGGATGCAGCCTTTACACAGAGATAACAGTCTGATTCTATACAATGGCGAGCATGACAAAAGTGTGACGCTGGTGCAAGGGGTCAATAGCAGATTGGACTCCTGGGGTCGATTTCACAAAGACCTAGGATTGATCTTAAGCTGTGTATCAATCTTAATTGTTAAGCAAAGTGTGATGTCACAACACAAATCACTATGGTGATATTGGAAACTCATCTTAAGATGAATATTAGTGCTTTGTGAAACTGAGCCCTGGATGGTGAGACACAGACTATCACAAAGGTCAAGTAGGTCAAAGGTCTTAACAAGTTGCCTGCTCCCACAAAGTGATGGGTGCACAATTCCACCATTACATTTATAACTTCAGACCAAAAACAACCTTTTGGTGTTAAGTTCATAAATACCTATTATTATTAATATTATTATTAAGTTTCCACATGTAAAAATACCCAGTATTGGGTTTTTATTCCATAAATCAGTTGGTGCTTGATGAGCATGAAACTGAGATACAGTCAGCTTGAACAGAGTTAAAATTTTCCAACATTTTATCAGGGAAAATGTTTGGTTTGTGTACAGCACACACATCCTAGTAACCTGGCCAAGGCGCTTTGCAACATTTGTTTTAAGCATACAACCTCAAGCTGCTTAAATTAGCTCTAAGGGGTTAAACCAACAATACTGTATCAGCCCTCTCATTATCCCATTTATATACCTGGGTTGAGAGAAGCAATGATGGTTAAGTTCCTTTCTCACAAACACAAGTGTAAGGATGAGAAATTTCAGACTTTTACCCAACGATTTTGTGAAAAAAAAAGTATCTCCATTCATGAAGAAATCATGTCGTTTGATCTAATTATCTAAGTGCCAAGGATACTGTTTCCAAAAGATTCTCTATAGCTCAACAGGTTATATAAAAGTGGAAATTCCATCATTTCAACATGTGGCCTGGAATTTTGAGTCAAGTATCAGACCTATTTTTGTCAGCGATGATTCTAACCTCTGATTTGATAAAACATCTTGCTTGCCATTTATACTCATCAGATCAGAGTGTTCAATGAACCCCTTAACAATAAGTCTCCAACTAGTAGCGGTCTTTTTTTTTTAAAAGAAGAAGAAGCTTGTTACACGCTGCCACCTCACCCCCTGTGATGCCAATTACTACATGTAGTTATTGTATATTTGCCAACGGAAGACGGCTAAATAAATTTTAAAGTAATAAAATAATAAACAAAGGAAAGTGCAGCTAAAAGTAACAGCATGGTCAATGACTTTAGATGAACAATAAGTATGAACGATAAAAGCCCAGTTACATGTAGGTGACAAGGTAAAGGGACTGTTTTTTTTTAAGAACACAGGTAACATTTTAATCCTGTCAGTTCTCAAGAAGCAAAGCAGAAAAACTTGTGAAAGTTTCATTGGTCTTCGCTTTTGAGAACGGGGGGAAAATACCAATGGTTTAAAAAAGAAATGTGTGTACGTTCTCAGTCATAAGAATTACAACTCAATTTTCCTAAAATTCAAACATAAATCTTTCTCAGTACCATTACTGATTTGATAATAAATAAGATTTCAGATTACAAACCAATAAATTATACTCTTTGTAGACAGCTATTGTGTTAAGGGCCTTGAACTGTTAAAAAAATACCTTAAGGGACAGTAGCCATTTCTGTACCAAAACGCCCATAACACTAACAGCCACGAAAACCATCAATAACAGACAATCTGACCTTTCTAAAAGCCCTCAAATTCAACAGAAGAGGACAGTTTCCCATGATTTCCATGCCATCATATTTGTTACTAATCATTTCTAAACAGCATTATTTGTCGGAGTTTGTTCAGAGAAATAATTCTAAATCTTTCAGCAAAATCTGGCGATGCAACTTTAACAAACGTGGATGCATTTTTCTTTCTCAGATGATTGATCACTGTTTTTCACAATTACTGCAAAGTACTGTAACCCTACTGGACTTTCCACACACCTCCCTGTCTGCTATCGGGCAGGGGTCTTCAGTATTGGCATTTCCAATTTTACTGGTTTAGAATGATCGTTTTGCAATTTTTAACTTAGGATAGACTTTCAGAAAATATAACTGCAAGGTCAAAAGTGAACACTCAAATAACGAATTTCTCAGACGCAATCCTCCATGCAAGTTTTCTGGGCCCAACTTCATGGCACTGCCTACCAGCGAATTCTGCGCTTAAAGGTGCCCCCTGCAAAGCACGTAACTCTATGGGCACCAAGCACAGAGCTTTGCAGCAAGCAGCACTTGGAAACTGATCCCTGACGCATGTATAGCAAAAAAAGTACCAGGCTTATTTTTACAAAGGTTATCTGGCACCACATGATAAACATGAAGTAACACTTTGTTTAAATTTGAAAAATTACATTTTGCGTGTTCACTACCCTATTTTATTATTTCCCCCCCAATCATTCGCTTCCATACCTCTTGACAGAAGAATATCGATTAGGAATGATTGGGAACTAATACTTACATTTAACTACTGTCTTAAAAACACTGGTGTCTTGTCCTAGCTGGTGAATATGTGTATGCGCAAAATGAACTTATCTTTGGTTTGTCTACAAAACAAGATATATCAGCTATACTTACCTGACTAGGGATCATGATTAAGGAGCGGCTCTAAAAATGCTCTGAAATATTTAGATTTTATATTTTCCCAACAGATGGAGTCCACAAGAAATAGAAAACATTTATTATGAGTCCCTTACCGCACAATGAAACAGGGTAAAAATGTACTTTCTCCGAAACATTCTCGCCCAAAATTCTGAAAAAAGGGGTCAAACAAACCATGTGACAAAGGACTCGTGACATCATCGGTGGCTAGTTGATTTGGACTTGCCTATATGTATGCACGGAGCTAACGCAAATACACACCCAAAACATTACCATTTACAACTAACACAGCCGTGAATGTGACTCTTTAAAGGGCGATCCAACAGGCACATAACCAGCAAGCCAATTTTTAACAGATTTATGATTTGGGGATTTTATTTCTTTTAGAGGAAAGGCAATTTCTGCGCAGCTTGGCTTGATCTAAGTACATCGATTTACACGTCAATACGTTGTAAACTCTACATACAGTACTACTGTACACGTATGACATGACGATGCATAACGTAAACTGACAATGCAACATGACATGTAAACAATGTAAACATGACAATGCACTACACGGTGCTGAGCTGTTACGGTGCACGGTTACCCACCGATCGTCTGGTACGTATCTACAATTTTATGGTTCTGATAACCGTCGAAAATTCACTCGAAGGTGCGCGAAACACATTGCGATCATGGTGTACACAACGCACAATCCATGCAACACACAAGCGGTCACAATGGGAACTAGCATGAGAGTAAAGGTCCGGTATTGGTAATAGCATACAAAAACCAGTTACAAACGCCTTGACCAAAGACAACTATCTGCACATGCTGGGGAAAAACGGTTATTCCCCCGAAATTGCAATAATCACCATCGCTGGTGCGCGCGCTAAAACCATATACAAAACTGTAATTTCTGGTCAGCATGCACAGGGTCTGCGGAGCACAGTTCCTTTGAAATTTTAGCTTGTAATTTACTGCACAACGTGTGGGCTTCGTTTTACAAAAATGAAACAATTTAGGATACCCTGGACGGACAGAAAGATTATTTTACTGTATAATGAAAGATTTATTTTTTCTTGATTTTGTTTTGTTTTACAAGCAAAGAGATGTTAAATGCAGACCGTGTGTTTCTGGCCACCGATGACATCAAGGGGTCAATGGATATCATTTTCATAGCTAAGCAGTTTTTGACTTTCGGCAACAAAAGTCGCTGAGAGGTTCATTTTTGACTTGAATTATTTTCTGCTAAATACAAATTTTAAGTGTAAAAATCTTAATAACCGGTATCTATGATGTCTACTCGGCCATAAAAATGTTATGACTAAAATATTAAGAGCATCTTAGAGCCGCTCTTTAATGCTCCAATTGAGATAGTTTAGCTCACTATACGTGCATGTCGTTGATCATTTCACAAGAAGGATAATAATTTTTGGATCGACGATGAGGTTGCAACACATGTTACCGGGTCACAAAAAAAAAGGTTTACAAAAGAGGCAAAACAAAATGGTGATTTGGAGGCTCAAGAAGCAGACAGCATTCTCTCTCACCTTTATCATTGTGTGGAATTTCCAATGAATCATTGCTTAATGGGAACACACTTTTTAAAATTATTGTTAAATTTTAGTATCACATTATGCTTCCAAATAAGATTCCATAATTTCAGTAGATTTTTCTCTAAATCACAGAATGAAACTCTCTATATAGTTAGGTAATCGGGATTGATGCAAACTAATGATTTCGTTCAAATTTCAAAGTCATCTCAGATCAGTATAAAACCTATTGGAACAACTCAATGACAAAAAAATAGATTTTTTTTCAAATTTTTAAAATTAATAAAAAAAAACGTCTTTCACCTGAAAAATAGTACCATAGTTAATTACTTTTAAACTTTTTAAAATTAAATGCACAATTGAATGTTATTTGTTATTGCTGTACATTAAGATCATTATTATGTTACAGGATTTAATTAATCACTAGATTACTTATTTCATTCACTTTGCAAGACATTTACTAGGCTTACTTGTGTTCCCATTTGTTACAAAACCATCCCGATCTCTCAGGGATCGTTTTAAATTTCTTACATCCCTCCAGCCATCCTGTAAACTGTGGTTCGGCACTGCATTGTCGTTGTGAGTTCTGTTGTTTGATGTTGTGTGGTTGGTACCCGTGCAGTTGGTTTCTGATCTCAAAATTAGTCTTTGAATGTAATCTAGGAGTTTCTCATAGAACATTGGCACGCCGTCGTAACCTGTGAATCGCGAAAAAAAAAAAAACCACATTTCTTTTTTGTGTGTGTCAACAAATAACATCAGGCAGGACACCCCACGCCGAAATCAGGCAGTACTTGGAAACAGTGAAATGGCATTAAAAGTGAAATCTACTGAAAAATCAGCCATGATCAATGTGATGTAAAAGAATAAAAAATGCAAGTTCACCTTAAACGGTGCTTAAAGCTACTCTTGATGAGTAAAGGGCTACAAGAAGAAAACGGGGGAGCTGAAGGTAGGAAATGATGTTCCTCTTAAAACAGTCTAGATTGTAGGATGGAGGGAAACATGCACCAGGCAAGGAGTTCCAAAGAGATGCAGGTATACGTGGAATAAAGCTGTTGGAATGCCTCTTTGTTCTATATGTACATCTCGGCAACGCTTGAGTGTGTGGGTGAGAGCAAGCAGAAAGCCTGGTTTCTTGCCCAAACACCCCGGTAGGAGGAACCAGGTTGGACACACTGGTGGCACATATACCATGAACATTTTTATGTAGAAAAGAAAACATTCTATATCTCGAGATATACTTTCCTTTATAGGCCTAATTAGGGGTCATTTGAAAGCTCTTAATCTCTTTTATTTGATGAGCAAATAAACCCAAAGAGAGTGATTATGTATATGCGCGATACAAAACACTCCTAAGCTTTGCTGGTAACACCATATTGCGGTTCAATGATTGTGAGAAGGTGGCTGATATCAATAGTCTTGATTATAGAAGAGAAGTTTAAGAGGATCAACACGACAGCTTAGTTATGGTCAAGGGCAGTGGTTATACATCATATTATCTTCAAGTGAACTTGAGTTCTTGATTCTGATTGGCCGATCCATGGCAACAACAGTGCCATATTATAACATATTGCATGGTCCATATCACACATGCGTATTGCGCTGTTCTAACTCCGCCCATTGCGTTACTTTAAGCGGCCTGTCAAAGTTTCTTGCAGATAAACTTGTCATTACATGCGCGCTCGTGTAATAAGGAAAAATACAGCGCATCTGTGTCCCATTGGGATGCAGAATCACTTTATTTTTTTGTACTCCAATGGCACTTGTGTGATAATTAATAGTGAACTATCAGAAGAGCACTCTCTGTTCTATGATGAGCTCTGCAGCTAATTGGTAACCATTACAATCCAGGTGGTCCATCAATTGTTTGATTGCTAGGAGTTCAATTACTTTGCCCACAAAAAGCAGATTAGATACCGGACGATAGTTATGAAGTTTGTTCCCTATCTAAAGACTATTATTATCACATCTTTCTGGTAATGAAACCAAGGGACCCCTCAAAAGTGACTAGCACTGTGACCTGTAGGCCTGAAGGTACTTGTGTAGAGGAGATGGGGGAAGGAAAACCCCAAACAGTGAAAAACCAACACAATCAGGTAGGGACTGAAAACCCAATCCACATGCAAAACTTGGAACCACGTCACAGAGGTGTCAGAAACCCACTTACCAGGGAATGCATTGATATCAATGACATAATGCACACCGGTGTCATTTTCCACAATGACATCAAAGCCAAAGAGGGAGAGTTGAAGTGACTGGGTGACGGCTGACACAAGCTCCTCTAGGATCTCGTTGGAAGGTAGTACTGTTTCCCGATTCAGATCATTCTTGTCCAGCTGTTTAGAAAAACAACAAGAATCTTCATTCAGTGGTTGTTTAAATCAGGTGAACCAATAAAGATTATTGTGAAAAAATCTTGACAACAACAAAATATGTCCCCCAAAGTATAGGGGTGCTTTTCTCAACGTATACAGTGTTTGGTAAAAAAGCAAATAAATAACAAATGAAAAGAACAATAGCTCCCAAAAATTCTAGCACATGACTGATATAAAACCTAAAGAAAAGAAAAGAAAAAATGCAGTTCAATTGTAGCCTAAAGACAGGAAAAAACGAAGTCCAACTGTAATTTAAAAACAGGAAAAAAAGCAGTTAAATTGTTGCATAGTTCTGGTTGGAACCAAAAGCCGTGGAAATTGTTTATCAGTTAATCATGAAAAGTTCCTCTATGTTGTTTGGAAAATCAAGTTCAATGTGTTCTTCCCATCCTCTAGGCTTCACAACCAACCTGTAAAAACTTTAGTAAAGTTGATCATCGCAAAGCAAAAGAAAAACAATTAACCTTCTTTCCGGGATTTTGTATATGTTAATATCCGGTTATTTTGATTGCAGCAATTTAATCAGGTAACTTCAATTTTGGGGTCTTGAAATGCTCTTTTATTTTTTTGGTTACACATCAAACAACACAATTAGCGCGATGCGTCCTCGACTGCCATTATTTAGTTTCCTTGTCCACGTGAAAGACAGAGTGTGCGCCTAGTCTTGGCTCAAGATGTTGGCTCTTTAATACAGTTTTTAGTAAAGCGCCCTCTCTTTGTGGAACAGGACGACGACATGGGCAAAAGTATAATGGGACATCGTGCTTAACGAAAAATGAACGACAATGAATCAAAGACTATTGCGGAGAATTTTACCGGGTCTAGCCCCCGACTCACGAGTCAAAATCAAATCACAAATTGCTTCTCTGCTCTGTGCGTGTGTTGTGCAGTAAAATAACTAGCTGCTTGATGAAAAAAAAATTAAAAAACGTGGACCGGCCATTCACGGCGGAGACGGGAAAAACACGGAATTGGAAAATAAAAAACGTGGAATTCCGCTTAAACGCAGAAGTCTCACATGCCTGCCATTAACAGCCCATGTGCATGCCATGAATGCGAGCCCTAGTCCGACTACTTCATAAAATGATTTTGTGCCGACGCTCTGATTACTTAATTAAACATTCCTTCGATATTTAACCACGTCTGGTCTGTTAAGAAATGTATAATTTGACCTTCTGTCACCAACATCAGATGATTTGGGTATGTGAATTGTTTTGGCATCTTTGTTTGGGCTCTGACATTAAATGAGAAATCTACAATATAATTTTTATTAATAGGGTCTAATACAAAAAAAATGATCTTGGGCATGAACAAAAAGCATAGTACAGACCCCTTGCAGTGGCTGCCATCGCTGACGTCAAACAATGGAAATATGCACGTGTATAGGCGCCACGCACAACTCTCAGGCCTTTGTTGGGTGTATACGTGCCATGGACAATTCTCAGGTCTTTGTTGACCTCAGTGGGGGCGCTGTTTGGGCTTGTGTATGTGACAGGTGTGTTGAAATATAATTAATCTATCTGTTACTTACCTCATTAAGGAAAGACGATGAGTGAGGCTTTGATACATCATGACTATGGAAAAATATTGTACTTTTGTCTGTGGGGAGAAAAAAAGTTACACTTTCTTATTCAGTATCATTTTATTTTATTTTAGGTCTTTAAAAGGATGATACATGCCTGGTAGGAGGAGTTTAAATCCATTAAGATCTCATACTTTAAAGAACTATACGATAAAACTAACATTTGAAAAAACTACATTGAGCAAAACACCTTGCACAGTTATAAGCATTATTAAAGAACTATACAATACTATACGAAACGTAAGAACTATATGATAAAAAACTACCACTTGAAAAAAAACCACATGAAAAGATGGTGGCACACATAAATGTGTAACTGCATTTTCCCTAGCTCAATGATGCCGACTAGAGAAGCATGAGGTATAGTAAAACAAATAACGACAATATGGCTTATTTCTGGTGGAAAGTTTATATAAGCTCCCTTCGGTATTGGAAAATGACAAATCAGTTCCCTCGGCTTCACCTCAGGAAATGGTTTGTCAACTTCCTATACCTCGGGAGTTAAAATCAATGTTCACCCTCCAAGACAAACAATGTTGTATTTGTATACAATCCAATGATAAAGCAAAATCAAAGCCATGACTAACTGAAGGGAATAAACACTAATACAGATCACTTAATAAGTATTTCAAATGATTAATGCAAGTTGTTATTCAACATGAAAACACTAACCAAGACAATGTAATGTTAAGTCGTTTGGTAATGGTATTTCATTATGCAAGACCCTCGTGGCACTGCTACAAGTAAAAACAAAAACTGTTTCTTACCACTGAGGCCAGCTGAAACAAAGTTTTTGATAGACGGTCTTTTGACGAGTAGAAAATCATGTCCAATGATAAAAATCTTATGCATCTGTGCGTTGTGGTTGATAAACGTCATGGCTACGCATGGGGGTTCTATGTCCTTGAGGCCGGCATCGTTAAAAATAATAGCCATCTGAAGAAATGAACCATAACATCAACAAATAAACCCAGGAAAATTATTTGATTCTCATGAGACCTGGACCAAATTTCACAGAGCTGCTTTAAAAGCAGCAAACATTGCTAAACAGTTTCCTGAGAAAGCAGAAATGAGCAGGATACCAGTTACAGACGTTACATGCGACATGGTAGTTCGACCGGTAACCTTATTTTGGTCAGCGTAATTTTTTATGCGCTTAGCTTCTTTTTGTACTTAAACAGCTCTATGAAATTAGGCCCTAGCTCTACCAATGGCCCTGCTTACCGCGGAATTCTGCACTTACTGCCAATAGAAGCACTGGCTTTTCAAGGTGCTATAAGTGTAGAATTCTATAATAAGCAGTGACATGTAATTGGGCCCTGACCTGGTGGCGTTGGTGTGTATCAACAAGAAGTATGCAAAACACAAGTAAGTTAATTTCCAGGTTACAGACATGTACATGTACATGTGAATCTCTTCTTAGAAACACTAGTGATTCTGATACGAACCAGCTGTGAGACATGTTAGACATGTAGCCCTGGTGGCCTTTCACTTTCGTATTACACTACAGTGACGTCCTGGATATCAGGTACCATTTCTTTCATTGTGATCGTATTCTCACGAGCACAGTTGTCTGCCGATTGACGCGTACATTCGCGTGTAAGACGCAAGATGACGCATGACGCGCATATCGTGCGTTGCGTTTGCTTGTTAACACTGTGTACTCAGGATACGGTGCACACGCGAACACAGCACACGCGTCGTGGCTTTTCTTAATAAACTGTGTTTAAAGTTTGGGGAATTTCTTAACGTTGGGAGCTGCATTATTTCACGAAAATGACGGATTTGTGAGGAATATGTGACGACCAAAACCCATCGCAGAAAAGTGTATGCTGCCATGGAATGTGAATCTGGTGAAATTAGTGGCTTCTTGCAGGTAAGATTTGAGATATGAAGCTTTGAAATTTTTCCGCCCCAGAAACGGGCCTTAATATTTAGGACTCTGTATCTGTGTACAGCACAGAGGAAGAGTCCTATATAGGGCTAGTTAGACATGCAACTTTGGTATCACAAACAAATGAAAGAAAACCAGGCATGATATTTGGCCCTCAGGAAAACAGTAGGTAAATTTTATTGAGTACAAGGGCTGACACAAATATGGGTTTTAAAAGCTTTTTCAGGCTATTCAATAACAATTTATGAGGGCCAAACAATTGGAAATCAGACTTAACTAGGAAGAATATCACGCCTGGTAAACTGACCAGCACACTGCACAGTGTGCATTGCTAAAAAAGGAAAGGAAGGGAAATGCTGAAATTGACTGATCAGCTGAGAAGATGCAAGGACTGTTTTCAAACAGTGCTCTAATTATCTTCATGAAGCACAGAGTAAAACAGTTTTTGGATAATAAACAAAATAATTGCAAATTTAAATTGCGCTCTTTACATAAAAATAAACAAAAACGCATAACACATTTTAAAATGCACAGAATGGAAGAATCTGATAAAGGAAAATGACTGGTCACCAGGCCAGTGCCCAAACCACAGTATGGGGATACGTCTGTCTTGCCAACAGAGAACTAATATTTACTTATTACATAAGACAGCCTAACCCTGCTGGCATCGGTAATGTTTGGAGCTTTTCAAGAGACAGACGCCTCTGACCCTACCTATATAAACATCAAGGATATATAACAAGACCAGCAAATAGTCCTCGTTATGAATAGAAATAATGGCACATACATGTATAGAGGGTATGATACCACTCTACACTACCCAAGTAATGACTGTTCCTGGGAGTGGGGGGAGGGGGTGTCAATGTTCAGCATTTTCCATTAGCTAGACATCCCCCCTATAAACTGTTCACAACCTGCCAACAAAATACCTTGTTATCATACTCTCATTACACATTCAGAAATTCAAACTCTTGTAGTAACGTAAATGTCTAGGCTTCTACGTACAAGTACATTAGTCCAGTTTAAAACAAAAAACTAAATGAAACATAGTTTACATCCTAAACTTACCTCATGAGATTTGACAGAGCCATGGGCTTTAGACGACTTGCACACTGAAAGTGAAAAAAAAAACACCACATAAAATACTGTAAAAAAAACCTAAACAATTTGTCACAGGGCAGAATTGTTTAAATAATTATACGTACATGTAGGTTCACCGCAAATTTACTTATAAAAATCTCTTACTTTTAGCCCTCACCTTTTAGGCCTCACCTTGTTAAGGTGACAGGCAACCCTCATAAACTATCGATAAAATTAACAATAAAAATTCAATTGAAGCAGTATAATTTGAGTTAGGGGGAATTAGAAGCTAGCTTACCAAATGGATACTTGACTTTTGCCCCCTCAAGTAATCTCTTGATTTCGGCGACATCTTTGGTATGGATCTCCACAAAATTGGGAACTAACACTTTACCGTGTACTTCAAAATGCAAGAAAAATCAAGAAAAAATCAATAAAATACATGTCAAAAATACACATTAAAACAACATATCTAGTAGAAATTTTCTCGATGACATTCCAGACTCTATAACTTTCTAAATATTGCCTAAACTTTGTCAATATAATTATCATTTTGATATACATTGCAAATATAAGAAAGAAATCCAACGTCACAAAAGCACTGTTAGAGTCCTATTTTTGATAAGTTTAACATGGAGTTAATAACATAATAATACTCAGTTCTTGTATAACGGGCTTCACAAAGTCATTATTTTGAGGACAGTTATAAAGAGCTAGGTTTGAGTTACAAGAACCATTTATAACACACCTTGTAAGGATTTACAAGGTAATGCAGCGCTACGTGTATCTGCTGCCAACCTTGCCAGAAACACTGGGGCAAACCCCTTCTCTTCGCGATAAGTGTACAGGGGTCAATTTCACAAAACTCTTCCTAACTTAGGACTAGTCTTAGGCAATGCTAAGAGATAGGTCTAGTCCTAAGTACTGGTCCTAACTTAGGACTAGTCCTATCTCTTAACATTGCCTAGGACTAGTCCTAAGTTAGGAAGAGTTTTGTGAAATCGACCCCTGGGTTCTTATACATATGTGCATTACACAACACACACCACCTATGGCTTTTATGTCCCATCTGAAGTGAAGCAATTACGGTCAAGTGTCTTGCCAAAGGACACAAGTGCCACGACTGGGACTTGAACCCACACTCTGACTACAACAGAACTTGAGTCCGGTGCACTAGAATGCTCAGCCATGACACTCCAGGAGTTACAGAGGCGTTATTGTTGTTATACCTATAATTAGTTATCATTTTCTTTTTCAGATGTTTAACATAAATTGTTACTGGGGAGACCGAGGTATTCACATTCACAATGATCTCCACTCAATCTACTCAGCTAATTTCCCAGGAAGTGCCAAATACATAGAACTTTGTAATTTTACATTGTTGGTGAGTGGCAAAACCAAATTATATTATTTGGTTTGTAATTTTACATTGTTGGTGAGTGGCAAAACCAAATTATATTATTTTGGTAGGGTTCGAATTTTGTGAATATTAATAAGGGTTACTACCTTATAACTTTTTTAATGGCGGGTCAAAAAAAAAAAGTTGAGATGACGGTGCAGACCGATAGATTAGATGTCCCCGAAGACACTTTTCGTGTGGGAAAAAGGCCAATTCCGAAAACCCTGGCAATTACGAGCTTTTTGCGAGATGGTGACTTATTATTATTATTTTGCCCTTACATGGATGTGTATTAGTACTGTGTACTCAGTACTGTCCCGAGTCCTGTGAAAAACAAATCCACCTGTAGGCATATCACTCCAGTGGGATTCAAAACCGTGACCTTTGCCATGCTAGAGCAGATGTCTAGGGAAAGTACCGAGTATACAATGATTAACACACATTGGTGTCAGGGCAAAAAACAATTAGTATTCTTCATTCCCAATGCAA
The DNA here is from genome assembly GCA_032158295.1 of Pycnopodia helianthoides. NCBI lineage: Eukaryota > Metazoa > Echinodermata > Asteroidea > Forcipulatida > Asteriidae > Pycnopodia > Pycnopodia helianthoides. The sequence goes on from CM063243.1 coordinate 14,542,188, forward strand.
AAGTCAACATCTATCAAAACCAAAATAATTATTCAACTAGTTACAATAATTGTCTTTATAGTTGTTGATACTGGGTGTCCATACCTGAGGTTTGTTGGAAGGCATTTTGAAATAAGGTATAGCTAGCATTTCTGTCCATCAGTTTACATACTGAATCCAGTGGATCCAGGATTGGAACATCAGGGTGGTCTTTAGTGTAAGTCTGTCAATGAGAAATGAATACAAAAAATCATTAATAGTTTACACACATTTTATCCTGACTTCATGAACTTTACATATGGGGAATGTACGATGTATAGGCCTCCTGCACCGAGTCACATGCACAGCTACATGTAGTTTTAGGGCACGATTTCATTCAGCAATTTTGCAAAGCAAAAAATTTAGACTGTACATGTACATTGTACCTGTTTTGTGCACACTGAATGCTAATATTGCGTATCAAATTGTAATTTTTGAGTAGCAACTGATACATTTTGTTTAGCAATTTGCATAGCAACAAATTTAGATTGTACCTGTTTTGTGCACACTGAATGCTAACATTGTGCAGCAAATTGTAATTTTGAGTAGCAACTAATACATTTTGTGTAGCAAGTTGCTCTAATAGGCTACAACAGGTATGAAGAGCTACACATGTAGGTTTGAGCTACAAGAACCATTTATAACACATCTTGTAAGGATTTACAAGGTGATGCGGCGCTACATGTATCTGCTGCCAACCTTGCCAGAAACACTGGGGCAAACCCCTTCTCTGCGCTCCTTACATTGGCTCCCTATATCTCAAAGGATCCAATTTAAAGTTCTTACTCTTGCTTACAAAGCTAAATATGGCCTAGCCCCTAAATATATCTCAGAATTACCGATTCCCAAAAAGCAACAATCGTCTGGTGTTCTTCGATCATCGTCTACCGCCCACCTAGATTTCAACACTGGTCCTATCCCCCGCACTCGCTACGGAAAACGCGCCTTCTCAATTGCCGCACCTACTCTCTGGAACAACCTTCCCTTCCACATCCGTGCCTCCACTACACTGGACTCATTTAAGACTGAACTCAAAACCCACTTATTTAGATCAATCTAAGCATGTTTACAGTTTAAGCTCTATACCATCTCACTCATCAGCGCTTAGAAACCCTGTATTAAGCACTCTATAAATGCAAGCTATTATTATTATTATTACAAGGGAAATTGCTCACTGAGTCCCGTTTAGGGAGTCAAATGCATGCAAGGATAATGTTTTGAGTCTAAAATGCAGTATTTTTGACCGTGTGTGAACCAAATTTACATGATGCAAAACAAGTATAATGCACTGTTTTTTTTATTTCTGTTATTATTATTATTGGTATCTACATGTATTTTATTTGGCCATTGATACAAGAAAGCAACATACAAGCAGTCAAACAAAGATAAAATTGTAATCGTGGTGCAAGGAAATCCGCTGTAGAAAGCAACCCCATGCGGTAAAAATTATGGTAAATTCCGAGAGCATCGCATAAAAAGCAGACTACAAAGTAACAGTCAGGGAAACTGAGTGCCAAAATGGCGCAAGCAAGATATAAAACAGGTTGTTGTCTGGTGCATTGTGTCAACAGAGTTCAACCAACATGAATTAATCTAGCTCCCCAGTTAATCATTAAAATGTCCTTCTAACTAGACATGTCAGACATTTGGGAAACTGATAAAGTTTCCTTTTTGTATTATAAGACTGATTTTACATCCGTTTCAATCTTTCCCCAATAATTCTGTACACGTTCGTCTACATGTGGCCCAAATAATTTGCTTATTGTCAGTTCAAGGCTTACAAAACCATTTGTATATGTTAATTCTGTTTACAGGTGTATGTCAACAAGTGGCCCATATTTCTGTACCAAATACATGTAATGTCATGATTAGTTCATAGAGCAAGTTGATTGGTTCAAGGCACACCCCAATGCATTCCCCTGTTGACCAATATATCACCAAATCCTATTCGAAGAAATGATGTCATACACTTTAAAGTCATTTCTGTTTGGCATCATTTCTGAATCAAGACATCCCCCACCACAAAATCCATTAGTTAAAACTTCAGCTATGAAATGTAATTAAAGGAAAATAAATTTAACAAATCAACGAAGAAAACCCGCGAAAAAGAACTGACCTCTGATTCTGGTTACTAGTAAACAATTAAGAATTTTGCCCAACTGACGTTTATCTAAACATAAAACCTACGCAATGGTCGCACAAATTCGGGCCTGATTGGCAAATGGGGTTTCTAAAAAATAAGCACCATCGTCCCAAGTTTTAATCATGTTTCAATGTTTCAAAAAATTGTATTATAAAAATCAACACAGTATTTAAAACAAATTGCTACGGGAATTTCCATTTTTAAGATTTGATTTCGTAGAAAAAATTAAGTCTTCGTTTGAGTTGTTTTCTTGTTTTCAATACGCACAAAACTTGCACAGTCTATTGGTGATTGGGTGCAACATTTTCCAATTTCAAATAAACCAAATTTGGACACCCTATTTGTAAATTGTGACCAATGCTCTGTGTGGATAAATAAAAAGCAAAGATGGTAACAGTGTGTTAAGGGCCAAAAGTGACCCCGGTTCTAGTTATCAGCGCCATTCAAGATTCTATTTTTTGATTATAAGAGATCATCAAGTATGTACAACCACACTATGAATATATGTATACACAAACTGTACAAGTTCAGATTAACTTAAGAGCAAACAGTTCAACCTGTGTGGAAATTCAAACATGTACATATGATATGTTGTGTGTTGGGCTTAAGTGAGGCACCCTTTAGAGTTTCAGTCTGTTATCTCCCTAAATGGCAGTCCTGCAATGTTTTAATAGGGGCGTTGAATATGTACACAAGAACTGTGGACTATGACGGTTTATCAAAGGTCCTCTTCAGAGCAGGCTCGGCGATACATTTCTAAAAATATTGAAAATAGGGCAGAGCAAAATGACTGAATTGCAATTTACAACACGTCATTTGATGTATCAGCTACCAAGTGAATCTTGGTAGCAGTTTCCTGTGATTTGCCCAGGCCTGATACTTCACGGAGGCCCCTACTCCAGTACTCATTGCCTTGGTGCCACTTGAAATGTCCCAATAGAAATGTACAATTTACTCACAGAGGTGCCCTTTTACCAAGGAGAGAAAACGCCTCGGTGCCTTTGCCCTTTCAAAAACAAAGCGTCAGGCCAGCCATTTAACTGTACAGATTGTCTGGTGAAACAGCTGTGCACAGATTTACTAAATGTGTAAAATGTAGCTACAGTGTATGCTGAAACTGTGTACTTAGTAGAGTGCATTCACCACAAGATATCAATCATATTGCAGGCTGGCATACAAGTACAATGTAGTTTATCATTTAAATCCACAGAAGATAGTATTGATGGGTCAGACAATACAAGGGTTTACATGTACATGTAGTTTCAATTTAGTGTAATTCACTGCTCCTACGACTGCCTATTCGAATCACTTGTGTACTGAGTGTCAGTAAAATGGCTTTTCAAAGTATCCAACATGGAACGAAATATTTGTTCAAAGGATGACCATAAAATACATGGAAATACTCTGGATTAGAATGATTTGGCCAATTTTTTTCCATACATACATGTACATGTACCCCTTGTACATGTACCTGGGTTCAAATTTTTGAGAAGGCAAGGTCATTTATTTTGCAAAGGGCACTTCCATTGGAAAATCTTATTCAAAGTCTATGGGAAACTTTTGAAGTTGCATCAATGCCAAGACCAGGGCAACAGAGGCCATTGCCTCTGGGACCCTCCTACATGTATGTAACTCCAGGTCTGATTTATGTATACTGTAAATGGTTTAATACAGGTGAACAATGCAATTCATGAAACTATTTTTTAGAGGCCATTCATTTCTGTCTAGCCATCACAATACGGCCGTATATGGCTACAATTGTTGTTTTTTCATACTCTATTTTTCCAGTAAAATGTCTAAGAAAACATGAAACAGAATATTCTGATTTTGTTTTACAAATGTCAATAATATGTCAAAATGGTAATTTTCAATTCTGGACATGACTTTATGACCTCTTCGTTGTGTGAGTGGAACTCTGTAAGATCCACTCATTTCTGAATAATTAGAGTCCTTATGAAAATAGGAAAACAAATTACAAATATCTAACCTTACTTTAAAACTGTTTAAAATGTCACTGTGCTTGATACTCTTTTTGTCAAAATCCAAAAACGTTTGATGACGCCACATTTCAAACATGAAGTCCGTACATTTATGTACAGGGAGTTTTTTAGTTCATTCCTGAATTTTGATGATATTCAATCAAAACGCCATTGAATTTGACATTTTAACTGGCGCAAAAATTACTCTTTGGAATGTACAGACCCATTGCTTTTTGATGTCCGATGACTTTGTGTTTCAAGTTTCACTCTGAAAGTGTATCAAATAGAAGCACATTTTACACTATTTTAACTTGTACATTTCCCCCCACTTTCATCAGAACTCCATCTATTGGAAAAATGAGCACATCTCAACAATTAATTTGACTCTGGAGCCCCAAGTACAATGTAAGCTTTCTGTTTGAAAGTTTGTTTTTAGTTTTGGGGGTTTTGTTTGGATCAAAATACCGTTCATGTACACTGTAGATCATACCTCTAAGCATAGTACATAATACATGCACAGTGAATGCCTCTATGCCTAACCCAACGCAAACAAAGTCTTAAAATTTAGCCTTATCTGTTGAATTACAGATAAGGCGCATTAGACCTTTTCAAATGACCCACATGGCATTTAAAGATAAGATACAGCATTGGCCTTCTGAATAAAATCTAATTTTAATTAAAATTCTACTCGATACAATCTGCTGGTATCACTAAATCATCCTGGGCTGGTTGAAGATGTCGTAATATTTTTTTATTTTTTATAAATTTTAAGTTTTTATAGAACGTATTTTTTTCCTCACAAAGTAATTCAAGTGGAATTGGATTTGGAACTTCGCATGGTTGGAAAACAATTTAGAAACTCAGGTTTGCAGGAACACATTGTTACTCCCTGCTTTTCGCCTGAAGGTGATCAAAAGCTGACTGATCGAAATGTCAAGCTGTTTAAAACCATTTGTTTTATCCTTCTTTTACAACAAGATATTTACATGGCGGTACTGCAAACCTAACCTTCAAATTCAAGAGTAATCTTTAAGAATGAAGTTTTAAGAATGAAATTCTGACAAAATTCAAGAAAAAAGTCCCACACATGACACTGTATTTCTTGAGAAACTAAATAGTAGAGATAGTCACATGGTCTTTTGAACACACACAGTTGAAGAATTCCCCTGTGGAGACCAAGTTGAAGAAAGAAAAACATTGTGGACACATGTGATTCCATTGTGTAAAAGTCCCCACAGCAGCTGTGGGCAAGCATTACATGCGAAGTATGGACCCAAAGTAGGGTTTTGAAACACTATGTGGACTTACACAGGTCCACACAGTGTTTTCACCAGCGTTTTTGAGTATGTTTTTTCTTAAGTGCACAGAGCAATAGAATGTCTACAGAGGGTATGTAACACAGAGTTGTGTAAGTATGCCACTTGTGAGTGTGTTTGTGTTGGCGGGGATAAGAGGGGGGGGGGTGGGTGGACGAGGGGTAGGAAAGGTATACCTTAAGGTTATCCATCATCATCTGTGACTTCTTATCTCCATCATGGGCTAGACTAAGGACGTCAGTCAGCTTGTGGATGATGACGCTGAATGGTCCCTGAGCTTCAAGGGGCTGAAGGAGATCAATCTGATGCAATCACACACAAAAAAATCAGGAAATTACAGAGATTACTTCATGAATGGCAAAGGCATGAAATCAAATGCAAGAAAGTCACATGACTTGCCACATGGTATTGCTAATCACTGGAAAGGGAATGGTTCACATAATGCACAACATTGGTTTGCTGTTACCATTTCTGCCTAGACCCGCACCCCCCCTCCACGAAAAAAAGGCAAAAGTTTTTTTTACAGCAACTACAGTACAAACAAGTGAAGAAAAAGACTGCAAGGCAACAACTGACCACAACCCTTCTTTTTTATGGAAATGATATAAATATTTTCCCCGTTGAAGTAGTGGTGGTTTACCAAACCTCAAATAGAAAGAAAATACATGTACTACTGTATACAGTGTACTGCAGAGCTTCTTCTAGAACTATCCCACCAAGTATACTTACCAATCCTACTATACTGTACATGTATGTGCACCACTTTTTCTAAATATGTAACTACAGTATTTCAATGAAGTGAGCTAAAAAGAATTGTACCTTTTGCATACTCCATGTACTCTGACCTATTTATTCCATGACAAAGTGTTTACCCAACCTCCCTTGAGTGATTTACTTAAATTCCCGGATCCCCCCACTCCAACAAAATCCAACCCCGATATGGTAACCCAAACTGTTGGACTCAGATTACGGTGGTAGGCCTGATCCCATGTACAGATTAATCACTTTACTACGTGCAGTTCTTAGTCCAACACAAAACATGCCTTTTGTTTTTGATGGGTTGGAGACAGTTAGGGTTGATCACTTTATACTGTACATGTATGTGTACTTCAAATTTAGTACAAGAACGAAAAGTAAATAAACCACAGGGGAAACTGACTTGAAAAATTTGAACTAATTTTGGGTTGACCGAAAGAAAAATTTAGCAGAGCGGGATTTGAACCTGCGACTAATGGATTAACGTGCCAGTGCTCTTCCAACTGAGCCATCTCAGCCTAACCTAATGTTGGCGGTCAATATCTTTGTTCCGGGGTGCCATTCAGAAGCCATTCAACTTGTAACTGTCGTTATACTAGCCAGGGATCACACCAAAGTTTACGATACAACCTGGGAAGTGGCAGCAGAGGGATCACCTTACATATACATGCCTTAAGGCATGTAAGGGGGATGCAACTTTTTATTTCAAATATAAAGTAATAAACCGCAAGGGAAACTGACCGGGTAAATTTTCAATCAATTAATTTACAGGTTGAATGGCTTCTGACTGGCTACCCCGAACAAAGATATTGGCAATATAGGGAGACTGCCAGCATTTGGGCTAGATGGCTCGGTTGGTATAGCGCCAATCCGCTAATCAGGTTGTAGCAGGTTCAAATCCTGCTCTAGTAAATTTTTCTTTGTTCAACCCAAAACATGAAAAAAAAGCAAAACCAGAAACACACAACACTTCTTTCTACAGTGTAGATATTCTGTACTTTGTAAACCCCTAGGTTCACGGTGGCACAGGGACATTTCCATGGTAAGGTACAGATGTTATTATTATTATTATTATTATCATTAATTTCCAGTAATGAAACCAAGAATACCTCATAAGTGAACTTAGTCACTGTAGCTCGACATTTCCATGGTAAGGTACAGATGTTATTATTATTATTATTAATTTCTGGTAATGAAACCAAGGATACCTCATAAGTGAACCTAATCAATGTAGCTGGCAAGCTACAAGGGTAGAAAAGGGTAGATATTAACCTGCACGTTCATCATGTGCATTGCTATAAATATGGCAGATATTGGCAGAGCTGATATTGGCAGAACGAAAAATGATTGTGCTTTACATTTTGTCTGCACACTTTTTTGGTCTACCTAAATTGGTTAATTGGTTAATTTCTGCTTGCCTTGTAAACAAGGGTACTTGTCATGTAAACCAGAAACACTTGGGTAAACCCCTACGAGGTTCATGTAAGACATTAAAGGCCATGTCACTCAAGGTAATTTACAGGCATTCGGCTCCAGGCAATCTCTATAAAGAACATTCATTCCAGTTCAGTTTTTCTCATAATTTTCTTGGGGATAGTGAGTAACAGCTACATGTAGAAGATTGTCTCTTGTTTTTTCCGAAATGTGTTCTTTTTGCATACAGTGCAGTTGGATGCCTCCAAGATGCAAAGCTGCCTGAAAAAACTGTACCCTGTGTGAACTCAACCTTATCACACCACAATACTAAATTACTATACTCATTGCAAATAAAATGAGGTTCAATTGAAAATGTCAGTAAGCTCAGATTCTGCTCTCATTGACATCATGCTGAGAAGTTTTGTCTGACACAGCTTGGGCTTCTTGTACACTTTATTTTCTAAGACTACTAGTTTGTTAATATCGACTGCCTCCAAATGGAAATGCAAGGAACATGCAACATCCAAGAGGTTAGATTTTAATCGGGAGTTTTTTTGACGAGGCACAGACAAGAAAATGGAAAAACTGAAAATTATACCGCTGGAAGTGAGACACCATTGTTTTTGTTTTTTTACCTCTGTACCTGATACTTGAAAAAGGGGTTCTTTTGATAAATTAGAATGCAAGGACCGACCACAAATTAAGCGATCCGGTGCAGGGGATTCATGCATACCTGGCACGAGGGATCTCCTTCCTGGAATCACTTCATTGTGGTTAGCAGAGCGTGAAAGTAGACCAAAAAAGTGTGCAGACAAAATGAAAAGCACAATCATTTTAGTGTACTGCGTGTGTAGAGTGCATTTTGTGGTCAAACTCTCCCTAAGTGTGGCGCTGTTATAGACTTTATGCATTGACGTCATCAGCAGCCTCACGGAGAAGTAACTGGTTATTTTGGACGCCATCTTGGATTTGCAGGCTACCTGATTACTCAATGAATTTGTCATTGGTCTATATGTGTTTCTTGACCCACAAAACATAGATGTAGACACCTAAATTGAAATTCTAAGGTGAAAAGTAAAAGACTTATAGTGTAATTTAGTGTATTGGTGGCCATCTTGGATGCCATCTTGGATTTTTAGGTTACCTGATTACCCACTGACATTTTGTATGATTGGCAGAAGGAAGCATAGGTAAAGCGATGATGCAACAATGGAAAACGCACATCTATGTACGTGCGGTGCGCAGAATGGGCTAATGAGCAACCTTCTTTCATTGTCTTTTGACCTCTAGCCGAGGGCGCTCTACTCAGATGACATCATATGCATAAGGTAAATTTTCGGCATCGCTGAAAGTGCATATGCACCTCGTTGGATGAGCACCAGCATTGTGCATGGTGTGTACACCATGATCATGCATGATGTGTTTCCTACTTCATCATGTACTTGGGCTGTACTATCGTGGGCACGAAAGTAAGTAGGGCATTGACTCAACATTGGTCATGGCAACGATTGGTGATCGGTGAAACTGCCTTGCATTTACATGTAGTATACCGTATTCTAATGCAAAACTAATCCTAAATTGACACTATAATTCCCCAAATTGAGGTGATACTTTTAATGCTATTAGTATGTTTGTACGGACATTTTGACCTACCGCATTCACTGTTGTTCGGACAAACAGGGAAAGTGGTCGGAAAATGTCCGATATCCGACCGAAATTTCAGGCTCTGAAGGGTCAGTACTGTATATCCTTCAATTTAATTTATCAAAGAACTCTATTTCCAGTGTCGTTAATTCCTATACCATCAGGTGCAAATATGTGTGATAGTTTTTAATTATTAAATACAACATCCTAAATCACGGAGGAAGGCATCTACATGTAAAGTCCATCGTTGGATAAGTCCATGGATAAATATTGTAACACAAGGCAATTATACCCTAAATTTCATAGAGGGATTTTGTTCCCTCTTACAGGATCATCAAATTCATGACCGAATAGGCCTACTCAACCAAAGATACCCACTTTCTGAATGTCAATGCTCTAAAGACACATGATGGCTAAATCGCAGATCTTTTTGTTAAATCCACAGATAAACATCAATACCTCCACCCAACCAGCTATCACCTGCAAAACCAGCACAGCCTACAGTCAGACCCTCAGACTCCGTCATATCTGTTCTAATAATTCTGATTTAATCCACCACTCACAGGAACCTAAAAAACACCTCACTTTCCTTCTCAGGGATCTCATTGTCTGGGCAGAAGTCCCCCACTATTAAAGATAACGTTAAACCCCGCTTGCACAGGGAACTTTCAGGTGTTCCAACACTCCCAAATGCATGGTCTGTAGAAAATAAATCAGAGAATCTGACTCGTTCACCAGCCATACCAGTGGTACTACCCATAACACCAAGTGTTAATGTCACCTGCACCACCGCTAATCTCATCTATCTAATATATTGCAAAGTTTGTGGTGTTTAATGGTTGAAACAAGAACTACAGTCAAGAGGTGTTTCTATGGCCACAGACCTACAGTCAACACCCAAAAGCAGGACATCACTTCAATCTTCCTAATCAGTCCATTACCACAGAGAGACTGTTTGTCTGAATAGGGAGAAACTGTGGACAATGGGCCTCCAGATCATTCAACCCATTGGTCTGAACATCTAAGAAGGAAATGACTAAGCCTTCTCCTTTTCCCCTTAAAAGATAACCCCTTTTTAAGTCTCACTCACAAACTAATTACTTTTCCTCCCTCTTCCAAACCTTGATTTTTTCCTTTGTGTTTCCAACCTCCTGTGGTTAAACCAGCCTCTTCCCCTGACCCCCCTTTGTCTCCTTCTTCATTGTTCGTCCCCAGCTTTTTGCCTCTCTCTCTTTCATCTCTTTCCACTTGACTGCTTCTGTGGCAGCAGTGTACCTGTTTAGGGGTGTGTGCCTTGTGAGAAAGACTATTCTACAGTCAAAACCCCAAGCCATTAAATATTTTTGCATATAAAGTTAGTCCTGTTGGTAAATCATTACATTACAGGCGTGCGTATCTGTAGTCTTGATTGGTGATGCTAGTTTTTGTATTCATCACCGGTAGAGGTCTGGACTGGAGGTACTTGGAAAGTCTACGAATCTAGATCAAAACTAGTGTCTTGACGAATTTGGCAGAGCTGCCTGGCAGATCAAAATGAGGCTAGTTTGCATTAACTTCTATTTAGGCATTCAGCATTAGAGTATGTGTATAGTACCTAGACGTATGTGATATTAACAAAAACTGTAAAGTTGTAAAACGTTGTGTTGTGTTGGAATTAGTGACAGTTGATCATGTCCGGCTGGTACCGTTTACCGAGTCCATCCGGACTAGCCAAGGAACAGGTGTCCAGGCTCAGATCGGAGTATCAACTGGTATTTTGCACTGCAGTGCTGCCCTGTCCGGTTGGACCAAGGAGGTAGAAAGGACGAACGGATATCAACAAACCAGAGAAGATCCCCTGTGACACCAGCATTAGAATTTGCAAGAAGTAAAGTGGGTTTAAAAATATGTGGACATGTATAAATTGCAGGTTTTTAACTGCCGATCACAAATAATACAATCGTCAACGCCATTGAATTATGATAAATTACTCTATGGCTTACACTGCACAGCACACAGATTCTTGAACAATAACCCCCCCCCCCTTACACGTCCATTTGCAATTATTGTTCAAGAAGTTTTTGACAATTCACATAAGGGAGAGACAAGGGGACAGTCTATGGCGTAGTTTGCTCACCAATGTGCACCTGCAGTTCGTTTCTTGAATATTCAAATCATGGTCAGAAAAAAAAAAGTAGGGCAGGTCCTATTACTAATAAAAGCATTTAGACATTCGTTTGATCCAGACATTTGTTTGATACAGATATCTCTTCTCATGTAATTTGTGTTGCAATCGGCGAACATGCTACCAAACATACATTGGCAATCAAGACTAAAGTATCTGCTGCACGCCCAAAGCTTTTGTTAATTCTGGCTCCAACTGACTTGAACAAGATTATAACTCTGACATGCCCGTTTGAAACAAGCAGGGTCTCGAGCCAAGTCACAGCGAGTCCCAAGGTTGAGTCTGAGTCCGACTGGACTTGAGACCGATTGTCCTCCAGCACTGACACTTAATGTATTTTTCCCTTCAAAACCTGCATCCATCTGAACGCCGCAGCACAATGAACTGTAATGGTACATGTACACGTGTATGTACTGTATCATGACAATAAACCAAAACATACAAATGAACAGTAATGACACCTGTAGTATGCCTCAGGGTCAAATGGCAAGCATGACAAACACTAAAACAAATTTAGGCAAACTGTGCAATTGGCTTGGAGGAATAATGTATATTTGACACAAATAGGATTGTACAATATTAAGTGCATCTCACCTTGACGAGCTCGATGTTCTTTTTTCTGTAATCAAAGAGAATAAAAAATATATTGAAATTAAAAGAAATGCATGAAATTTAGTTTTAAAACAATTCTAAAAAACCTGAAGTCTTTCTAAATCCTCTCTGTCAGTGTTTTTTATGCCAAGAGCACTCCGCACTAATGCTAAATTTAGAAGCGTAAATGTTCACTAACGAATGCCGGCATCCGTGTCAAAGCTTTGTGTATACTATGTACTCGCATGTACTAATTCTGCACTATATGTGCGGTTTGGCGCAAGGATGATGTGGTGATCGCAAAGTGGTGGAAAGTTTGTCTGGCAGCAGGGTCTTTTGAGCAAAAAGTGATGCCATTAGTGCTATTCAATTAAAGGCCTGCCTCAACACCTTCAGTGGCCATCCACACCTTGCTAGCTGAGAATAGACTTTCCAATACTGATAACAAGTTGTTGGACAGAAAATTCTCCCCAACTATGCAGGCGAATATAATGTACAGGACAACCAGCAAGGCAGAGTCAAGTAATTATCGCAGTGCGCATGTTGGGCTTGTAATCAACAACTATACAAGTCCAGCAGTCAAGCATTTTCAGGCGAATATAATTTACAGAACAACCAGCAAGGCAGAGTCAAGTAATTATCGCAGTGGGCATGTTGGGCTTGTAATCAACAACTATACAAGTCCGGCAGTCAAGCATTTTCTGTGAGCTTGCTGCCCCTCCCTCTTTTCATCTCTCCCCACTTCACTGCTTTTGTTACACCAGTATACCTGTATGCTGTGTTGTCATTTAGCCTTCAAGAAAGACTCTGCTAGTGCTAGCCTTTAAGAAAGACTCTGCTAGTGCTAGCCTTCAAGAAAGACTCTGCTAGTGCTAGCCTTCAAGAAAGACTCTGCTAGTGCTAGGGTCAACATTTCACGCCACTAACTATTTTTTGCATTTATACCTCAGGTCCTTGCCTCGGCTTACACAACATTCAACAAGGCTCGTTTGGTTTTAACCTTACACCCTTAATATTTATCCAGATGCAAATTTAACATCTATTAAAAATGCTCATAAAACATCACACAGTAATTATCACATGGCGAAACTTGAAAAAAAATCAATTGTTTTCTCCACTTTTATGCAACTAAATTTACCCTCACCAACTGAATTTACCCTCACATGGCCTGGCCAGCAGTCTAGAGTGCTTCCACCATCCCATGTAACAGCTAATTCTATTTTCTCATTTTGACATGTTATATAAACAGATAGGCCCTAAAAGCCGATAATTTCCTGCATGGTGAAAGATCTAGACTGGATCCCAGTTACAGTTGGTCCTAGCCCAGGTTGGACTCCTCCGTTGCATACAACGCGACGGAGTCCAGGATATAAAGGTCCCGTACCATTGCGAAAAAATTTATAACAACATTTTTTCATATTTTTACCTTTTTGAGGAGGCTGAAACTTGACTCACATATTCCTTGTGTCCTAAACCTTATGCCTGCTCTATTCAGAATTGCAAATTATATCCTTGGATGACATTATTGTGAGAATAAAATGAAAAATTTACGCATTCTCAGCGACAGCCTAAACTGACAAGACGTGAATGCTTCAGCGCATGTGCGCCCTCAGACACGCCCACAAATCTAACGCGGAAGTCGGTCGGGTTGCTTTGCATGCCGTGCATGCGCACATGAGCTTTAACGGTCACTTGGTACATGATGGTCACAACGCCAGTACACAACTCGGACTTATTTTCAGAAATAATGTCATCCATGGATGTATTTGTTAGTTGTGAACTCATCAAAAGTGTAGTTAGGACACCAAGAATGTATGAATGGAGTTTCAGCTTCTCAAATCAGGTAAAAATATGAAAAAACATTAGCTCAAAATATGTTCGCATTGTAGAGGAGCTTTATACCCAGGACGTCGGTGCAGTGGCACTGACTGACGTCCTACCAGGGCTAGGACTGGTCCCAGTTATAGTTATGGGATGATTCTAAAGTTCGAATAAGGCCACATTTTAAAACCACTTGATAATAATTGAAGTTCTATCTCTTCATGAAATGAATGATGAAGAGTGATTAGTCATTATTTTAAACAGGAAATGTACAAGGGTGAGATTCGTAAAGGGGCGTGTGGTAGTACATGTACATAGTAATATTTATATGATAATGAACAGAATCTGTTTCTCAAAAAGTCAAACTAGTAGAAGTAGTACTTGTTAGGTAATGTTTTTAAATTTAAATAATGAATGCATTCCATTAAACATGACGAATACTTACCTACACAAACCGCTGAATATCGTGTGGAAATCAAGTTTTTTCAACTTCTTTTCGGTCATCCAATACCCTACTTTCTTCATGATTACAAAAGACCCTTATTCAGGATTTCACTAGTAACAACCACCCACCGCAACGGCGAGAAATTATTGCCTAATAATTAAGCAGTTTTGCATGGCGTTAAAGCCAGGGACGGCCTGCTTATGTGACTTATTTACTTCTTGTACACACACAGAATACACATCTTCCACACGGGCGTCGCCTGCTGCTTTACCATAATACCATGCTTTATATAGCGCCACCAAGCGATGGAAATGGAACATAACCGGATAAGACTAGTCTTTTCCGGTCTTCAATAATTTAATAATAACATCGTTTTTAATTTTTTTTAAGGAATAGCAACTGGGTCTCCTTAAAAATAATGTCCCCAATTTAAGAGGCGACGCAACGTATTTAATGTGCTATCTGATAGTGTGGTATATCGCATAATCAACAATATAAATGACTTGAGTAGGAACCACAGTGAATAATAGGCCTACAATGAGTTTGGATTATGTAGGGGGCCTACAAATTCCAAGTAAGATGTCATCTATAGCACGGAGGCATAAGAGCGCCGCGCTAAGTCCAGTAAGGCCAATTGAGTGCTAGTAAGTGTTCACGAGGCTAATTTGACAGGCAATTGATGAAATTCGTACAAAAACAGGAAACTACTGCTTTGAAACTAGGACCTCTCTCGAGTAATTATATTTTATTATATATACATTTTTAAAATATTTATTTTAATTTGTCTACCCCGTTCGGTATTTATAAGAACATTATGATCACTGCTATTTCCAGTCATACTCCTCTTGAATGCTAGTCTATAATTTACCAGGGACTTATGTATTCCCTGGCGGCCCCCACCCCCCGGCGGCCTGGGGTCTCTAGAGTTGTGCTAACTACACTTCCGTGTCTTGATGTAGCACTGGCACATGTTATCGAGTTAGTGACATCAGTTTAGTTTTGCGCTCGCCCCCTCATCGGGGGAAAATAGTTTGAAAACAAAAATTAATTTGTTTAATAGCCGAAAATGACCCCTATTTTGGGTAACCTATTGCATACCAATTCCCGTGTTATAATCATTGTGAGATTGAAGTAATTAATAAACATAGAATTAAAGTATTTCTAGTTAAAGCTGATCAAAAACGTTTATCAGCAGCCTTCAAACCACCGGGAAGGGATTGCAATGGCCACCGACCAGATTCAATTTAACTTAAGTTACATCACCCTAGCCGATTGGTCAAGTGAATTACCATGAAAAGTGATCAGAGAAAGGATTGAAGCTTTGTTATTCGGGTGCGCAGTTAAAAAAACACACCAAACAAACAAACAAACATAAAAACAGTTCACACGGAGGAAACAAAATAAGGACGTTTGAGAAACGCTTGTTTTTAGGCGCTAACAAATACTGGAAGCTTGGAATTTCCAGTGCGTCGTCGTCGCTTCGAAAATATTAAGTTTTTTTTCCTCTGGCGGAATGATAAGGGTCTATTGCGAAACGCAGGTTTAAGTTCTGAAAACAACTGGGAGCTTGTTATTTGCAGTGCGCCGTTTCGGAAAAGATCTGGGGTTTTCTTTCGGAGGATCTTTGCGAAACGAATATTTTCACAATGGCGGCGCTACGGGGCTAGGACGAGGGGGGGGGGAAATGCCACTCTAGTTACTTTTTTTGGTTACCTTTTAATTTTCCCCCTAATGGCCTAAATTGAATAATCCCTTTCATATAATGCAATGTCCGCATTACACCAGCTTGTGGTAAGTCAATGCTTTTCCAGCAATACAAATTTTAGAGATTAATGTTTGCCTGCGCTGCTGTCCCCCCCCCCCCCCCCCTCGATTAACAGGTCTAGTGCTGCTGCTGGGTTTTCAGGCTCGGAAAGAACTGGAAGCTTGGTATGATTCCATTGCAACGTTTCGAAAAATACAGAACTGTTTTTTTTATTGACGTGCACGAGGGGGCGAGGGATAGGGCAAGCGCCATTATAATTATTCCATCCTATGGGGATAAGATAAGGAAGGGTAGAGACTATGACATGTATGGTTGTCAATTTGCCTCATATAGTTCTTCGATGTATTATTAATTATTTTTTGATTGGCATTTATACAGGGGAAGGTCAGCTGAATAACGGTGAAGGTGGAGCAAAACGTGTATACCGCCCCCTGTTGTCAGCTGTCAGCTCAGAAGGGATGCCCCATAAGAGCTGAATTTGCAATCAGCGCCGTGTTCGGTCATGCCTAACGTATCTACTGCAATATTTATCGCAGTGCAAGTAAACAAGTAATAAGCTAGCGTGGTACCACTAATAACAAACACATCAACACAATGAGCGAAGATCACAAAGAAAATATAACGTGACCAACAAATTAAATTCCACCCTTTCCACGAAAAGCACTCGTCACTGATGTTGATATTATGTGTTTTCCTTCCTCCATGGTTATAGGCTAAATTTCCATCATCTATACATTGTACAGTCATAGATGATCCTCAAACCTCACACCAGTACAAAGCAGCCATAGTAAATTAGTTTTAATTGTTTCAATGGGAAAACTCGCCACAGTTCACTATTTATTAGCGCGACCATTTATTAATCTTTAGGGAGGGCACCGGAAGCCACGACGGATCTTTCATTTGTTTATGGTATTTTATTATTTTAAGACCGCTCTTCTCCGTGGAAGGGAAGAATCGTTGATATAAAGCATGGTTGAGGTGAGTATTTTAATCACTTCTGAACGTCGTGTTGACACTTCGTCATACAACATCAGGCTTTTGATGTGTATACACACACGTACACGTATAGGTAATAAAATTAATGACTGTCAGTTATTAGCTAATAACCACCACCCTATAGTATACAGTTGTGATTTAGGCTACATGGATTCCATATCAGCAATCATACTGGCTGTGGATGAAACAGCTGCTACGGTATTGGTAGTCAAATCACAATCACAATCAGCCATAATCACCCAAGTCACAACCATAATAACTTGCACTGAAAATTTAACCTCTGACACCCAAAAATAACAGGCAGCTGCACCGAGCTCCGCAATTTTAGATTGCTCCTTAAAAAGCAAAACAACAAACGACATGAATATAACAGTATTAGTATTGCTATGATCCCTCACAAATGGAACAGCACAACCATACAGTTGTATCGTTAGTTGGGTAATGATTTAAAGCATGGGCGGATTTGAAGGTTTTACAAACATTCCGGACTGATGCTTCTTATCGTTGGAGCTTTGAACTTTGATCAAGTTCCGGTATGTTATAATCGGCTTGTGAGAGAGGGGGGACAGAGGGGGCGGGAAAACTTGATCAAATAACGGCAGTTTCCCCGGACCGTATCGGTCATTTCCCCACACCTCGTTCATACACTTCAGACTTCACATAAATAATTAAACTTTCTCACAAGCCCATATTGAAGGAAAAACCGGTGGACTTGCAGCTCTGAGCCTATGACAGAACAGTGTAATTTATCAACCAGAAGCCGGGAGTTTTGACAAGTGAGTATAAAAGAAAATTAATTTCAAGGCAATTGGCGTTACACCCGCGGGCCGATTGAGCTGCCTACTCCAAAACATTGATTCACAAGTCTATTTGCTGTAGATTAAGTCAATATTTTTTGCAGGGAACCAGTGAACAGCGATATGCCGCCAGCGGGCGATTTCTCTGCATGCATACTATATAGTAGTATACATTGCAAGTGCCAATTCTTTTGACTTTGCTTCCATTCGGTTTGTAATTACACCAAACTTTGTCACGCACTACCGAAGACCGAGCTTCGTATACTAAGTTGTCAAAAGATTCACCATCATATATGGTTACATCATGGGAAAAATGGTATGTTGTTACACTCGGAAATAAAGGAGAGGGTACGGTTGAAAACTTGGGGGGATCGTCAGGAAGCTGCCCAGGTTAACATATAACCCTTAGTTACCATTGAAAATGGGGCCGAGTTCTAAACAATTTCTCAGCCCCCCCCCCCACACACACATTCTATTTTTACATCTCTGTGGCGACATCTTTTGTTCTTTCCTTTGTCCCTGTTGGTAATATTCTCTCATAAAATAGACATTGTACATAACATTCCTTGTGGAGCACCCGGTCTTTAGAATTCCCCTGTGAAAACCTTTTGTGATTCCATTTGTGTTTTGTTCTCGGTCTCCATAAGGTAGTGACTATTAAAGCACAAGGCTGTAATGACCTCCAATCATTGACCCTCCTCTGTTCAACTCTTTGTCCCGACAAAATGTGGACCCCATAGTTTCCCTTTGTGATAGCAATCATGGACCTATTGTCCTTTTGTTGTAAGTCCTCGTTTGAATTTCACTACAAGCTCACACACATCCAAGTGAGTAAAACACCTACCTGCAATCGCGGACCTCCTATTGCCCATCTTTGTTTGTACGTTACCTTTTTGGCAACAGCTCCCATTGGTTTTGTACACACATTCCAACAGGGGACCGAACCGGGAACCTTTACCGAACCGGGAACCTTTACCGAACCGGGAACCTTTACCGAGCCGGGAACCTTTACCGAACCGGGAACCTTTACCGAACCGGGAACCTTTACCGAACCGGGAACCTTTACCGAACCGGGAACCTTACGAACCCGGACCTTTACCGAACCGGGAACCTTATTGCCCCCTTTTGTTATAGGACCCCGGTTTGAATGTGTATACCTACCCACACATACACACTCCTTGCAAAATAATTTTCCAGTGAGGTCAATATATAGCATATTATGCTCAGTGGTGAATTAGAAGACGAGTCTTTCAGATATGTAAGCTACATTATTCATCAATAAATACGGGTATAGGTTTGTGTATGACAGCACGGCTTAATAATGGAAGGATGCTCAGCGGTAAAACTGAATGCAATGTATATACATGTAGAAATAAATCAACGTGACAAGAACTGCCGTGGTAACTGTAGCGTGGTCATCTCACTCCTGAATGCATTCACAACGGCGAGTTGGTTACACTTTCAGCTGTAAAACACGATTTGCATTTTATCTGTTTCTAAATTCTATGGATTTACATTGGTCAGAATGATCCTTGACCAAGGGGAATCGACAATGTATAGGTTTAAATTGGATAGTAGTGTTTTTTTTGTCGATTAGACCTAACTATGGTTTATCCATGATGGGTTTTCTTTCATTTAAATAATAAAACATTTTGCGGCTGTCATGGCACCCCCCAAAACATAAATTAAATAGTCTGAGAATTAAAAAAAAAAAAACTCCCGTGTTAGAAATGACCTAGATCCCGGACCTAAGAGGGCCTGAGTCAGGTTGGCCCCGGAAACTGGTGAAAAAAGAAGGAATTTCAACTCGGATTCTGCGTCAGTTTGACCCATTTAACGTTGACACAGATTCTGGGTCAGCCTGACCCAGAAATGGGCTAGGCCCCCCCGGGACACGGAACTTCGGGTCAATTCTGATCAAGGAGTTACAGAAAAGACAGACTACAATAAATCTATTGAATTCACAGCATCGAGCAGAATTCAATTGCATTGCCCCATTCGTCAGTATGAAAAGAGTTCAACAATATTATGGTATAATCTCAAACTACGTCAAGATAAGCCTACAGCTTTGCGATGACTAAAAAGCAGATTTCTAACAATGGATAGAATAATGATGTTCGTGTTTGTGCTTTTACTAATTGATTGGGAATACACCTCCGAAAACTGCAAGGTCAGAATTGAACCAGATTCCGGGTCTCAGGGGGCCTGAGCCATTTCCGGGTCATCCTGACCCGGAACCTGGTTAAAGTTAGACTTGACTCAAGTCCCAATCCCGTGCCATCCCCAGAAAACTATTGTTTTGTGATGCTCTGCATTCCCCAACCTGTTCCGCACCCATTCTCGGGACCACATTTCGACAGCGAGCGCGCACTTGACAGCGAGCGCGCACTGCATGCTATACGGTTGTTTGCTAGTTGGCGGGATATGCTTAGGGACCTCTCACACGAGAACGGGACTTGAATCAAGTCTAGGTTAAAGTGCGATTTCAACTCGGATTCTACGGCAGTTTGAACCATTATTTTGTGCGTCTTTTTGACACTAATTCTGGATCACACTGACCCAGAAATGGGTAAGGCCCCATGTGGCCAGAAACCATGTCAGTGCTGCTGCAAACTAAATAAAACAGTTTTTAAAAAGCCACATGTTCACGGAAGAACCTAGTTTTTAAAGAAGATCTCCTTTCGGTGTACCAAATTTATAACTACAGACCATCCACAGACTGATGCTCATTCTATAGTCATTACACACCCATCCCTCTGAGTATTTTTGTTGACATAATGCATTTGTAATACCAGTCTTAGAAACCCCATTTTCGTCATCTTTATTGACTGAAACGTAAGCCGGACACGCAGGCAGCTGACTTCGGGCGATTACTCCCAAGATTAATGTCTTGCTCATCCGTTGTCTTATCATCCATAAAATTGGGAGGCCGAGTCTTCTAGTGTTTAAGGAAATAAGTATACAGCCTCAATAAAGATTGTGCGATATGATTGATAGAGCATTTCAAAAGCAAGGGATGGAAACATTATATTGCCACTTTTTTTGTTAATTTTAAATTGTTGATGGTATTAATATTTATACATAGCATAAGCACTAGCACAGTAGGTAAAACGTAAAGAAGTACAAAACTTGTCTTTGACCCATCCGGTGTAAAATCAGAATTCATCGTGAACTTCAAGAAATGCTTCAATATGGTGGCTTTTAAGCGACATCGAACGAGTAAACATTTATGTAAATATTCACGACTTGTGCCCCAACCTAAAATATTCACGTAAATGTTCACGTAAATATTCACGATTTTGACCGTGTCGTGAATTGTTTCGTAAATATTTGCGATTTTGCACAAATCATAAACGTTCACGTAAATATGTAAGTAAATATTATTCGCGACACGGCCGAAATTGTGAACATTTACGGAAATATTTACGTGGATTTTGCGATTAGTAGCATTAATTACGAAACTAGATAAAAACTATGTAAATAATATATGTTTGATGTCCCTTTCAAGCCACGATACTTTCGGTAAATTGAATTACAGGCTAAATCAAAATTGTATCCAGCGCTTGAGAACAATGAGCTTAATCAGTGTCGATACAAGATATAGGTTGATGGTTCAAGCCCACCCGGAGACGAAATCCTCTTATGTCAAAAGCCAACTATATACTTTTTCACTGGGCCCATTGACCAATCAATGGGACAGTTTTATTACAATTTTTTTATACAAGTGTTGTATACATTTTTTTCTGGAATGTATTTTGAACCTTAGCAAAGTCACGCATTAAAGTTTTCTTCCAATACAAAATAATGATGCAATCAGGCGAAATACATGAAACTGCTTAAAGGGAAGGTATACGATTGGTAGGCCCTAATCACTTAACAAATTTATGGCAATAAAAACTTACTTGGTAAAAAGTACAGCAACTTTCGATAGTAAAAGGCATTTTGAGAAATATTTCAATTCAAAATAATGTGGATATGGAAAAAGATGTCAGTTTTCATCCCCCAAAATTTGAATCTGAGAATCTTTCCATAGACTTTGATAATGGTAAGCACTGCGGTGTATCAGATGATATCGTAGCAGAGAGCATCAAACATATAATGGGACTTAACCCACTTAATTGAAGGTCCATATGATAACATTATGATCTCTCGATCTGTTTTTAGTCTGTATTAAAGTTGCTCCTTTATATTTTCGTTTTGGTACATTACGCTCGATGATGGAGATGAATAACTCATCAGCAACGGGATTCTTAATGGAGCTGTCTCCAAGCTTATGGGCTTTTTTTTTTATTCATGAGAACGTCCGGGGTGGTTGTTAATAGCGTTGACCAACTCTCCCAAAGTAGTCTGCCCAAAATAATTATGTGGGACCTTATGTAACGAGCTGCCAACCTCACAGTCTACAATCCACAGGACCATAATAGAGTAAACAGATATTAGATAATGCTTTTATGATCATAATTATTGATTCTTAATAGTTGCAGTGCTTGACTTCGAAAAAGGCTGACAGTGTCACAAAAAGCCCCGTTCAGTTTGCTCTGATCGTTTTTATGGTAACCAAAACAACTCATAATTTCACTGTGATAGAGCTTCAAAATTATACCCATGGGGACAGTATAGTTAAAAGCGAGTAAACCTAAATTTGTCAACAAGGGACTCAACAAGCGAGAGGTTGTGTCAGGGTGCAGCTGTAGCATCCTCCCTCAATGGACAGGTCAGCTTTCTGCCCCAAGCAAACAGATTGAAAATTGTCTGCACGATTATACACGTACCGTCGACTATCGGTACCCTTCCTAACTCTAGTCATTAATTGGTCTGAGAATGACATACGGCATGCTCATTCCACTCGATCGGTTTGCATTACGGAAAGCGTAGCTTATGGAACATAAGTCAATGTGTGTGATAGTAACAACAATGGAATGTTTCATTTGAAACGGTGAAACACAACACTTTAACAATTAAACTGATATCAGGCGGCCATTTTGATTTCCTTCCAGGCAAAGTCACGCAACCAAGTTGAGGCTGAAAAGGTATAGTCTGGTACCTTTTAAAATTTTGATGATCAGTTTATACAACAACAGTACACAACATGTGCAGCATTACCTGTTGTGTGTACAATGTACACTCTAAACTCTCTGAGGTCAGGATTGACCCGGATTCTGGGTCCTGGGAGGTCTGACCCATATCTTGGTCAGGTTGACCCAGAGGGTGGTTAACAATCGGATTTTTAACTAGGATTCTGTGTCAGTTCGACCGATTTCTGGGTCATTTCGACACAGCTTTCGGATCATACTGACCCAGATATGGGTCAGTTTCAACGGGACCAAGAATCGTGTCGTCATTGGTCTTTAGAATCCGAGGTGAGAGAAAGAGAGGTCACATACAGCTTGACTGTGAATGATGTAATACTCTCAACAAACAGGTATAGCACCTGTTACTGTAAAAATCGTTCTTTGTCACAACACAAGCCAACATTTAAAAAATAAAAGTGACTTTTCACTTAAATTGTCCTGTATGGGAGATCTCTTTCCAACTTCCACAGTCGGACACGGCGTCATATTTTCCCCTGTGTTATGAATGGTGTTATGAGCGGAAACATTGTAAAGCGCTGCAGTCCCGCAATGGATTCCATTTTTCTTATAGTATACGACGTTTTTAGCGGACGATGTCAGTGGCAGTTCCTATCGAGACTCAAAGGGCGTTCGCTGCAATTTGTCGCAACATAATGCTCTCAGATAGCAATCATTATTCAAGAAATGCTGAGGGGAAAGGAAATGCAGGTGGGGGATTATGATGTTTTGCCAGCTGCGCCGCTTCCATTACCAGTTATCGTGGTACAGTGTATCTCCATAAAAAAAAGATAATGTTCACAGAAATCGAAATAAAATACACTTTATCCGCGGGATCTACTTCCGGTATGCTATCAAACAGATCGCCAATGTAAGATAAGTTATCCCCCCTCAGTATTTTTTAATCATTATGAAGTACTGGTAATTAATAGGGCTGTTTGTCAGTATGTATACCTTGAAGACTTCTCATTTCGGTTTTAATACCTGCTCAAAGATTAACATTAATGGCACACGGAAGTAAAGATCGAGCTATTGAACCGCCCCGTCATTTCGGAAGTTGCTCTTCAAGTTGTAACTTTTAATTAAAATGATCCTCCACCAAGAAAGGTTTTTTGTTGTCTGAGTCAACTCCCGGCAGGTAGACAAGTGTCACAGCAACAGAGTTAATTGCTTACTTGATGCATCAATCTTGCCACGTCTTTCTGCTTAGAGCTTAAAAAAGGAGGGGAAAAAAGAGAAGAAGCCAAAAACAAAAGACAACAACTAGGGAATAATTCTGTGCCTACCAGTGCTCTCGAGACGCCGCATTACCCTTTTGTACCGTGTTGTTTTAAGCCGTTATATGCCATGTATAGGCCTTACGCCGTCAGATAGTAATCGGTTAAATCCTGGTTCGGGGCTGACTCTCCATCTGCGTGATCGCAGCCTGCGGGAGACAGTGACAAGGACGGTCGGCCCGTAGGGGGCGCCACACCTTGTTGAGCCTGCGCACTGGTGGGACCCGTCCTTCCGTTTTGCCGCGTAAAAAGATCAAGAGGGTGACAGGTTACTATAGAGAGCTAATAGTCGAAGAGAAAAACAGTAGACCTACTTTGAAAATCCGAAGCGAGTGAATAATGACAATTAACAACGGGATTTGATGTTCGTAAGTATTAAATTTCATTCGAATTTTACTATTAAGTTCTTCATGGTACCATACTAATGTTAAAGCATTGTGACAATAATGTATCAATATGTTGACATTCATGCTTCGGTTGTAATGATTAGTTTTGATGCGTATTAATGATTTTGTCGTTGGCTCTATCGCGAATAGATAACGAGCCACAGACTTAATTTTTGATAAAATGACGATGAGACGTTACAAGCAATGGGCCGGGTGAAGCTTGATCGAGAGTGTTCGGTGTCCTGGTCTCGCAGGTACCAATGAGGGACACACTCTGTTTTATAAACGCTCAACCACGGCTGGTAATTTGTGTGTGGAGGTATGTGTTCTGATCTCACGGCCGCCATAACAACGATAACGAGTGTGAAAGGTACAGGTTTTGAGTCCACAATCATTATTTATTCAGTATTTTCGGTACTAAATCAACACTAATGTCTCAGAAGCAAACCCACTGAGAGAAAAGGCATGTACAAAAAGATAACGGTGTGCACCATCAGACACACCAGGCCAAAGCCCTACTCATCCATAACAAAATGTAATGGGTTTTTAATGACGTTCACTGTATGGTATCTACATGTACTCTAGAGTACGTATGTGGTTCCGAAAGAAAGACAATGTGATTAGGATACCAATATTCATTGTAAACGGAATGTTTTCGTTAGAAATTACTGACGAAGATTTAAGAGAAACCCAGTCACAAGCTAGGTCATGATTCAGGGGGTTATTAATGTATTCGTATATGTTTGGAATGTAATGTGAGGCTTTGGGTGTTTGACAAATACATTCGTTTGAATCGCATAGTTGTCAGGAAAATTTCAAAAAAACAAATAAATAAATAAATCCTTGTGTCTTTAGTGTTGAGGATCAAATTCAACTGGACATGACGTATCCCCGCGACGATTTCTACAGCACAATACAGAAACTTACCGTAGTATTCTGTAATGCACCCTGTTAAAGTATCTGTTTAATTATGGATTTTTCGATAATCTTTTTCCGAAACAAGAGTACAGTTTAAAAAAATATTGCCTCGTGGTTGACCGATTGCACCATCTCCACAATATTCCACTTTGAACACTTGTTCGATAACCTTGAAATTGAGCTTCTTTACCTCGGATATAAATGATAAAGAAAACGAAATGGAAAGTTAGACATGTTATCTTTATTGAACCTGAGGCACTGATCAATGATGATGAATATAAGTTTCAGCAACATAATATATAACACCTATACTCCCCCACCGTGGTTGAAACGAAATAGCCCAGCGCAACGTCGTATGGTTGTGTCATATCGGAGGTCGATCAGATAATACAAGTATCACTTTAAATTGCATCAACTATCAATAAGCGAGAACTGAATTTTTCTTTCCTGTGAAATTTTGATCCGGTGCAAAAAAAAAAAGCAGACGGAGGATAAAACGCACAAAGATCAAACATAAGAACAAACCAAACCGCGCTTATCTTGGGATTTCAATCGCACACAGCTAGTGGGCGAGTGTTGATAACATCCCTCAAAAAAAGGGGAAACATATTTTTTAAAGATAGATATCCCTGAGGAGGATGACATGACAAAATTGTATTCCTCGCACGAATTATTCTAAAACTATTATCTTCAGTTTTTATCCTGCTATTTTTTGTTGTGTGTGTTTCTCAGCCATTAGTTACCTAATGGGAAACGTATCATTATGCTCTTCACATAAACTACTTTAATACTGGGTTAGACTCAAGCCAAAGAATTTGCCAGCATTGTCACTGTGGTGTTGAAACAGAAATCCATTTTCTGCTAGATAGCCCATTATACAACGACCTTAGGAATATTATCGTAGACTATTATTACCAATCAATATAAAAATGAATTTCAATTCCTTGGTAGTGAAGATAGATTTAAGTTTTTGATGGACCTTCCCGATGAAGCTGTTATTAATTGCATTGCCAAACAGTTTTTGTATTCACTGTTTTAAAAGAAAATCAAACTGTGTGATTAGGTTTAACCAGTGTTTTCTTTGGTTTTTTATGTTAACACTCATATCCTTCCGTTACGGCTTCTTCACTATTTGTTATTTATTGTTATACAGATGTTACCCTCCCCAGAGTTATGGGTTTGTTCCGGTTTTGGAATAAAATATAACACAGTACAATACAATACTATTAATCATTGGTCAAGCGTGTCATAGCATGTAAATCTGGAATTAAAATGACGTGGATTAATTTTGTTGGTGGTGCCTATATTACTAGAAAAATTTCTGTCTGAAATGTTGTCGTTTTTGATGAAATCGTGATGACTTTGCTTTTATTTCAACTGCCAAGCCAGACAGTCGCACATACGAAAGTGCGTCTTCTACGAATGTTTCATGGGGAGTTTTGTATAAAGACAGACCTATACTTTTTCGTTATAAACTTAGTTTTTGAAATGTAGCTGTACGCTACGGAATAATATTAACATTGGAGCCGTATATATAGCGCACGTATCCACCAAATAGGTGCTCAAGGCGTCGGAGCAAAGAGAACAACTTTTTAAGACAGATTTTGAAGTTTATGAATTATGAGACCCAATTGCGTAGCACCTTATAAGTAGGTGCAACAATAATAGTACAGCCCACCAATTGGTATGCCTTGTTTGTTGTTCATTGTGACACTTTGGTGTTGGCGGATGACGTTTTAAACTCTTGTTATTATTGCCCATATTTGGCTTTTATAATAGTAATGACAGGGCCCAATTTTCATAGAGCTACTCAAGCACAACAAGTAGCTAAGCACAACAACATAAACTCACTAGAATAAGGTTACCAGCCAAAATACCAGTCCACATGCACCATGTCTGACTGGTATCCTGCTACTTTTGGCAAAGCACAGAATTTGTAAGCAAAATGGTGTGCTTAATAAGTAGCTCTATGAAATTGGGCCCAGTAGTAATTGGTGCCAAAACAGCAAAAAAAGAAAGAAAGACAGCAACATAGGCTGTTGTTTTCTTAAAAAAACATCCATGGAATCATGATCAAGTGTACTTGTAAGAACATTTTGACACTTTCTCAGCTTCTCAGATACATTTCATGGATTTTCCCCACCACAAACAGTCCTTATTAAAGACACCTGTTCGTGTGAAGGTGAAAAATAGTTGTTAAACCCAGAAGAAGAAGAAGAAGAAGAAGAAGAGAAAAAACACATTAAAGGGAATATTGCAAGCATGAAACCCAACGGTCCGGTTCGACTAAGGAGTCCAGCGTGGATGTTGAACGTTATTAAAAGACTGCTTTGATTATCGTCAAATGTATCGCCAAGTGTTCTATCGATTTCACGCTGGTACACTGACGGTCCCACCCACTCTATAATTGCTCTTGGCGTTTAGTTACAAATCATGTGAGCAATATTTCCCCAGACCGTATACCTACAGTTACATTCTAATACTTATGTTGTATACCATCAAATGGTACATTAGTTACAAAGGGAATGGGTTAAACTTAATTATACCTATTTTGGACACAGCTTTGGTTGAAAATATCATTTCATATAAGCATTGAAACTACATTTTTCAAACTAATGCTTGGCCATGTATAAAATGATGAGACTACACATTTGAAGTTTTCCGAAAGATTGTCCTTTCAAGAATAATATATGAACAGTTTTGAGTACTCTCTATGCCACATTCTACCATTATTCTAAATTACTGATCTATCTAGATTAATCGGCACTTAATCGCCACATAATCAATGTGGACATCTTTGAGCTGAACAATTTAATACCTCGTAAATACCTCGAGAAGAAGAAGAAAAAAATCCACAGAAAACAAACTATTTCTTGCATCTAACCATATTTTTCTCTCTCGCAACCCCATTTTAAGAGACGGTTTCTAATTGCCATGGGCGACCGTCACATCGTCTGCTGGCCAATTAATTTCACTGCATATTAATACTCGCCTACATAAAATGTTCACATTCGTCTGAAAATTTGGTACATTATTTCCGATTCTGGGAACACGGGAACACTGTAGATACGTAGACAGACACAAGCTGATGGATAGCGCTGATAAAAAAAACACACACTTACGTATTCACCAGATCCCGGGAGAGAACTTGTGAAGAAGTAGGAATAATTGATATGCCAAAAAGATATAATATATGTTTACTGCAAGCCCATGATTCACAAGTCAACAATGCTATAGGTATAGATCCGAGACGACTTTTTAGGTGACCAGAACTCTTTCAGTCACTGCATGACGGAAATTCTGATGCCGAAATATTGCTTTCTTCGACATTTTCCCCTGCTCTTTTGTTTTGATAATTCAAATGACAACGGGCATTGTGATTCGAGTGTTTCGTTTTAGTTTGACGGGTTTCAATCTTAACATGTTAAATACATAACAAGGTGCCAGACCAAAAATCTCAAGACTGAATTATCTCCAACAGTTTCCAATAATTTAATTGCCATTGGGGGGGGGGGGGGGGCGTAGAGGTATAAAAACAAAACCAGCACAAGGTTTATGTTTTGCTAACACAGTTGTCATCGTTATGATATCATGTCATAACCATCTCGTCTATACGCAGCATCGATCAAATGATAAACCACCACTGTTTATGAAACACTAGCAATAACACTGCCCTAATATTAATCATTTGCATAATGAGGCACTTAGGCCCTGGTAATGTACCACGTCAAGAGGTATCATCGCTACGTCGTCTTCGTTTAAATTTACACACGATTGGCGATATTGAAGAACTGAATTGTTATCACGAACTATCCGTTTGTTTTTATGTTTCATCGTTCCTCGGTCTTATTCCATACAAGTTGTTTTTGCGGCTTGGTTATGTCCGATCACACTATTTTTTTTTAACCATGGTCTTTTTCTCTTAACACGAACTTTATCATAACTGTTAAAGGTAGGGTCATGGATTCGTTTTTGTCAACGTAATGCTGACTTATGGGTAAAATTGTATAGAAAGATACAATAAAAGTCACATGTGAAATTTTAAACTACAGTGTCTACTTGCTGAGAAAACAGCAAAAAACTGTCACGGTATTTTCTCAAGAACGTCGAATCCATCCACGTTTTAGTGAGGTGACAGCGTGCATCTCTGACCGCAGCACTTGCGGACGGACACCAGCCCTCAGAAACGATTCAAATACGAATCGTTTCTCAGACTCAAATGTTTTCGGACGAAATTTGATCCGAACCATAATTACTCCGAAGAAAATCCTTTCTCCAAATAGTTTATACGATCAACAGCTGCAGTGCTTCTCACCAAGTAAGTTTGTATGGCCATTAAACTGTTGGAATATTTACCAATCTATGACACTGCCTTTAAGCCAACACTGATACAAAAATATTTACTGAGGATGAGCCGACACCGAAACAAACTTCATCTATTGAGTGAAAACAGCTCACAACATTCAATCTGAAAGGAGGATACATGCATTGCGTGGGTTAACCTTGCTTGAGCTAGCCCACTGGGAATGAAATACGAGACAAACCTGTGTTAACACTGAAGACACACAGCCTTGGATTCAGCATCGAATGAAGACGACAAATACCAAAGACGAAAAACAATCCCTTGGGAAGCAACAAAAACAAAACAAAAACAAAAACACACACACATTAAATCAGTAAAAAATAATACCTGAGCACCGACTTCCTAACGACAAATAGAGCGAAAATGTTTTCAAAACATTACAAGACCTCGACAAAGTTTGAAGTTTTCTTACTTCATTTGAAAGGATACCGAGAGACGTTTGAATATAACACATAATATTTTGTTTCCATCCAACCACGTACTTGAAAAAACACAAAATAATGTAAACAATGAAATTAATCAAACTATGATAGCACCAGACATCGTTCATACCTTCTGAAATCAATTTATGCCCCTCAGGATTATAAAATCAAATTTGCACCGTCCTCTCCAAATACACCCCCCTAAAAAAACATATAACGGTACGGCACTTTATACTAATTGAATCAACGTATGTTGGTATGTTGATAAATCCAAAGACTGGGTTATGACATTGTATGGGCTAGATTAATGTGATGTACTCTGTTGATGTGCTGTACAGTTATACCACCACTTGATCTTTTGTTTCGCCAAATCATTACCAAAACAGTGTATGACTTTTTCCTAATAGAATTTGCATATTTTCCCATTGAACCGAAGATGCTCCCAGCTACTCGTTACATCCAAATGCTTCTCGCGATGTTTGACATTTTGATTTGTATAATCTCGCCCTACAGGTGCTCGGGGCATTCACCGTCGTAGTTGATTCGATTCCACCCACCTGACACAGCGGGATAGACACACACCCTCTCAAGGGAGTTGACGAGGCGATAATCTACCACACACGGAAGAAACGACCCGGACCATTGGACTCGTACCGACCAGTCAGTCAGTCAGAGTGTGGGGGAAAACAAACCAATTATTTGCATCCCCCTTTTGCCGTTT
This sequence comes from Pycnopodia helianthoides, assembly GCA_032158295.1. NCBI lineage: Eukaryota > Metazoa > Echinodermata > Asteroidea > Forcipulatida > Asteriidae > Pycnopodia > Pycnopodia helianthoides. The sequence continues at coordinate 14,573,195 of CM063243.1, forward strand.
AACTCGGTGGTTATGACAATGAAAGTAAGCGTCACTTTTATATATGTCGCCTGCACGGCTGCATTGCTGGTCCTAGTGAGCACGCCGGTGAAGGGAGCGTGGGAACCGTCGGCCGGGTGCCATTTAGTGGGTAAGTGAAGTCCGGAAAACTCCTTCAAACCCGTTTATAAGATTTGATCACCAAAATGACTGAAACTCTACTAAAAACACAACCCTCCCCCCAAAGCCAATAAAACAAAAAATAAGTACACAAAGAGATCGAGATGTGCGCCCACAGGCGTCTGAACTTCCTTTCCCGTCTTCTTACGGGTCCAAAACATGGGTGTGGAAATGCCACTCCCCTACCCAACCCCGTCATGACTCAGGACCCGGAAAACCATCGCCTTTAAAGGTATTGTACACTTTTGGTAACAGCTCAAAATCAGTGTCCACATTTTGTGTGATTAAACATATGCATGAACAAACAAACCTGTGAAAGTTTGAGCTCAATTGGTCATCGAGGTCACGAGAAAATAGTGAAAAGAGATCTTATGTGTTTTCTGTTTTTTCAAATTATCACGCGCGATAATTACTATTGTTTTACTCGTTTCTCAGAAACGATAGCATTTTAGGCAGAAATATTTTAAGGAACCCTTTCTACCATTACTTACTTGAAATCATGTAAGTTATGTGTGAATCTGTGAACACTGTGTTTTTCGATCTTACCAATAGTGTACAGGGCCTTTAAGTCTGCAATCTAATTTGCTTTCACAATATTCCCGGATATATTGATATCGTAGTCATTTGGGAAGGAATGCAACACAGTTTAAACGTAAGCACACTGTTTCAAAGTAAAAAAAAATGTACTTTTAGTTATTCTATCATATTACGGTTTGGTAAATGACAAAAACCCACGCACTCATGTAAACATGGTGTTATGGTGTTGCTGAATGAAACAATGAAATGTATCTTATTTGCACTTCGTTCGTTTTTTTTCTTGGAAGAAAGGGAACATGATCCCTTTACTTCGCTAAGATAAGAAAGAGAACCTTCACATTTACAGCCCCATGCCCTTCTTCCAGGCACATGGCGGTTAGTTAAATGACAAAAACCCACGGACTTCTGTAAACATTAGGTCATGGTGTTGCTGAAAGAAACAATGAAACATTCAATTTGTACTTCGTTCCCTTTTTGAAGAAAGGGAACATGGTTATCAGCTTACTTCGCTAAGATCAGAAAGAGAACCTTCACATTTAAAGAAGAGTGAAGCACGTAAAGTCTGACGATCAACTGTCAAACTTGTGTTTTGTTCTACCGATGCTATTCCTTTAAGTCGATCTCTACATGTTCAGTGTCATATGAGGCTTCCATGTCAGCCGTTAAGTTTATCCTACAGGATCTTGTGATTTAATTTGGCTATAGTTCGACAACAGTGTGACAGAGACTGCAGTTACAAATTTGATCAAAGTAAAAGCTTATGGCTGCCTCTCTGCGGGCCGAAGGGGCTAATCACAGATTTTGTCAAACTCTTGGAAACCGTATATATGAATACTTAATACCAAAACCAAGAAAACTGACCTATAAAAAGGTGTTTGTCAAGAGTTAAGTTTCAACAAATACCATTAATGGCAAATGCAAAGTAAGGTGTAGCATATTTGCATCTTCTGAACACTTATAACGAGAAAAAAATTCAGAATAAAACATGCATTCTTTAGGAACAGGTTTAGTCTTATTGTGATCATGACGGGTTTGGTATTATAACGTGGAATACCTTGGAAGCTATAAAGTATTTAAAATTAATGTTTTAGACAAAATGGATAAGCCAATTTTACTTTTGGAAATCTATAGGAAATCTTACATTTTAGTACCTCTAATAAACACCTTAATGTAGCATTAAAAAGGCAAGACTAACAAAAAGTCACAGTTTAATTCACAGATAAGCAAATTAGAGGAAATAAACCTCGCGGTATTTATGTATAGGCAATCGGAAAAAGATCTCACTTGATTTCCCCTGATATAGGTACAAAGTTTCACTTAGAATAATTGTAACATCGCATGGGATAGGAATTTCCATCACCGGTTATTCGTTCGTAGTTATATCTAGTCATCCATGCAGTTGAACTGAAAAGTGCATCTCTGGTCCATCAACATTTCTTGATGAACGTAACCTTTTTCTTCTAAATCTTGGCGAAATCCTCACAATGTTTGTCGTTAATTTGCTATATACGGCTATAGACGATGTGACATGTGACATCACATGTTTACAAAAGAGCCTCGGAGCTTGGGCTTACTGCAGGCACAATTTGTACACAACCAAACGGAAGAACCATCAAATCTTATATTTAATGGAGATTTCACTGTCTGATTTATATCAACTTTTGATATGCAGAAAGGGGGCACATCTCGAAACTTGTTCAGTTGTTACTTTTAAAACTCTAGAATTGTTTGTGGAAATTAACACAAAATGTAAAATTTGCCATAAATTATGACCAGTGTACTATTTCTGCTAGAAAGGAGTATACAAGGTCATTCATTTTGTAAACAAATGTTACATGATCTATACAGTCATTTGTTTTTAGAGAGAGGTAGTAAACCGGAAAAGACCACAGTAAAGAAGTAAACTTCTTCTAACAAATTCCATACAGCGTATAAGAACTATAACCGAATTTGATATAATAAGTATTATATCAACAATTTATGGCGATCTTGAGTGCCCAATTTTAAACTTGAATATTATAAGAGCACCCAACTCGCAAAATATGTTAAAAATATCGTTGTTTATGTTAAGGGCAGGGGCTACTTTTGGTAATTACTCAATAAATATATTACCATAAAAACTTACTTGGAACAGCTGATAGTATAAAACATTTTAAGAAACGACTCCCTCTGAAGTCATGCAGTGTTGAAAAGAAGTAATTTCTCACTAAAATATTTGAATTTGAGAAAGGCTTTAGGCATGAAGCTTCTCAGGCATTTGAAAGCACACAATTCTATACAACAACGGTTATTTTTTCTTTCATTATTTTTCGATGACCAATTGAACCCAAATTTTCACAGGTAGGTTAATATTTTATGCATATGTTGAGATACACCAAGTGAGAATACTGGTCTTTGACAATTACCAAAAGTATACCCTGCTGTTTAATGTTAAGGTAAACTACCTGCAAACGCAGAACGCATCCATTATTAAAATGTGAACAAGACATCTGCCTGTTGACATCAATCATCTTGTTAAAGTATCGCCTTAATTCACATTTACAGCTTTCGTTTGTAAAACAGAGCAATGAATTTTAATGCAGGAATGTTTCACTGCCCTCGGACTCGTAGCAGGCTCTACATATACATTGCATATAAAATACATATATTTTTTTCTTGAACATGGATTAATATCAGATAGGTTGCGGTGCATAGTCTCTTCCGCACGATGCAACTTAAAGCCTATTCATTTCAAGATGACATTATTCATATCATTTACTGATCACGATTTGTCGTAAAAGTCTTATAATGTGTATGTCTCTCTTTTTATGTTTCAATCTGTATTCGTTGGTGGCTCGGGCTATTTCAAGCACTTATTTCAAGTTCACTTACAGATAGTAAATTGTTGTGACTGATCGTTATAGGAAAACATTCACATTATTTTATATTTTACGTATCGTTGAAGTAAAGACATAATATGTGCACGTAGTGCATCTACAAATTCAAATTATCAATACGGTGAAGCAGAACAAATTCTCTATAATAAAATATGACCAGTCTTCCCCATTCAGTCTTACTACGGTGTGGCGTCACTTTGCGTGAAACTGACGTAACACATCAGTTATACTTTAACATTCTTGGTATTCCTATTTTGCATAGAGAACGTACGTAAATTAATACCTTTATTTATTGCGCCATTAGGACAAGCCCTCCAGATCTGATTATTTTCACCGAGTCTACGCAGTAAATAACGATGATGTGGCCAAAGAGGCACCACTATGTATAAATCAATCAAAAATGACCTATGCTTTTACAGAATTGCTTCACTGCCAACCTGTGGGCAGATCAGTAATCTGCTAAATTCAGTCGACAATATCGAATGGTTACAGATGGATTTGATCTGATTTGCAGCTAGCTGAACTTCCTAACCACTCGGAATATTATTTACATAATGCTGAGCCTACGGACAGTGCATCCTATACTTATGAATTTAGGGGAGGGGTTGTCTTGTGTTTGTGGCCAGGGGAGGACAGATAACGCCACGTGACGTATTTAAACAACACGTGGGAAAAAATGTAGTTTCTCGAGTTGAATTAAAGAGAGTACTCTCACTGGTAACAACAGTAATGTATTTTCCAGCGTAGAAAAAAGCCAAACAAAGCGCCTGTTAAGCACATAAATTGTAAGCCTATGTCATCAATATCGTGTAATTCTTTATAGGTATAGACCTGGTTTCTAGGGCCTGCATTCTAAAAACTCCCGGGTCAGAATTGACTCCGATTTCGGGTAAAGTGGGGCGTGACCCATTTCTGGGTCAGGCCGACCGGGAAAGTGGCTAAAAAAATGGATATTAAACTCGGATTCTGCTGAGAAATTTTGATCTATTTCTGGATCAGCTAACACAGATTCCGGGTCAAACTGACCAATAAATTGGTCGGGCCAAACAGGAACCGAATCCGGGTCAATTCCGACCATTCATGTTCCTGCTATTATTTAAAGCTTACAAAGGTGCTACTAGTACCTCTATACTCAAAAGCTTTGTCTTAAAAACACAGCTTTACCGTGTCAGCATAAAAACCTATGCAAACTTTGACGTAGATTGCACAGAGTTGTATGTTGGAAGACGTGCAAGGTGAGATACACACTTGAAATGAACTCGTCATGTTTCAATTACTATAACAACGGGATAGCGCTGAACATTTACGCATGCAGCGACCATTTTTTCGTCATTGGCGTCTCGATTGTCGCAACTTTCTGCCGAACATTTTGCTCTATTGCCAACTGACTAACACCACAATGTTCGGTGCATTTACAGGTTACAGAAAAGAAGTCAGGGTACCAGGGTGCCACTTAGAGTATGTGAAGATGAACGCATGCAGAGGTTTCTGTATGACGTACTCCTTCCTATCGGATGCAGCAACACTTGAGAGAAGTGGAGGCACCCAACTATTTACGTCACACGGATCATGCTGCTCCATAACATCGACACATGACGTAAGTTTGCACAATGTGCCAGTGGAATTGAGTTTCCGATGAAAACCCCAATCTTCAAGTCAAGCAGTGGTATAGATTTGTTATAGAGCGCCCTCTTCCTTATATCGTTATTCACTCACCAAAGACAGTATAAAATGAGTTTTTACATTTTGTGTGGGGAAAAAAGGCCAGTAAATTTTAGTTTGATCTATCCCCAATAGTACTATAATTCTATAATACACCGTTCACTTTACCGAATAGTAAAAATGTGATAATATCGTTGGATTAAATTTGTGAAATTAATTGTAAATTTTACGTTTAACTCTTGGTTTGTTTTGGTGAAGTCGTATGGTAATGTAATGAATGAGTGACCAGACTAATTGGGTCTTTTAACAAAATTTCTTCAATATTCGTTTGTTTTTCCGTCACAGGTTCACATCACACTACAATGCGAAAACAATCAAGTATATAAAGACACCTTTAAGTCTGCAAAGACCTGTAGTTGTGCCCTCTGTAGCACACAATAAAAGCACGACAATTATCCCAGGATTAGAACCACATCAAACAGCAACTGGAAAGACACACTTGGTCTGTCCCACAAGGCTCGATGCTTGGCCAACATAGTTAAGAGGTACACTTTATTAGTCGACGGAATCTGACACGGTATCAAAGCCTGTTCACAACGAGCTTGACTAGCAATGCTCTTCGACGGTACCTATAGGCATTATAAAGGAATGCTTTTTTTTAGCCTCCTTATCAGTTTTGTTCTGATTGTTTGGTCGTGTGCAAATGTTACTAAGTTTTTACAAAGAGTACTGCTATATAAAATCTTAGAAGTTAGGCCTACAAGCCAATAAAAACGTAGCTTTGATCCCACGATACTATACTTTTGACACTAAAACTTTCAACAAAATTTGTTATGTATTCTTGCTAAAACTACCTCTCCATCGAAACAAGACATTGAGATGTACATCGATATCGTAAAACAAATGAAATCAATATTCTACTGTAATATTAGAAAGCAAACGCCCAGGGAGTAAACTTTACAAAACCCCTTTATATTTTATTGAAATATCGCCCTCTCGCGGTTGAAACTATGACCCAAACAATGATCAAATCTAGATTGTTGAAATCTTTTTCAGTCTTTAGGTTGACGGTATTATTTTATGAATTTCGCGACGGCAATCAAGTTAACAGCTTTATTCCGTTAAAATTTAATTTCAAAGTAGTTGGACAACAATTTTTTTTTAACCGACCCTTGATGACCCTTATTAAACATAAAAAGAAAAACAAGTAGAAGAAGAAGAAGAAGAAGAAGAAGAGAAGTTTCAAAAGACTTCTGAGCTTTTTTAAAATATTTATTATTATTATTATTATTATTATTATTATTATTATTTTTTTTTAATCAAATAATGGCATTATTATGAATGATTTCTTGCGGTAATGTCGTCAATTTTCAAAAAGTGGCAAACAGTTTTGCCCTTTGTCGAGAGTTGTTTATAATAATAGTAAATGAAGTACTTTCCAAACTTTTAGAACTGTCATTCGTGTTTTCGGTGTGTTTACTTTTGAACAGTCTGGGTAACTTCTGCCAAGAGGTACACCCGTATGTAGATTTCGTTCACTTGTCCAATAAAACGTAACTATTACATCAAAAAATAAAATCTGTGTCGTCTTGAAATATTCCTTTGTTTGGTCAAAAGTAATTATTATTTTTTTCTACAGGGTGTATGCAGAGTTGGGTTTGTTTGGGGTGATCATGTAGCGTTTTTCCCAGACACAAGGCGCGATGCATACACGGCTCTCAAGACATACTTTTACCCACTTTTAAGATTTTCCTGCCCCTTCAGCACCGAATTTAAGTCATTTTCCTATGCGTCTAAATGTAGCGAAATGGTCCAATGCTTTGCGTTAACTGTACTCTCACGCAAGCATGTGTAACTCGTTGATTATGAAATACTTGTATAAAAACCAGTTATGACAAGTAAGGAGAGCGAAAAAAGGGCAACATTACTTCATTGTGTACCTGAGGAGAAAACAAATACTCGTTGATTAAACGACTGTTTCATCATTGGGTATTTTGTCGTCTCCCTCCGTAATATGAACCCTACACTTTACAGTAATACATCAACCGATAGTTAATAACCCGTACCGTCTTTAATTAAATGATTTCACGCACGCTAAAATTTCCCGGGTCGAGATTGACCCGGGTGCCAGGGACCTGACACATATCTGTGTCAGGCAGACCCGAAAAAATAGGTTAACAGATTGAATTTTGACCTACATTTTGGGTCAGTTCGACCCATGTCGGGGTCACTTTGACACAAGTTTCGGGTCAAACAGCCCCAGAAATGGACCAGGCCCTACGGGACCTAGAACCGGGAGTTTTTTTGTTAGAGTGTTCTACTTAAGTTCCTACCTCGTATCAAATCAAACATCGTGGACAAAAACTCAGTTGCCTAAGTTACTCTGTTCCCACTGGTCTTTAAAACATTTCAACTCAGCTCAACACGCATTTAACAAAATTGACAACATGGTATAAAGGTAAAACATAATGCGTTTATTTGCACAATGTCAAGTCAGTTTACAGCTGGGGTTACTTAAATGTTGGGTCATAGATTGGTTAGGCAAATTTGTAGAGAAAGATATATAATAAAAATCGCCAGTGAAAGTTTCTTCTGAATACAGTGTCGTTGAGAATACAGCAAAAAAAATGTCCACACGGTATTTTCACATGAACGTCGAATCCATCCACGTTTGGCAAGGTGATACCGAGTGCCAACTGCTTTCTGGCCACAGCATTCGCGCACAAACTCTCATAAATCTGAGACACGATTCATGCATGAATCGTTTCTCATGAATTCAAATGTTTTTTGGTGAAAAGAATATCCAAACCAATTTACTTCGAAAGGAATCGTTTCTCAAAATAGTTTGGGCTATAAACAGCTGCAGTGCTTCTCACCAAGTAAGTTTGTATGGTCATTAATTTTTTGGAGTGTTTACCAGTCTATGACCCTACCTTTAATGAGACTTTACCAAAGGACATTGGTCAAAAAACAGACTGTCGTGTGCCCTGTTAAAGAAATCGGAATGTGAAGCTTTGAAGTTAAATCTCTTTGCAATATTCCTGACCAAAAGATGAAAATACAATTTCAGGATGTTAGTTACATTTCTTATCTCCAAATCCATGGTACCTAGATACAAATACAAACTTCATTCTTTTTTTCATCAAAAGATATTTCTAATCTGAAGTCGATGTCTGGAAAAAAAAAGTTTTATAGACAAGTACAATACTTCTAATAAATTCGAATCTTATAATAAAAATCTACACTTCACTCTTAGTTGTACGAGTCTAAAATTTTAATAGACATTTCAAGTCTTCTTCTGCACATCATCTGTTTTATAGTAGTCCTAAAAATGGGTGCAATATTTTTCTTGGTGCACACAAAAATCTATCAATTGAATTTAAATAACCAAGGGAAAAACGCTGGTCTTATCTAAAACACTTAAGTTTTATAATAATAATTACATATCTACTAAACAGACAGGTGACAAACTGCGCAAGACTCACCGCGTATTCAAAGTTTTGCCCAATCAAAACGCGCAATTTTGTTTCCTTCTACTTACGATAGGAACCAATATTGGTTCCCCGAACAGTGTTCAAATACACGCGAGACTTGCCCAGTTTTATTGTTTTTTTTTTCACTTATAAGGGGCATTTTCGCACTTTATCGAATAACCACGTTATTTATGTACTGTACAATACGGCCCTTTGATATAAGCCTTTGTTTGTCAAAGCGGAAAATCCCCAATCAAGAACTCCGTATTATTCCGGTTTCTAGTAAGCTTCAATTAGGCATATAATCTTTATGAGGAACATGGCTTGATCAAATTTTGTTATTTATTAACTTGCTACAACTACAGCCCGTCTGCATTACAAGAGACTCTGTAAATGATGTGATATCAACAGAAAGGCCGATTGTTGCAGTGATATCTTTATCCGAAAACAAAAAACTAAAATATACAATAATGTCTACATGTTTGGACAGAACGGGGAAAAACTATACAATGTTAATCGTTGATACTTTTCATTTGAATTGTCTATGATCTCATGGACGTTTGTAGAAGGTATTTGCTAAATATTTAATTACTCCACTTCCCATGAATTTTCAAAAATGTTCAGTCATCCATTATCGTACCTTTCAAAAACACATGGCAGAATTTGAATGCACAAAAGTTGTTGAAGTCACCTTGAAAACCTCATTACAAACTCCATCGTTGGTAGCCTCATGTTGCCAATGCCAAGGGGCGGGGCCAATGCTAAGGGGCGGGGCCAATGCTAGGGGGCGGGGCCAATGCTAAGGGGCGGGACTTCAGAGTAAGACCATTCCATTTTTTAGGCAATAATCATCACTAACCCATCTGAGGGTATCAGGCTTGATAATGATGGGGGAAAAGGATTTTACCCCGGGTGTTATGCGATTTCCCAGAGTGTGAAAAATGACAGTGAGTGTGTTGTGATATGATCAGGTAGTCATTTTGAACTGCATTGTTATCACTTTCCTCTGGAGAACAATGGTACGGAAATGTATGTTAAGATTTGAAAACTCATGGCCGCATCTCAGCTGTAGTTATTTTTTGTTGTAAACTTCAAATGCCAATCCAACGTTTTTTCTGCAAATGCACAAGAAAACTCCATTAACAACACAGTGGTGTGTATATGATTGTTGCCGTGTATGGTTTGCCAATTATCATCACGGTTCTCATGAATTCTATACACTCTTTATGAGCTTTGAACTTCTGATGTGATTCTTACATTTTGATCAACACAAAGGCCCTAAGGCCCCGTAATAATAATTGAGTAGGTTATAGGAACAGTGTATTTATGTTTTTGGCTTGTGGCGCATAGCAATTACTGTTGGAGCCTTTCTGAAAATTCGAAAGGTTATTTTGTAGAAATTTGAAGCCATTACAAGCACAAGTAGCGCAAGTTCTCCACGAGGTCATTTGATAACAATCAAATTTTGGGGCTCTTACGGAAGAGGTTTTTTTTTTTAATGCAAATGAAAAGAAAGAAGGACCACCAGCCGATCCTGGATGTATAGTAGACTAATATGACGTCAATGTTCGTATGTCTTAGTCTGCACTTAAAGTGAAGGAGTCCCTAAAAGCTTCTAATTACTTTATACACGACTCGTAGTGAGAGCACAGCGCCCTCATGGATGATTCAAACTATAGGTCATTCCAGTAGAGGGCGTTTCGTTGGCGCTATACAGTATTCAACTGGGCGGCTCCGTCCTGGGTGCACAGTGTGCATGAGCAGGACGCAGCAGACTTATACGTCACACTCTTCTGTTCATTATTTTCACATGCGAGGATCACGATTACCTAAGAAAAGATCAGAAACAATCCAGTTAGTCTGTGTTTACCTCGGTATATGAACGAGAAAACAAAAAACCTACCGAAGAAGGTTACGCAAAGGGATTAACAATACAGATTGTGTGGATACACATAGGCCTATATAACCCATTCAACCCAGCAAAATACGATACATCTAACATCTAAGACAAGGACATACCTTCGGAAAAATAAGAAACGTTTAATACTTCCTTCAAGAACACAAACGTCAAGAAAGAACTCTCACTTTCAGCAGAACTTCATATATAGCAAAACAAAAGTATTTTCCCTTCAAGGTAACCTAATTGAACTATGCCTCATAAGAAAGAAAGAAGAAAAGAACCCCCTACCCCGCCCCCGCCCCCCCCCCAAAATGCGTGATAAAATAAGAACTGCTTTTAAACCCCCAAACAACAAGAAAAGGGAATATAATTTAAATGGTTAACAATGTGTATGCAACATTTGCTTGGGAAAAATATTAAGTGCAATGTAACCCAAAAGGGGAAAAATGCAGTACAATCAAATAAGACCCCTGGTGATCGGAGCTTCATACTCAAGTCTCTAAAAATAAATCTTGAATTTCTAAAACCGTTCACAATCAGTTTCGCAGAACTGGTATGTGCTTTAAGTGCGTTACATACAGGAAGCACTTCGGGCATAATGATTAATTTTCAAAGAGTGATGTTTTTGCAAGTTTCGCGTGTTTTCGTTCGCACGCTTCACATTGCCGATCTTTTTACCGACCCCGTTTGATTGAATGGATCGAATCAGCCTCGCAACCATGGGCAGCGCGCCGTATCGATACCTCTCGTCACTATAGACCTTATGCAATGACGTCATCACGCCGCCATCTTAGAGGTAAAACAATGATGCAACAATGGAAAGTGCACATCTATGTACGCGCGGAGCGCAAGATGGGCCAATGAACAACATTCTTTTGACTTCTAGCCGAGGGCGCCCTACTCAGATGACGCCATATGCATAAGGTCCATTCCCTGAAAGGGATTTGCTAAAAAAAAACGCTGATTGGTTAAACAAAAGTGGCTGCTCTGCGCGCAAGCTTTAAAAAAAAACTGTCGACCACTTGTAGAGTGCTTAATACACGCGTGTCAAAATGCAAGCATTTTGACGCAATCCTCTTCAAACGAATCACGTTTTTACCCGGTCACCCTAAACGTCAACTGCATACAGTTAGACATCATATCACAAGATCAAAGAAGAATGAGAGGTGACTAGTTGCTCTATGACTTAATGCCTCTTTTAATCGCGCACTCTGCGTAGTCTCCACCACATTTTGATATTTCAAAGTCACACTCTGGGCTCGATTTCACAAAAAGCTAAGATTGATCTTAACTGCGAATCAATCTTAATTGCTAGACAAAGTGCGATGTCACAATACAAATCACTATGGCAATATTGACAACTCATCTTATTAAGATGAATCTTTGGTGCTTTGTGAAATCGGCCCCAGGGATGCGTTGTGGCGGCTGTAACCAATAACTGTTTCAGTCATTGGCCAGTGATTTACCAATGGCCAATTTAACCCAAACAGAGTTGGTTACCACGCAAAAACGCACCCCCATGGGGGTTAAGATCGAGCAAGGTATTCTAGGGAAAAATGGCGAGGTGAGATCGTACACCACTGGGAACGAGGTTTGGTGGCTGTTATGACAAACAAGTCTTACATCGTGTGTGTCTGCTATGGAGCAGCAGGTACCTCGTGAGGAATAACGTATGTTGTTACTGGCGATTTGGCTGTATGTAGACAGCAGTGTGTAGGTCAAGCAGTAGCCGCGGCATGCATTCATGTCCACCCTCGTCTTATGGCAGCCTGGTATCTGAACTAAGGTGGAGTAACCTGCAAGAAAATGGAGAAGAAAAACATTACGCATCAACATGAGTTTTCAAGTAGTATTTGAAAAACGTTATCAACGGTCCCAAAATAATACGTTTCTCATCATCAAAAATAAACTCCTGTCATAGCTTTCCCAAATTAATGAGTAATGTAAGAAATTGCTCTTTTCCCACCCTTTGAGTTTAATGAGGTTTTTATTGCTATTAAATTTGGTACAGTAATTTATAAAAATAACCAAACACAAATTATTTTCCAAGAAGAATACAAAAATGTAAAACATATTTAGCAGAGTACTGAGCGACCCGGCTAGGCGGCAGATTAGCAGCCTTCAGGGGGGGGGGGGGGGGTGGGTGTGTGAACAATATTGACAAAATGTCACTCTCAAAGTGGCTGACCATTCGGTTCTTAAAACCACTTGGCCAATCAAAGACCAAACAAACTCTCCTTCAAGAGGAATGTGCATTAAACACCATCAAGCCAAGCCGGGCAACTCTGAAAAAAAGGTACAATGAACATAATACAAATACAAAATTCAAGAAAAAACACACCTTTACACTCTAAACATAACTGCCGAAGCAAATTTTTGTCCATTACGTGTAAAGTTTACCTGAAGTTGATTGTCACTTGGCTAAATACTGTGTGGCAATTTAAAAAGGCATTAAAGGCATAGAAACATCAGTGAGGCTTGAGTTCGGGGTGGATGCACGGGAAAATGTGCACGGATTGGGTTATTTTTCATTAGATCGTGACAGGCAATTTTACAACTAAGGGTCCACGAGGGTAAGGGACAAATGAAAATGGCAGATGGATTCATTGCAAGAATATTTTCTAATATGGTGACAACAGAGAGAAGGAAAGGGTAAATTTAAAGGGGAAAAGCCTCGGTGTTATCTACGTTATTTCAAGGCTCGCAAGACAAGGTAAATGTTTTTAAATTTTTCCCTTATAAAGATTTTGGGTCAGAATACTTTACGGCGTTGTTTTTCAGAGGAAACCGAGAGCATTATGATGGAGGTAGAGTTTGATAATTATGACTGTTTTTTCGTTGACATAATATAAGCAGTTAAACACCACACGAGGTTGCAATCACCTTACAACTACACTTAAGTTATTACAATGCAAATTTCCCCTAAACTTATTATGTTTCTGTGTTCACGTTTTGTGTGGAAACTTAGCTTCCTCATTAAGAGACATCTGCTGACGGTGAATCTCATTTTCTTCTTAATTAATTAATTTGGACGTCAGCGTTGAGGGCTACGGAGTATTACAAGCACCTAAATGAGACGAATGGGGAATACCAACAGAAACTGAGAGTGACTCTGACGTCTACTCGACGTGCTTTTTTCTAGGGTAATTTCGTCGGCACTTTTTGTGCAACAACAACCGACGCAAGATCGCGGAGGAAATGTCGCTGTGTGATTGAAGGCTCGCCACAGGTTCGACGAGTAGTACATGCTTGAATACAACTCTGGGTTTTCAAAAAAAAAAAAAACACGTCACATTGACCGAAATCAATCAAGATTTACCGCGTTCAGGTTGTGCCAACGGAAGTTGGTTTAATAGTCGATCAATCTCACCTGATTGAATAACCGAATAACCGACTGACCGAATTGACAGAGAAAGAGGGGGTGCACGGGGGGGGGAGCGGGAGGGGGGGGGCCTTGATTGTAAACATTAACACTTTGGGTCAGAATACTTTACGGCGTTGTTTTTCTGTGGAGATCGAGATCATGATGATGAAGGTTAGAGTCTGATAATGATGATTGTTTGTTCGTTTACATAGTTTGGTCATTCAAGCAGTTAGGCACCGCACAAGGTTGCCATCACCTTAAAAATACACTCAAGCTATTGCAACACATTGACATCACATATTATATTGCATCTATAATATGACCGTGTCCGAATTAATTACTTTGGCAGTGGCTATGGCTGGACCTCCGACAAGTCATATTCTTTAACGTTGTCGAGTGCAGCCGTAGCTGATGAAGTCGCTTGATGTGTACACGGCGTACTATGTTGATGACATTTATAAACGCATGTTACAGATGATCATAATATGTGGAGAAGGAAGCAAAGTTTAAAAAACCTCTCCACTTTGGTTTGGGTTGATATGCCTGCCTTCACCCCTAGACTCTTTTCGGATTTCATTATTCAGAACAGTCATTGCTTATAGGTAAGTTATTAAAGGGGAAGTATAATATCTGTTTTGGGTAAACATAAATTCACATCATTTAGTTTTCATTTAGTACATCATACGACCAACTTGTTGTTCGCATTTCATCAAATTCGACGTTCACGTTTTCGTTAAAAACTAACGACAAACGGTTTAATTGAGTCATCGGGATTTTGCGAACCTTCATACCAACTTTATTTCGAAACACCCTCGTGGTGCTCGGTGGAGCTCTATAGCCCCAACACGAACTGGCAGGACCAGGAGGGTCAGGAGTCCGAGCACGGGGAAGCAGGCATACCGGGTGAGGGAAAATGGGGTGGGGTGAGAGGAGGGGAGGGGGGGTGCAAGGGCCTGTGATTTGGGGGAGTCTTCTGCTATACTTCCTTGATTCAAACAATATTTCCGACAGGATTGAACAGTAATTTTCAAGGAGGATTAGTACTGGTATGAGCTTCGTAATGAGTGAGTTTGCAGATTGAAACTAATAAGTTACTCCTTCGCTAATTACCAACCATGTGGGCCTACTTTGTCTTTAATAAATCGCAAATTGGAAACTGTACGAGGTGAAAGTAGCATTCATAAACACAAGCATTCAAAAAAAAAAAAATTATAAAGGAGGGAAATAGAACCTACCGACTAGATGGCAACCACTTCTCTCCCAGTAGGGTCTTTGCTGGGCCGTGGCAAGAAGAGAACACAGACAAACAGAGAGCGACACCAACGTCAAGACAACCTTGTACCACTGCATCGTGTAACCAACAGCACGACGGGTCTCTGCAATAATACAACAACAGTCAAAGGATCAAAATGATGGCGTTTGGAGTTTGGCATGAAAACTCTATTTTGACAGCCCATATATCAAATTTTTGCTCCCCCGGTCTTGTTGTACATACACGCAACAGAGAAATTATGGAGGTGATCTTTTTAGATGTTTGAGGGGGCTTGGGAGATACTACGCCCGCGGTACGTCAATCGATTCACGGACTGGTAAACCCGGAAGTCTCTTTGACTGAGGTCTATATACCGTCATCCACCGTCAGTGACGACGGCAAATATGGGTCTGGCAGAGCACGGGCGATTACGATTTCGTCACGTAAGAGAAAACCCAATGTCAACATTGTGGTTTTATAATGAAGCAACAGAAAGGAGCACCATCTACGGGCATAAATGTTTGAGTAGCTTGGCCGTAGTTAACCGGATGGTAAGAAAGGGAGAAAACTCTCAACCATAAAATTACAGTCAATTAATGATCAACTTTTATACTGGCAATTACCTTCTCGGAAATTCAATGTTTGTGACCCTGTATTGGGATAATGCGGATGATAAATATATCCTCACTTCCACTTAGAATGACAAAAGTCAACGTCTGCTGCAATTAATCACACTGTAAATTTCATAGCGATAATGGGAGTGCGGCCGCGGCACAACGCAACATTTCCGTTGCAAAGATGAAAGGGTCAAATCAATTATTCTCATGTGTTCAAGAGGGTAATTCTACAATAATTAAAGCTTTATTTTAAACTGAATATGTATTCGCATCGGCCATAGCCGGAAAGTGTGTCAAACTTTGTCAACTCACTGTGTATCATTTTATACCATTTTTTTTTACAACGAAATTAATACACAAACTATCTGGCTGGGCTCGTTTTCTGTTGGAAAACTGTAATTCGTGTGTGTCCGATACTGACGTTTTCCCCGTCCTCTGTATTAATGTTACTGTTTGGGTTGAATCGTCTTGAGAGTATTATCACTTCGATGGTAAGTGCTATTTACACGGCGCTCCAAGTTGGATCTGGAGTAGCAAATCTCCCGAGTTCTGTAACACAACCTCCCGGATTGGATTATCTTTCCATCGCTTGGGCTTTTTACTACCCCGTCAATTGAGCGTTCAGAGTAAAGAATAACCGAGAAGGGTAACTCTCCATTTTCATCTGTCAAAGTGCACCCAAGCGCCGACGACAAAACACTACAGAGCAAACGGACGGAGAAAGGCGCGCAACTACAACAACCGTTGAGCATCCTCCTGCATTGTTTGCTCGGTTCCAGACTCAGGATGCAATCCATCTTGGCGGGAGATTAGTCTTGGTTTGTGTGTCTGTGTGTATGTTTTTTTTTGGCAGGTCAATATTTCCACAGCGCTTGAATCTTTCAATAAAATGCGGTGATATTAGCAACAAGCACCGCGCCTAGCGCCGAGGTGCAGCGGTTAGATTTCTTGATGTTTGTGTAACAAAACGCAATCGAACGGCTAATCGCCCATCGGAAATGACGACATGTTCCTCGTGTTCCGTGTTTGTAATTTCATTAAATAGTACAGGTATAACAAACGTTTAATCATTAGGGGTTAATTTGTCATCAGCGATTATAATGGTATATAGGCCTATTTAGTGATTTAAGATACCTGTGAAAATAAAGTAGAACACCCTCTGTCTGAAATATGTCATCAGAATTTGTTTGAACACGATTTTAGTTTAAGTAGCACATGCAAGAGGTAATAAAATATAAACCGTTTCATGCTGACTTCCACGAACGGCAACACCTTTTGATGCATTTTTCGAATTGGCTCTTGAAAACTCTAGAAGATTGGATGTACATGATTAAGTGTACATGTCTTATTAAACTCCAATGGCATACAAATCCTTCACCGTGATATAAACTGTGGACATATAGGACACATACATTGTCTCCCCAATCGAAATCACAGCAATCGAAAAGCTGCAAACCTGTCAGATGTGCTTCTCTCAGAATATTGTCTAATTGAAGGCATTTATAAGTCGGAATAACTTCAAAGGATATGTTGCGGAAGTTGCACAAACTGTATACTACATACACGTAAGCGTTTCGATAATGAGAGTTCTTGCTACTATAGGAACAGAGTAGACCCCAGACCCGAAAAAACACACCTCGTTCACTTCCTCGTCCCCTAATGCGACAGTCACATTCTGACTGACAACGTTTCAAGCTAAACCATTACAGTCACATTTTTCAAGCATTTCGGTTGATCTGCTGTAGAACACTTAGATCATAATGCTGTTACGTGCAGCTGTGGTCTTAAAGAGGAGAAGAAGACCATTTCACACATCAATAATAAATTTGACATTAAATGGACATCATTTTTTTTGTTTAAGCTAACACCTGTTTATTTCAGATGCGGGGTTTACATGTTTGTCCCAAATGGAAGCAGTTTTTGTTTTACATCAAAACAAACGGAGGCACACACTCAAAAGTGCATTCTACCTCAAATCCGTGTTCTATTTACATCTCCCCTACAAAGTGTCACGCCGGCTAAAATCAAAAAGGTCGCGTAGTTTTTTCAACAAACATGCGCCACACGCATCAACTGAATTGTATGGGTCACTTCGGAAAGCAACATGGTGCAAAAGGAAACGAGTTACTATAAGAACGTTGACCATGAACAATGATGAGGATGTGTTGACTGAATTGTTCTTCATAACTGTGTCTAAGAAAAAAAAAACACCGGCGGCTTAAAGAGCAATTGGTGTAGCGCTCAATTCTGGCAGTGGCTTTCACCACAATGCCCACATCCCCCAGTTTCAATCAATTTCAATTCCTTTTTCTTTGTGATGTATTTACCAAGCCCTAAGGTGACAATGTGGGGGCGATTGCATCATCACTCCGGGCGATGCCTCACAAAACAAGTGTCGGGGGAAATTTGACTATGTCCAATTTAAAACGGATATTTTTTCTAACAATTTTTCTCTCTCTTCATATTCTCTGTGCTCTCCCACACAAGGCCTCAAATGAAGTCGAATCGTCTTTTGGATGTCATCACGCCGATTGACCTTTGTTCCCCGTAGTGGACATTGAAATATTGTATTTGTTATTTGGACACATGGATGGATGTTGCAACCGTTTTAGTGGTCATGTCGACCATCGGATGGACAGTCTATCCATTTTGGTAGTCCCAGATTATGCGGAGTTGGTACAAGTTAATACTTGAACTGTTACACTTTGCTATCATTCACCATTCTTAGAAGTTGCCATACTTTAAAACGCGATCCCCTTGGGCTACTTACAAAATGTCGAATTGTTTGACTAACCAACCAACTAACTGTGTTTGTTGTTATGGTTGGGCATTCTCGTTTGACATGTTGTTAAGGTTATTTTTACTCTCATCGTGAAAGTAAAATCGAGGGTAACCTTTGGGTGAAAAAGTCTCTTAAGACCCTTTTAATGCGACAGGAAATGCGCTCACGGTACGGTATTAAAAAGATCAAGGAAGCTCAGACCATGCCCGGCCTGAGGTCTGCAGGATTGAGTGACATACCCCACTTGCTGACCGACAAGAAACAAAAACCTTGACTTTTTTATTTTGGCTAGCAAGTCCCCCATGGGTGCTTTGTCGAACAGTAATTCCAACTGAAATCTCCAATGACCAGTTTTCGAGACTCAGCTATGGATCGGGCCTTTAAGCAGTCCGTTGAAAGCGAGTGAATAAAAAGCATTCAAGATGATGGCAATGTATCAACGCCTCGGTCACCGAGAAAGCCGTTTTGGTGTCTTATATATGCGGGTATTTTTTTAGGTGACCCAAAACTTCAATTTTTGACTGACGAAAATTCGACTCCGTCAAATCGTCACTGTGACCAGACCAGATGGTGCCGATGTTCATCCAATTTCAACGGCAGCAGCTTCATCGTAGAGGCTCGGTCTGGGACTCTAAAGGTCAGATATTGAGTATTTTTTAATTTAATTTATATTTTAACAAGTTGGGAAAGTAAATTGTGTACATTTTATTATCGAGGAATTGATTTTGTCTTTCACGAGGACTGTTAGCTGAAGAGTTATCTTATTATACTCATTTGCAACTAGGGTTGCACATTTAAGTGCATCAGTTTATCAACTAGTCATTGTTAACTATTATTTTATTTAATTTCTCACAACATCCAACAGCGCCAGTGCCAATTAATAGATGAGTATATTATTTTAAAGTAAAAAAAAAACACAATACGGTACAAGGCAAAAAGACAAATAAAAACAAGACAAACAAATTTGATATACACTAGAACCATACTAGGGTGACTAGATAGGTGAGGGGATTGGCTGAAATACTTATGGGGGTATTATGCATACTCATTGTGTTGTATACTTCCATGCTATAATTACGCTAAAAATTTACAAGGTATCATTTTCCGTTTAATTCATTTGACTTTCCACCACGTTACGTGTATATTCAAAGGACGATTTCTTTATACCTATTTCCCAGAAAACTTGACGAAGACAAAATGTTCAAACTACATGCTGCTTTTTGTGTAATAGTTGTCGTCGCTGTGTTTGGAACTGATTGATGTTACATCAAATAGTTTGTTTCCATAAATAAAACACATCCTTATTGCGTTATATAAATATTACACCCCGATATATCGTCAAAACGGCATTACAAAGAAACGCGGCAGTAAATGCAAATGTCATTTCCTTTTGTTTATGATTTCATATACGACACATGTGAGATCATTTTTGTGTTTGAAACGACTAGTTATGTGTAAGCTTCACCTTGAACAGTAAACTCTCATTTAAAATAATTTACTATATAACGACGCACGTCGATTCCATTACAAATAACACATATTGTTAATTCAGGGGATGGTTGATGCACTTGACTAATATTGGAGGTGGGGGGGGGGGTCGAGCTGTACAAGATTAAGAACCGTAGGTGCTCTCTACCTATACCGGATCAGTTACTGAAGACGTGCTCCTTAATTTCTGTATCGAGACATCATCATCAGCTCGGAAGTGGCTTAGGAAGCTGCTGCAGCATTCTAAATTAAATCATACAAAGAATGGGGGACCTGATGAGAGGACGTGTGGAATAATGTCACACACATCCTAAAGTGCCTCCATCCACGGACCTATCTGTCACAACAACTTCACTGTTTCTCGTCGGAAGTATCGCATGCCCCTAGGTTGCTGGCAAAATCTATCTCATTGCGACAACCAATTTGTCGGCAGACGAGGTTTGAGTGTCCTAGGTACGGAAGATTCTATTTCTAAAAGAGTAGACCTTCCGTGAAGTGAAGGTGTGTAATAACAATTTTAAAATGTGTTGAAAATATTTGTTGAAAACGATCATCAAAATGTAATTTTTTTGCCAAAAAAGAAAGAAAAAAAGAAAGAAAAAGTACATTTGTGTAGAAGTACTTTTAAGTTAAAAATGTAATCGACATAAATTACACAACAACACAAGTTTAATCCAAACAGAAAATCTACTTCTTAACCAAAAAAAAGTTTTGTACGAGTAGTTCTCTGATTTGATGTATTGAAATAGGCCTAACACTTCATAACACTTAGCAGCTGCGATGTTGCCAAATGCCCTTTTGGAAAAAATTAAATACAAAATAAAAATCAAATAATCTTCTGCCGTTTCCAAGAATTCTCCATCCCACAAAATAGTTGTCAAAGTGGAAAACAAATTAGCTGACACCAACCAACAACGAAGACGTTGTCACCTGTCATCAGCCAAGCACTATTGAGAAATGACAAACTCTGTTGCAACTTAAAAGGCGTCTTAGCGGCATTATTTATGATGTCGTAAAAATATAGAAGAACCGTTCGATCACCTCTGACTCTTCGTCCATCAAGTCGTAACGTTCTATGGCGACACCAAAGTCCCTCTGGTTGATATCCTCCCCCTCGTTCAGTCAACTATCTCTGTTGTCACTATTTTTTGGTTTGTCAATTTGCCATTTGAGTCCTTGGTTCCGGAGTTCACTTGTCCCGTTGGGAAATGGTTTCTCCGCTTTTGTATTTAACGTGAAAGTGCCTCATGTAATCTCGATCGGGCTTATAATATAACAGAAATACAAAACCCACTGAATTAAAACAAAAAATGAGGTACAAGTTTTACTTAACTTTGGCAACTGTTGTATTCATATTTATCAATGACGTCTGTTAGTCAGCCACATTGGAACTAATCACAATATTTAATTAATTTTCTTCTTTTTTGGTTGAAGGACCGAAGCTAGCGAAGATCAACATGGAACAAGGAGCAGCATACACATCCATATTAATGTTCACATTGGTGATGATGTGGGCATGCGCACTCGCAATCAACCCTGTCACCACCACGAATTGTTATGTGCACACCGCTATGAAGCACCTCGTGGAAAAACCTGGTTGCCGGCCGCACGAGCTAGTGGTGTATGGCTGCTGGGGACGATGTGACACCAACGAGGTGAATGATTCAAAAGAACACTATTTACCGTTGTTTACTTATTTACTTAATTAAATACATAAAAGAAAAAAGAAACAACCACTTGGTTGTGTACCTGCATGATGTACTTCATGGCCCTACTGTAAAGCAGTTTGTCCTGCAGGCAAATAATTATACTAAGTACGTGCCAGCCACAATTTATTATGAATTGGCCACTTTCTTCCCGTTTCCGGTTGCGGCTACGGCCGGATCGCTCAAAAGGCCATAGCCGTAGCCGAAGTCGGTTGGTTTGAACACTGCCTATTACTATTGATAATAGTCTAATCCTAGTCTGGCTTCAAAACAAACCGAGTTGACGAAGAAATGCCTGCCGCCCTCCAGAAATTGCAGCATTTTTACGCGGTCGTTGTTTTGCAGGCACTTACGGGTTTGAGTCCATGTTGTTTAATGTTTCAATTTGCAAAAATTGACATGACAACACAACGTCAACCAATACTTAAGTTGTGCGTAAGGCCTAAAAACAACAAGTTTTGATTGTTCTAGTCATAAACGTGTTTTCCAGCCGTTAACACAACTATCAATGTAATCACATTTTTCGTTTAATCAAATTGTCACAGCGACCTGGAAACATACAAGCAATAAACAAACCATAAAAACAAACACAGAAACAAGCACCGCACGATAATAATCAGACAACAGCAGTCCTGGAGTCCTATGTAGACATATGTGTCCAATCAATGCATTGGTTGTCAACCCGGAGCCTGCCCTCTTCCAGCAAGCCCCGGTTTCATCTTAATAATATACAGGGTTGTAACAATTGTAAGAATGCATAAACAGACTAGAGGGAGCTTTATGGATATTATATTGCGCGTTTAATACGTCCACGATTATTCGATAAAAAAACCATTATTCATTGAAAAGGTTATACCTTTGTACTTTGTAAGAGCGAGGTTTTCGGTTACAAAAATCAAACCAAATGGGAGCCTCGAACAACAAAACACGTGCCCCTTGTTTAGCGTTTTGCCATACGTGGGTTAGACTTATATTTACACATGTTTTTCCGAGAATATTTACAAAAAAATATCTTCTCTCTAAGGAAACCTGCAAACAAAGAAGCCCCAAAGTTTAATGATTAATTTGTGTCATGCATAATTCAATCGTTCTCATTAGACTGTACGGATGTACATTATGGCAATTTGCAGATGCCCAATGTGCGCGCACCGTGTCTTAAACACGCATTTTATGGGAACACGTAGCAATTGAGACAATGCGGCGCCACTGTTAAAATATTTAGCCGTCTCGCCTGCCCTAAAACATGTGCATGTCTTTCAAAGTTTCTTTCATAAGATAAAAACGTCTCCCAAGACGTTTATCATTGTGAATCTTAATTTGCTTTACTTGATCTAGATGTGAGTTTAAAAAAAAAAATAATAATTCCTTAGATTTATTCATTAATTCTGTTTGGATCAAATTAATGTGGCTCGTGTCGTGTATCGTTGGCCATTTTGTTGGGGTGCATTTTCGTTAATTTCTTTGAATGAACGAATTACGGATATTTTGCTAGTTTGGCCGATTAACGCTCATAATTGCGAGAGAATTTCAGTACCGAAAGCCTTGCCATTCGTTATAAATGTAATCTTGCATTCGGAATACGTGTACTATTTCCAATTGATTTGGACAAATTCACCTGACAAGTTCGCTTAGTTCTTGCTGCCGTCCTCCTAAAACCCTAGCACTGGGCATTAGTGTGCCCCTCCTTCATACGTGGCACAAATCACGAAACAGATTAAAAACCAATTGAGGAGCCCCCTTTTTAAGATCAATAATCCAGCCTCTTGTCAAAAAGGGGTGAACGTACTTATGTTTTCCAAATAGGAGATCTGAGAAGAATTTCCTCTATTTGTGACGGTGTGTTTGTATACTTGGGTACCATGATTGTAACCATTATTCGTACAGTGGCGAGGGTTTAATGCACATAATCGGGTGTCGGTTCTCATAACACAATATTTCTACAACAAGATTAGGCTACACGTTGGAACTTGGATAAAGGGGTGCTACATCTGTTTCGAAAATGTGCACTTGTTCCTATACCCTTTGGTTCTAAAATAAATAAATGAATCCAGACTCTGAAGGTTCACTCTGAGTTGGTGCTTAATGTATAATGAGAAAAGGGCGAGTTTTGTGAATTATACCTTGGTCAGATGCTTAATTTTCGGCCTTAGAATGCCATCAAAATAATATTTGATTTAAACATTAATCGTCTTTTAGGTTAAATAGTTTGAGACTAACATATTTCCCAGGGTGATATTTTCAGTCAGCTAATTTGAATTGATGCACTTTTCCTAATAGCTACAAAAAGCCCCTACCGTAAAAAAGTTTTGTGATTGTTTGTAATTCCTCGGTGTTTGACGATCGCGTTCTACGCTGCTAAAAACCACAATCGGTGACGTATACATCCCGAACGCCATTGCTACGTTCATTCATCAAACCACGCCCACTCCTACGGTAAATACAAGTAGATTTTATGTGACTATATTGGGGGATATTAATTTGGCAAGATTCCAAGGAGCAGTTCAGCATATATCACACCTTTTTGTTTTATCATCGTACAGTCAAAGCTGACAGACGCCTACTTATCAAAGAAATTGAATCCAACCGCTCTTGTGTAGCAACCCACGTGTCTTTTTTTTGTTTTAGAGGGAAAGCAAGTATTGTCAAAAGACGATATACTGTACACAAACATTTCTGCTGCTACATTGTGTATACTCCACTCCATACAGTCGCGTCGTTGCCCAGCATTATGGTGTAGCCTTTTGGGTTCACGGAAGTGACTAAAATTAGAACACTAACTTTGAAAAACAAACCATGTACGCTATTCAAATTGTGTGAACTGTATTTAACAATAGCGCATGCTCTCTCAAAGGAAATGCGAAACCCAATCTGGCAGAGGGTCTACTTTAAGCGGCAGCTTCCCACTGTCATAATATTTAAACCATTTTTGTGCGGCATTCAAGCACACAATTCAAACATAAAAGTCACACGCAAAGTTATGTTTTATTTAGGGCGGCTGCTAAATGCCCACTCGGACTGCCCACTTATATGCATTCCCATATTGAGTTCCACTGGACAACGCGTTGATATCTGATTGCAGACATTACAAAAAGGGGAGGTGGGAGGTGTCCCCCTTTTCATGTTTTCTTCTCTTTTCCCTCTTGGTTTTACAATAGTACGACAGGTAAGATTGTACCTTCGATGATACAAACATGGAAATTAGCACAAAGTCAGAGTATAGCATGAAAACGTTTTTTTTAATTTTTTTTTATTATTTTTTTTTTTTTGCTATAACGCCATCGCAGATCCCTTGTAGGCACAACAAGCAATGGCAGCCATTTTGCAAATTTTTGCAAATTTCTTGTTATTCTATAACCTATTTTTTTTTTTCAAATCTTCGATGGCCCTATAGCCAAATATCTTTCTCATATCATACTCTGACTGTGTGCCAAGTTCCATTCTTGCATCATTATAGGCACAATGTTCCCAAATATATCCCCTATCTGCCCCGCAAGATCCTAATGTTCAATTTGGTGCAGTATTCAGTCAATGTTTATCACAACAATTTGCTCCTTCAAGGGGGGGGGGGGCTCCGTTCCGTTAACGCCAATCCAAAAGAAATGAAAAGGGCCGTCTCTGAGCTAAACAATATGCCTGCGAATCCTCATGAGCTAAAATGAAATAACAGGGTTCCACTTAAAAATAAGTTAAAATAAACTACTCTATATATTTAACAAAGTCACAAACTTCTCAAAATGTTTACAAGCAAGCAATGTTACTATAGGTAGTGAATCAATTGGTTTCAACACCACGCCTTAGATAGGAATACAATTGTTGGAGTGCCACAACAGAGTATGCCGATACCACGATAAACCGTGTAAAATATCACAACGATATGTTTGATATCACATTGACTTTATTAACGAAACCGTATTAGTTTCCGTGTTCGAATTCCAAGTCATTTATTCAGGTCAGATAAATCCGTTGAAATACCATGCCCCGAATATAGATAACATATTTAACTCGATTTGGAAGGTTAGTATTTATAACCAGTTTTTTTTTTCTTCAACAAGACCGTGTATAAATGCCTACATGGAAGATCTTGTATAAATTGTATTATACAATAATCTTTATATGAATAGACTTAGGTATATGCATATTTGTTTTAACTACAACGTCTATTTCCAACCACCTTTATAGAAGGTATAAGGGAATCAAAGTAACGGCGATCGATAGCAAACAATTGAGTTACTATCACCACTTGAAACAACGAACTTTGACCAAAAAAAATCACCAACAGGAGTCACATTAGGTTTTGCTGATGCGTGTACAAATCATACGAGACTGCTCAGACGGGCAATGGAACAAAACTGATGCTTAAATTTCAACCTTTTATAAACAGTGTTGGTGTTATGCACATCCGCACTTCATTCATGCCAAAGGAGAGAGTTATCCGAGTGCCTGCATACCAAATGCAGTGTCACTTTAAGGGTAGTATATTATGGACCTTATGCATTGACGTCATCACGCCGCCATCTTAGATGTAAACCGGTGATGAATTAATAGAAAACGCACACCTTCGTACGCGCAGCGCACAGGATGTGCCAATGAGCAACCTTCTTTTGCCTCTAGCCGAGGGCGCCCTACACCGATGACGTAATGTGCATGACGAGAATGAGTATAACATGCTATGCGTTCTCAGTTGTTGTAAAAAGATACAACGTTAGCATCTAAAAAAATATACAAAACAACTGTAAAGCATATAGTCCTTAGTATCGCTGATGTCAGGTGCATGTATATCTTTGATAAATCAATGAAAACAACACACTCTAAGTTATGGGATTGTAAAGTAACAAAAAGGGAGTTGTCGTTTTTGGAAAAAAAGTATACTTCGAAATGAGTTTTGTGTCCATTATAAAATGTCAACGCTTTATATCAGAGTCATGGACTGTATGAACGGGGTTTTCATAGGGGCAGCTTGTTGTGCACGCGGGATGCAATGAATGAATCAACAGGTTCCGTCAGCTATCACAGTAAAGACTGACTCCGGGTCAGAATTAATCCGGATTCCGGATCCCGCGGGGCCTGACTCGGACCCTATTTTTCAGTCAGGCTGACACGGAACCTGTCAAAATTACGCGGGAAAGGGTCAACCGGATGCATAATCCCATTTTAAAACTAATTTCCGGGTCACCTGACCTGGAAACCGGATGCATAATCCCATTTTAAAACTAATTTTCCGGGTCAGCCTGACCTGGAAATGGGTCCATAATGACACGGGAGATTTTAGAGTGTTGCGCCTTCTCCGCATGAGAAATGCTAAACAGCTCAATTCTTTCACTCCACGGCCTTCGTATGACTGCACGTACATCCGGGAAATGAAGCGCTAACACATCGCAACAGTTAGAGCTAAGACTGTTGCATTGAATAAATAATGTTTTCTTTACAAGATGCAGTTGCTTCCATTAACAACCCTTTTAAAATCATATAAATGAATTATAGCTGGAACACAGCTGAGGGTTTTGCCAAGGTCGACACGATGTAACAAAAAACATCATCAATAAAACATAATTTACTTTACACTCAAAAGCCAACAGAAAAACCGTGTCATGATCCATAACTTAACGTGGTCAATCATAAGGCCACACAAATACCCGTGGTATATAGCAAAATAACACCTTAAAAGTGCTAGGTTTTAACATACAGTGCTGTTGTTAAATTGGCGTAAAACAAACAAATTGCACTGGTAAAATGATTATACTATTGTAAAAAAAACAACCGCAAACGAGAGTGATTCTACAAAAAAAACCTTTATCGTAAGATGTTGCCTGTGAACTGTGGGTGACAATCTGCAAATACTCTTATCAAGCCTAGCCTTTTACATTCACTGCAACATATGAAATGCTCCATCAAAACAAATCAACATTCCCTCCTCATGACAAAACACGCGTAAATCATGTTTTCAGAATGCTTAACACCCTAATAACTCTCGGTCAGAATACAACCCGGAATCTGTGTTTCATTACCTTGAAATGGGTCAAACTGACGCAGAATCCAGACAAAATACACATTTTGTGACCAGTTTCGGGGGACCTGGAATATGGGTTAGCTCTGCTGACCCGGAAGTTTTTAAAGTGTAGGAAGCCTCTACTCCTGGTCAAAGAGTCAGAGCGAAACACAAAAGGTTTTGATTGTTTTTGTTGAGTCAAATTTTATTTGATCTCCACAGGTACCTTCGTTAGATCCCCCATTCGTAGAAGCTTATCATCCAGTTTGTACTCTCACCAACTACGAGGATGTAAAAGTCAAGTTACCAGACTGTGACCCCGATGTTGACCCCACCTACACGTACCAAAGCGCCTTATCTTGCGGCTGCGCCAACATTGATGAGTCGAGTACTAAGTATAGCTACAGACCAGACTATTTTGTGTCAGAGAAGTAGATAGTTTAAACACCATAGATGAAGGTCTAGAATGATGTTAAACACAAGTTACCCAAAAGTCATTTACGCCAGAAAAGTGCAAACAAAACTAATTCCACCACACTGTGTGTAAGCCCACCCCCTTCGCTGATATGCCCTAAACTGAGCTCTGTCCTTTGTTCGAAACGCTTGAGAAAACAAGATTGCGTTCGAACCAGTCCAGTTTTGTGCATGTTCAACATAAAACCTGAAATGCCGGTTCTCTTTGAATCACACTGAAGAACAGGAATAGAATACAATGTAGAACACGAAATGTGGAAAAAACTTTGTGATGACCATGTCAAAAAAGAAGAAGAAGACAAATACAAACATGTGGGGGTGAGGTCAACCATTCAATGGGAGGCGTCATTGCAATTTTAATGCGTTTCCAATGAATCCGCATTTCATTCGTGGAGTCAGGTACAGAACCCTGTCCTATATATAAAGTTAGCACGACAAAACTTGGCTGTTGTACAATCCACTGAACAAACACTAATGGTCAAAAGACCGTCATGCCAATGTTGTGAATCATTTTTGTTTGCTGGTAGCAACCTTGTCATTTAACGGTGAATACACATCGGCTACACTGGCTAATCTTCTCACGGCTAAGTACATTTACTTTTTATCTTCGGATAAGACATTTTCAGAAATATTAGGCCTATAGCATTGAAAAAAACCCTAACATTGACAAAGGGCGGACAATACTTGAGATGAACCATTTCATCTTGTAAAAGTGAATGATTAAAAAAAAGTATATATATATATATATATATATATATATAACATAAAAAAACAAAACCAGTAAAACCATTAGACTAAAACTTAAAGGTAAACTGGGAAACTAATGTGTTGAAACGCCCATTAATGGAGAAAAGATTTAAAACCCGAGACATTTTAAAAGTGGAAAGAAGCATGCGCAGTTGGCAATCGGAAGTTTGGCCACACTACTCGTTACCCCAAGGTTATTGCCATTTAATGTAAATAACACTCAAATTTTACACACAGTGGTTGAGATGTAAACTATGGCTCTTATCGCCATACACTCTAAAAATCCTCGTTTAGAATTGACCCGGATTCGGGTTCCGTGGGGCCTGACCCATTTTGGATCAGTACGACCCGGAATTTTGCGTCAAAATGACCCAGAAATGAGTCAAACGCACACATACTACAGGTCAAAATCCCATTTTTGGACACGTTTCCGGTTCAACCTGGCCCAGAAATGGGTCAGGCCCCCGAGACCTGGAAACCGGGTCAACTCGTACCCGGGAAACGTTTTTAGAGTGTACGGAAGGCAGTGATTGGTGTAATCTCAGCCAATGACAGAACACAACTGTTGATTGTATTGACTAACATCTACATTTCATGAAGTACACCTTGCAAACTATCCTTTTTGATTCAGATAGGAAACAGTGATTAACGATTACATATTAGTTATGTTTTAATGGTAGGTTATAACGCAAATGTAACTCAACATTAACACCAGGAAAACGTATTTCACGTAATAACAGATACGTGCTAAATTTAAAAATGTATTTTAGATTAATAATCGGCATTACTTTGGAAATTGGAAGAATTACCAAGTGAATAATAATTTACATATAAAAGTCACAATTACTAAACGTGAGTGATAGTTGGGTAAGACAGATCTACCCGTGTATTGTATTACAATAAAGGTGAGCTTGACGGGCTCCACATGTTAAATTTATTGTGAAGGTTGAAAAATGAATCTTGATGACAATAAAAGGTCACTAACCGATCGCTCAAGACAGTCCTCAACAAGCCACCTCATCCGCTCATAGCCACTGTATCATCCGGTTGTCTAATAATGCAGCAGAGGTACTTATTTTCACATCTTATGCTCCGCATGAGGGAATCGGATTTCAACACAATGGAGACGCTCTGCGACGCGTTTACGATGGCAAAGCATTAGCACGTCTCGCGGAGGGACTTGTGCACCATATAAGTTAATAACGCTGTTTCGTTTGCGGATAGAAACATTTCACATGCGTTTGTATCTAGAGGAGGTACACGTGCCGTTTATACAAATTTATACTCAATTTTGAGTATTTTCTCAATTCACAGTGTTTTTTTGTTTCCCCATGCCATCAGCAGCTTCATGCTAGTTCAACTTTCTTCAAATGGCTAAGTCTTTTCACTTTCGACTAAAAGGGACACGTTGCCTTGGGCTGTAAAAAAGCGAACTAACACGGTCCGTCATTTTGTGGAGTCAAAAATTTAGTTCCACAAAATGGCAAACGGTGTTAGTTCACGGAGTATAAGGAAAACCACACAATGTCGAGTGATATGTTTGAATCATTATATTCTATACTTCTTAAACATCTTTCCAACCGTACTCATTTCATAACAGACGCTTTTTATAGCCCAAAGCGCCCAAATCTAAGGCAACATGTACCTTCAACAGGACAGATGCCGGTTTTTTTTCCAAGGCTAGAAACCCGAAACACATTGCATTGTTTCTTTACGAATAAGTTTGATTATTTGGCTCTTCGTAGAAACAGCATAATGCGATGCCAACTGGCTGGTACCTCACGACACCTGCCTCAAGGAACGAGTCTTTTCATAGCATTTCGTCACAGCAACTTGTCATTTTAATCAAAATAACAGGCCCTAAAGAAATGTGGAAAGCGTACAACTTTCAAATAATACAACATCCGTGAACTTTGTAACCCCTTTATGTCTTGTGAGTGTTGTTAAGCAACGGAAAGGTAAGTCACGTACGAGGCTAGTTGGCCGGAGGCCACTTTGGTCGCAGTCACCTCTAATATTGTTCCACGTGTGCTTTATTTGCTTAACACGGTTCGTGTTGTGCTAGTATTAAACATGATGTGGGAGCCCTGCGCAAGCTTTTACGCTTGGAGAGTAGCTTGGGAATGCTAACGTTCACTAATGTCATGCGTACCGGTTCCCATTGTACAAGAAGCGCACAGCATACAACAAATGGGGAAAAAATTGCATCAAAATCAGTGGACGTGTTTCTGCATTATCAACGAAGAATGATTTATGTTAACAGGGAGCTTTCAGCCTGAAACAAATCCATTACCTGTATATAGGCTCCTATACTTCGCCATCACCTGGACTTAACGGGCAACCAGACCTAAACTTGACGAATTACTTGTAATTGTTGCATCTGATAATAGTAGTTGTAGGCCTATGGGAAAAATAAAGTTTTAAATAAATCCAACACTAGATTTATTTGATGTTAACAAACTAAACAGTAGCAGATTGTTTTGTCTGGCCAATCATGATCCAACACCTCTACTGCTATTGGGAATCCAGCCGGCGAATACACTGCGAGACATTGTGAGATCTAACGAGAGTTACATTTCGTGTAAAGAGCTCGCTGCAAGACCCTAAACACTGTATCAAAACGTCAAAAAAACAAAAACCAACCAAAGAAAACCGATGAACACAACTACAACAGAAGCGGGATGCGTGCAACAAATCTTTAGGACTTCTAAAGAATGTACATTGCCAATTACAGTGGACAAGTCTGTTGAACTACTGTTACTGATACATGCGGGAATGAAGGAGATTAGAATATCGTGTTCACAATCATGTCTGTCCTCATTAATAGGAGAATGGTAATTTCAAGTGAAACTTGGGGGTGCAATCATTAGTAGGTATCGTATTGCCGGAACCATGCCTACTTCCTATACAACTGGGAGGTATATTGTTACACAACGATTGGTACCACTGCAAACCAGATTTTGAAACAAAAATGAAGGCCCAGTGTCATAACACTTTACCAAGTGACAACGTGTTCTTCAGGAGAGGGAACAAAATAATGGGGAAGAAGCCATGGATAAGTGAAAATGGACGATGTATACGACATTATTTACGACGTATTTCCCTTTTTTTTTGCTTATCAGCTCATGCACGTAATGTACAGCTGTGTGGTACCCAAGTGTAAGCCCGAGACTTGTACAGCCGAAATGTACAGCCTGAAACATAAATGTAGCCCCATTTATGTACCTAAATGTAGTCCTGGCCTCGATGTAGCCCCATTCATACACCTAAATGTAGCCCTGCCTAAATACAGTCCCAATTCATGACCTTCATGTAGCCCTGGCCCCGCACCTAAGACCAGTTTACATTTAGACACAGGGTTAGTGCTGCATTTAAACCGCACACTAGATTTTGGGTAAAGAGTTGGGGGCTACATGAAAGTTCCGGGCTACATTTTGGTATGGTACACAGGGTTGGGGGCTACATTGAAGTCATGGGCTATACAGCGTTGAGGATACATTGAAGTCCCAGGCTACATTTGGATACAGGGTTGGGGCAAAGTTTGGGTAAAAGGGTCGTGGGCCAAATTAGGGCTAAGGGTTGGGTGCCAAATTTTGTTAAAGGGTTGTGGGCCAAGTTTGTGTAAATGGTTGGGCCACAGTTAGGTCTAGGGCTACATTGAGATGAAGTAGTATGTAACGTTCACATTTTGGTCCTAATAGCTACAATGCGTGTCATTGTTCTGTTACGTGATGATCCGTACATTGTTATCAAAGCGTAAACTTGTCACATGACCCAAATCTGTTTTTGTTAAGGGATGGCCTGTGACGATTTGTTTTTATGAACTCAAGCTTTTAAACTTTATCAAAGTTTACATCTGTCAGAGATTTGGGAGTAATAATAGAAATATGATTGAGTACGCTTTCGGTTTAACAGTGTACATGTACTTTGTTAAACACGCATATTTGCAGACTTTTGTACGCCCGAGGGACGTCCAGAAATATTCTATAATCACAAATATGGTAAATGCATTCATATGGCATACTCTGGGTATTTTGGGCTTAATAATAATACTTAACCACATAAAGAAACGCCTACGACAACAGTCTATTTTGTTATGATGTTGAACCTGTAGGCTTACAATAGATACTCCCAAGATAGGTAAAGAAAATAATTCTAAAAGTAATCCGGTACAATTTGGTCATACAAACAAGTATAGAACTTTGCCATGATGCGTATGTTTGAGAATGACCCATAGAGAATACGCGGTTCCACGGTTTACGGGAGTGCAACCCAAGCGAGGACTCGCAACTCGCCAACGGTACCAGACTAATCTTCCTTTTAAACTGTTTGGTTACGTCAGAGAAATAAATTTAACGGTTTTTTAAACTTGTATTTCTGATAGAGGTAGAAATGGTGGAAACATGGGAGTGGTTGGGTGGTTAAGTACGTTGACCAGTTCCTTATTTCATAAAAGCCTCTAAAACATGGCAGGAACCTCCAGGGAGAGGACTTCACTTGCATCGTGCACACCACTATACACTCAAAAAACTCCCGGGTCAGAATTGACCTATATCCTGGGTCCCAGCGGACCTGAACCATTTCTGGGTCAGGCTGACCGGAAACTGGTAAAAAAAGGGGGGATTTTAGCTCGGATTTGGTCCATTTCTGGTCATATAGACACATATTCCGGGACACACTGACCCAGAAGTGGGTCAGGCCCCACGGACCCAGAACGGGGTAAATTCTGACTCTGTAGTTTGTAGAGTATAACGTACCCTTAACTGAAACATATTTTGACTACTTTTCACATGCTGTGTTTTGTTTTAATGACATAAATTGGACAGGCCTATAGGCATCATTGATTCCAGATTTTCTCTCCAACACATAGGTCTATACTTTTGTGTTAAAGACTTTCACTGAGCAACACTAGTTCATCATTTCATGTTCAGTCAGCATCTCTGAGGTTGCACGACCTTCAACTTACTCCTTTAATATGAGACCAATATGTACATGATGTTACTTTCTCTTTCTTACTTAGACTTATTTTTCTCTGCGGCAATAATAAGGAGTCTAGTTTTCCACAGTACTCTGCAAGTCACGAGGAACGTGCACTTTTGAAACGCCATCGAGTCGTTTGATTTTGGTTGAAATTATCTGCGTGGATAATGATGCACCCTTCAATGTGACAAAACCACTTCCAAAAAGAATCTAGACTAGAGTTTTATAAAGACGGTTTCAGCTTTATAGGTCTCCGTGGTTTTTCTACAAATGTTGTTCAAGTTACGGTAATATAATTTGGTTATAATGTGACATGTAAAAGTAGGCCAACCTTATAAACCCAATCAAACCTAAATCAGACGTAACTGATATGGCACAAACTTTGAATATGCGGGTATACTGATCGGTCCATTGTACTGGTACTGAGTAACTAATGTAATTGGGTCAAGTAGAACTCATTGACTGGTTTACTGGACTTTGATAAAGACAAATCCTTCAGTATTATTGTCAGCCAGCATTGCCGCTCCGACGTATCCTCTGAAGTATTATCCCTTGTCACTGCTATTTTTTAAAATACAGAAGTCGAAAAAATTCGGCGTTTACTTGTGTATAAGTAAGGTAAATAATTAAGTGGTGATTCAGTTTGCATAACAATCCGATCATCAGGGGCTACTGTTATAACATGTTGGTAACATATTACGTGTTCCTGAAGTGAAATAGGAAATGTTGCATTTATGTATTGGGAATAATTATTCCAGAATGCGTATAATCTCAGTCCATCTCATTATAAGATTGATCGTAGGGAAAATTGTGTACAACACGATATACAGCAGTCTTTAGCCAAAAGCCAATTTGGACACACCGTCTGATGTTCAGATAAGATACAATAAGTGACGGGATAAAGAAATTTGTTTGATTTTGGACGAAGGCCGGATTTATGTGTAATCGGTCTTATCGTAAACGACTGGCAAATGACGTCACGAGATGAATCTCACAAATTGAAGATCCGGGCAGGATATGGCAAAATTAGTGGCATCAGTTCCAAGGAGAGTATTGTTTTGTTTTGTGTCAGGGGAGTGCTTTTGTTTCAGACAAAGATGACAATTTTACGGGCAGTCTTGGGATGAAGCTCTTGCTGATAAGATAAAGAAATGCATTTTCAGCACGTACGTGTGTGTGACATTGCCTTAATATTGCATCCAACTTATTAGGCAACCAAGTACGCGCCTCACTTGAAGAACGTTCCTCATTCTTAAAAAGATGGAGAGAAAAAACACACACTCAGGGTTCTCCATGAAGGGCAAACTAAGGCAACAATACGATCGATATAGCCCATATACTTGCGCATTAACCCTGCGTGACACCATACAAAAAAACTCACACACTTACGCCCTCGGACTGCAATCCACAGTCCGTTTGTATTTGCGAGTAATTCATTTTTTTGAGAATCCAATCACTTTCAAATGGCCCAAAACCTTTAGATATAGACCCTTTTGACTTAACAAAACAAATAAAAGCCCAAATTATTTTTTAAATGAGCCCATATTTGTCTCTGTGTATATTTTATACCACATGGTTCAATGGCTACATAGCAGTGGCCACTAACCCAAATGATGAAAAATGGCCGACAATTCCTCAGGGACTTCCGGTAGAGCTGGTCATTGTTGGATTTTTTTTTTTTTTTTTGGGGGGGGGGGGGGGTGAACAAGACCCCGGATAGTAACAAGACATTTACCGCGCTATTTGGCTAGGTGTAGATGGGGAACCTATAATATGTTGAGATAAAACAAAATAAAACAATGGCGGAGTACTGATTAATTAATTAAAACGGACTGTTGATTGCAGTACAATGGCATCACGCAAGGAAGTGTGGATGGATATGTCAAATTTGCAGAGTACTGACTTGTTATACCTTGGTAAAGTGAATCACATACAATTTGGCCGTAAAATTCTAACTGCAGGCAGTTATCCCCTGACCGTCATGGCAAAAATCTTTCCCTGTCCAGATGTTGGAAATGTGCTTATTTCCCACAAACGTACACATGGGGATACGAACTGGCTTTATCAAGTTAGAGATGCTCACATTATTGTACCAATCGTATCTGCCAGACTCATATTTCGCACATGAGAGTATTGGGGACAATTTGGTCGGACTCGTCCGTACTTGAGATCGTATCTCACGGAAGATGTAAAAATCCGCCCTCTTACGAAATAATGAACTGACGGTGCGAAGAAACGTTTCAGTGATCTCTCCCCCGTCTGGATTCGTAAATGTACAATTCAGTGTTACCAAGGAAACGGATACGAGCAATCTGCAGCTATTGCAACATCAAGACGGTTTTGAATGGTGCCGACGTATATACTATGCCATTTCAAGGGGGTGTGGTTTCATGGGAGAGGGAGTCACAAAAGACCTTATGCATTGACGTCATTGAGCCGCCATCTTAGAGGTAAACCGATGATGAAACAATGGAAACGCACAGATTTGTATGCGCGGCGCACATGATTGGCCAATGAACAACATCCTTTTGACCTCTGGGCGAGGGCGCCCTACTCAAATGACGTCATGTGCATAAGATTTACACCCAGGTAGAATAAATTTTATATCACATTCGGTTCATGATTATGTAGGCTTTTTGCAGGTTGGTAAACACGCCTCGAAATTAAGCAAGCCCTCTCTAAGTAATGATGCCCACAAGTTTTTAAAAACCAAAAACTTTGGACAGGGGCTCACTGGTCCCATAAAAGCACACATGATGAAATATTTAACCTCTTTTGTTCATGGTGCGGCGTGGGGAGGGGGTGATAACGTTCCACCTTCTCAGTTAAATTAACGTGGTTCCTCTATCAACATACAGCTGTTCACCAGACTCAAGTCTTTCCCTATAGGGCGAAAGGGGAGATTGGTCCGGACCCAGACTAGACTAAATCTCATTGGATTGAAATGCTCTCCGGGCAAGACACATGAACCCCCAACACGAAGCATAAGAACTCCAATGCACCGGCTTCAATTATACATTGCACTTATTGGCGTAGCTATGGGCGGGAGGACAGGTGCATGGCGGCAGATATACATTGGGAGTCGAAACTTGTTGAAGGCCAACATTGTTGTTTTCTCCAGATGAAAGAACATATATGTGCAATTACACAAGTCGCGAGTTGCCCACACAAACTTGTCTGATAGAAATCCCGCTGAGGGGGAAAAACCCTATTCTGAACAACCACACATGTTATGGGATTAACACATCTGGGTTTGTACACCCACATCTCAAAGCTGACATTGGTAGGCCTATCTCCTCTCCCCTCCCCTCCATTCCCCTGCTTCACGACCTATGGGATAAATATGCACTTAAATGATCCCTTGATTTCATTATGAGCCTCAAATAAACCAATACACTTGTATGATAACTGAATAGTTACGGCTATAGTTGTTTTGTTTGTAAAAACCACCGTGAGTTACTATTTTTTCACCACATGATAACTACTTGGCCTGACTAGCCCCTTACAATCGAGGTGATATCTCCCTGTACTTCTCCTGAATAATTCGGTACAATGAATTTTTACCCTCGTGCCCCAGAAATTGATGAATAATGATTCCATCAAACGAACCACTTGCACCCAAATCGGAGACTTGGACATACTTTGAGGAACAACCGGCTTATAGATGTCAAGCTAGAATGCATCGCACTTTTCAATGAAAAACATGGCGAGGTGACACCTTGAAGTACATACTGTCTAGCAATAACAGATTGTTCTACGAACAAGCACCGATAGATCATAGGCAGTGAGTCGCAGCCGCAATGCCTACAGCTGGATACCAAAACCAATGCAGTACAGGTAGTCAATCCACTCGACAAGACACAAAGTCAACATTGATCAGGTTTTTTTCATTATAGGTTGTTGTGCACCAGTGACTTCAAACGACAAGCGCAAATAACAAAGTTACGTCGGTTAATAATTGCAAGGCAACTCTCCACTGCCGTTTTGACGCATGTATCGTCAGGCCCAAGGGTTACAGAAAGATAAAAAACACAAAAAAACGTGAACTCATATATAATTTTTAAACATATAAATTTGACAATTTAATCAAACTCTGAATTTTTTAAACAGATTTTCCCCCAGTGTCGTTTGGAAAATGACATGTAAAACCGGGACACTTCCCAGAAAGTTAGCGTTACTCCTTCCTTAGATATTTGGCTTCCTGATATTTTACTCATGATGGTTGTGTTCAGATGATAGTGTTTACCCCGTCAAGTGTTTTTTTTTCTTCTTCATGTACAGCAATGATTAATATGTACTGGTACATAATATGCCTGC
Organism: Pycnopodia helianthoides; assembly: GCA_032158295.1. NCBI lineage: Eukaryota > Metazoa > Echinodermata > Asteroidea > Forcipulatida > Asteriidae > Pycnopodia > Pycnopodia helianthoides. The sequence continues at coordinate 14,611,515 of CM063243.1, forward strand.
AATCAAATTTAATATCGCCCCCTACTCTCCTCACGATGTGACAGATTGCAATTAGTCGACACTATTATAAATCAATGCAACGATAATTGCACTTGTTTATAAAACGAAACCGGCGATGTTTCGCGCAAGTGGTATATAGCACAACTGCATTACGGAGCGTTTTATTCATCAACGCCGGAAATGGGGGCTTAAATTTACAGTCTAAACAAAAATTCATTTCAAGGTTTATTTTTTCTTCGGTGGTGAAGCACTATTGCATATATTCTGACTCCAGAGGTGGAGTAAAAACCGATGCCGCTTCTCACCCAAACATATATATTACAAATTTATATATATTACCCAATCACAACGGCCCCTGACTGTTCACACGGTATGAGCTAGCCTGTGTATAAACATTCTCTAATTAACTGTAGATTGCCCAAAAACACTTACAATTGTGTGATTTGTTTTAAAAGTTAGAAATGTTAAAAGTTTTATTTTCATGGTAAACATTTATAAAAAAAAACGTGTAGTGGTGCTTACAAATTAGGGGGGCTTACATTTTTGTGCCTGTAGTGGAAGCTAAAGGGATTTTCAGGGAAATTCCGAACAGGGCATAGGCCTACAGTTACATTAAACACAGAAATTGAACGAAGATCAGCATTAGTGTAAAAAAATATTTTTTTTAAATATATTGCAGAACATGTGCAAATAAATTACTTTAAAATGCCCTAAGCAACTGCACACATGCAATTCTTTTATTACAACCAATGAATGAACCGGCATAGATCTCGAACTTAACAATTGAGTATTGAGATAAAGAAATAGAATGGGACTTTACGGATCTTCGATTTCTAAATAAAGGAGAAGTACGGCGTCCATTTCATTTTTAAGGTTGAATCTAAGATTCATCAGGGTTGTGTTTTGTTTAGTTGATTTTACTACCTACCCTTATTGACGCAGGCTAACCCGCACTGCGTACAGTATTGCTTTCTGTTGCAGTCCCCACACTGAATATCACAGTGGCACTGCAAACTGATATGGTCATGTTACACCGACGTGGAACGTGTTGTCCCTTTGAAACTGGAATAGCCTTGAAAAGGTGAAGTTTAGTATGTCCTTTGTCTGAGAAATTGGATCGTCATTTGGCTTTTACATGGCCCAGGTTAGTGAACGGGAAACTAGACGGCATGTGGCGAGGCTACTCCATATTTTCGTCCTCGTCTTGCATTTTGCCTCGAAGAATCGAAAGTTCATTACCGTTATCAATATTATCCACATTTTTCTCGATGCCCTGATTATTAAGATGGTCGTAAACAGCTATTGTGACCATGACCTACATCATAACAATTACCAACAGATTGCTTGATTATAAATAAAAAAATAAAAAATAAATAAAAATCCACTACTGTCATCGTCGCCAATGGCACTGGGTCACCATAATTGCTGAAGTATATAACTGTCTTCGTGGTAGTCAATCATTTGGTCGTCCCGAGTCGCAGGCGTAGTAATAATAATAATGGTCACCAGTATTTATGTTTATTAGGATGTCATAGTCATCGTCATCATCATCATCACAGCTATCATTACCGTCAATGTCACCGTCGCCACAAACGTCACCGTCAATGTCATCGCCATCGTCATCGTCATCAAACCCACCATCGTCATTGTCAATGTAATTCTTCTTTGCCATTGTCATCGTCATTGTCATCGCCATTGTCATCGTCATCCTTTACATTTTAACGCCTATCATCATAAGGCCTAAGGTCACCACTGATTATTCATTACAAAATTTGCCTACTTTTGAATTAAATCTCATTACTTATTGTGTTGTTTCTTTTCTTGAGGATACTATACTCTCGCGTGACCAATGGATTTGTATGATATACCCGCAAGTATTTCTCTAATTTGCACCACCTTAGTTACATAAACAAAAGTATTAAAAAAACACCAAACAACAACAACATGTTTTGAGGAGATCAAAGATGACTTTTGTTTACTGTCAGTGCAGTAGAATCACTGAGCAGAGTTCTAAACAGCGTCGTGATTACATCCAAAGGTCAAAATCCCCAGAAAGATTCAAATTATGATGAAAGGACATTCAGGCTAATCTTGTTGATCGCTTTGCACAAACTGAAATCCCCGAGAGGGGGAGGCGGTTTGGCAGAGAATGTTTTCGACGTTGAAAACGCCAGAAAATTGAAGTAGTGCGAGTAAGTAACTTGAGACTATAAGAGGAGCTCGCTGCTCTCTCTGATGGTCCATGAAAATGTTTTGACAAAAATCTTCAAGAGAAAAAGTGAAAGCTTCTGTGTCTTCGAGAGGTCAGTGTACGTTGCTAAAATGTTTTCCCGTTGGTATGAATGGAAAGGTCACTCAGCGAGTTGATGTTTGGTATATAATGTTGCGAGTTCCGCGACTGTACGAAACCTAGACAAAACCCTGTCCATTAACATTCTCCATCAACAAATTACCAGATTGACCAGAATATACAAAAAAGGTTACTATCAACACACGAAGTATCTTTAACTGCACATTAGATACACTGCTAACATGCATCAGTGTACATTGGGTTTAATACATAAGGTGAAATTGCCATTAGGATTTATAGTTTTAAACACACCCGCAGCGAAAGCTTTGAACCTGAGACGATTTGTCAAGTTCACGTGTTAATAACTTCCCCCGTTTTGGCGCGGTGAACTTCCCCGTACTCAACCAGCATTTCAACATACAAATGGTGTCCTTAACAACATGAAACACGAACACGATTGTAGCAGTAAATCAACAACGACGAAGACCATTAATATAAAAGCTTACCTTGCTATGTGCGCCCTGTACACCCGATGCGTGTGGCCAGTAGTTCTTATACCCCGATATTATCAAACATCGATTTACCGCGCAAAATCAGAAATGCAAGGCTCGTTTTTTCCCGCGCTCAGTGACACTAGTCGGATGTGTAGTCTTTATCGCGCATGGGGGGGGGGGGGGGTCGGCGCAACGTCGGCGAGTATGCTCAAAAATACGATGTGAAATACGACGCACGTGTGGCAATTTATGTTGGGTTGCTGAACATCCAGGAAAGATATACGAAACGGTAAAATACATTCCAAATGGCGTTGCTAATCATATTCGTCTTAAGGGCACCAAGTCCCGGAAGTATTATTGAACAGCGAAAGGTACATCCTCGCTTCACGATGAATTGATTCCGAGAAAGCACGTTCCGAGCGAGCACGAGATATGGGCTCGTGAGTTATAAGACAAACAACAAGAATCGAATAAGAAGTACGAGAAAAGGGTACTAGAGAAAGTTCACGCGTTTGCAAAACTCTCTTCTTGTTCATCACTTTAACATTGGGCAGTGTTAGGCAAATCGTTTAGGTATGGTTACTTTTTTTAAAAAGCAAAACACACCAAATGTTGTTTTCGATGTGGATGTTTTGCCCCAAAAAGTAAATTAACGATCGCGGTGGAACATTTAGTGATAATATGCTCTCCCGAACTATAGACAAAGTGCACCATTGGTTGAAAAAAATTGCTCTCACCGGCATGTTTTACAACCCATGCATCAATATAATGTACACCAGAGGTAAGGTCAGCAAAACCACTTCTTAGAATCAACTAGTAATATTTAGTAATGTGAACAAATACAGGGTTCTGTATTTGTGCCAAAGGTACCGTGAGGTGCAAGACTATATTTAGTATGATGAATTTCACAGGCCCCAAATGAGATAGACTCAGGGTAAAGCATGTTACAACTGATGTTGCTGGTTGCACCAAGATAAGGTACAACTTACTGATGTTGACAGAAAGAAGGAATCAATAAAGAGAAGCATGTTCTGAATACGCGGGAAACATTAGTAAAGGATACTCTTTCTACAATTTTAACGACTCTTATAATGTGTAAGAATACGAGCAGATGAACGGGTGTCGATTTGTTTAGTTTCAACATTGAGCATTTTCAAGGGTGATTTTTATGTATGTGATATCTGCATTATCTTAATGTTTATGAATAATCCTATTGAACGACACCACCAATTTGTTTTCCTGATGATCGGTAAATCAACCATAGAGAAAGGATCAACTCAGTACATCATGCAAACACAACTGTTAAATAAACAAAGGATCATAGAACGAAGGTTCCTGACCTCTCATAGAAATAAAAACCGCTATTCAGAATTCAGTAGTACCACAAGAATCAGATTAATAAGTACAATGAATACAAGCTCATCAACGACTGGCAAAAGTGTTTGATATTTTGAAATTTCATACGTTGATACTACTGAGTACCACCATGCATCTCTCGGAATCAACTAAACTGTCTCAATAAGACACCCCATCAGACACACGCACACACAGCTCTGTGTTGCATACACTTTGTGGATATTCCTTTGTTATGTGCACATAAAAAAACAAAACACCATATTCTTTAACAAACAGTGTTTAAGAATTATATACAAAGTGTGGGCCTGAAAACAAAAGAGGTTAACACATCGTATAGGGACTTGGTACACAATGTGGACTTACACATGTCCACGCAGTGTTTTTTCTTAAGTGCACAGAACAAAGAAATATTCACAGAGTGTATGCAACACAAAGCTGCGCGTGTGTTTCAGTGTTACGTCCAAAGTGTGGACCTGAGAACAAAAGAGGCTTTTGAAAGCACTGTGTGGAGAACCGAGGACTTTTCTTTGTTCTCCCATTGTTTGGTCTGCCGTCAAACCAACTGGATCCTTTAGTTTGAGTCCTCGGTGTCAACGACAGACATGCTCACACTGATGATAAAGTTTCAGCTTTTACGTTAATCGCGTAAACGAAACTACTGAAATTCACAGGGAGATCTTTTAGGCCTGCAAATTGGTTTCCATGGAGGTATTTGGGGAGGGAACTCAATCCTAGAACTCTATACACTTTCTGTTTTTCTTCCAGGAAGAGGTTCGTCCCATTCAAATCTGTGTATGACATGGCATCACAGGCTTTATGCAATACTCAGTCGTCAATGAGTATGTTGTGATTGCTATTCAATAACCTATCGATACAATGAGATAAACAGTTCAGAGACGTGACGTCAGTCCTGACGTCTTATAACTTGCAGGGAAGCATTACAAGAAGAAGGACATTAATCAAAGAGGCCGCTTATGTTATTAGTCGCCCATCGGCCCACTGCAACCCCTCCAATCATCAAGTAGCAATATAGTGCTCAACGAGCCCTCCCCAGACCAAATACATGTTGAGTAATTAGTGATCTATGAATCAGAATGGTTAAGGGTAACTTAGCAACGGTGGACCGGCTCAGTTGCCATCATCGAAACCCAAGCCTTGGAGAGGGGGGAGAAGACGGAAATGAGATGGTCGTCCACCGGGGGGAATATCATCGGCATTGACGGTACGGCAGGAGGACACAAGAGTGCAAAGGCGGAAGCACCTCTCATCACAGGTAATGCTTTATGAAACGGGTTGAACAGTTTGTATGTAGACTTTACTAAGTGCCCAATGCCATGATGCATTGCATGCACAACTACAAGTACTTGTGTTTCATTTGTTTTCATTAAACAATATTTTAAAAAACGGAAGAAGATGAGTATTACTGTTTTATTAGCCTCCTTTCAATGACATAATAACATACTTTTCAAATTTTTATGACATAGCTATTGAGAAGGTATAGCATACTAATGATATTCGAAGAAATGAAATTCCCTTTCCTGAAGACGAGCAGAGCACACTGTTCGAAACGTCGAGATCACATCGGCTCTTTTCAGAGCCAACACTCCTCCCAAATGAGATTTCTATACATGGTTGTACCCGCAGGTTTACTAGTTGTAGTGACTTCTTTTTAAAGAAAACTCCGTTATATATTTCACTTTTACAAAAACGTTCATTAGGAACGATCTGCTATAGCTAATGAATATTACGAGGGGAAAACCCACGGTATGGTGCATCAGTACTTCGTGGAAAGGAGCACGTGGACAGGAGCACATGCAAACAGCCTAGGAGATGCTCAAAAATAAGACTTCTGCATTGTACTATTTGTATTGAATTACAAGTATTACATTCGTGTTTTTATTCGTTCTACATGGGAAAAGATGCAATCTAAAAAACTCCCGGTGAGCATTGACCCAGATTCCGGGTCCCGTGGGGCCTGATTCTGTGTCAAAATAACCCACAAATTGGTCAAACTGACGCAGAATTTGAATTAAAAATATAATTTTGTTTAAACAAGTTACTGGGTCAGCCTGATCCAAAAATGGATCAGGCCCATTGGGACCCGGAATCCAGGTCAATTCTCGCCCAGGAGTTTTCAGAGTGTGGACAGTGGTTCAATTTCAGATTCTTCACAACTTTTCATAATGTGCCACCCGGAATTTGTCCAAGCAAGTAATGACTCTTTATTGTAACCGTGGCTGGCTTCGGGTCCGGCTTAGTTTCTGTCTGCCTGTTTGAAGCCATCGTAAAGAACTAATTGACGGATCTTTAAGCCAAAGCCATGTAACTGGTGTATCCCTGCATTCTCGTAATGCACAGTGTGACACATATCAAAAATAATGTGGATAACTTCATGTGTTATCTTTTAATTTATAACATTTACCAATCCCCTAGACACTGGGATAGGGAGGTTGGCTCTCATAGGCATAAGACTGAGTCATGTGTATGAGTCTTTTAAAATGAACAGAAAATTGCTCATTAATGTTTTTTGTTTTTTTAACCTTTGCAAAAAAATGTGCCTGAAATAATACCAAGGTCCCGCTATGTCTAACTTTACGGAAACACACCACACACACACACACACAACACATTACAACTATACACACGTTTGTCGACACCGTAAATCGAGAACGTCAATTGTTTGGACGTAATTGTTTTAGCAACGTCCCAATTGGTTTTGTACACGAAAACGACGCGAGAGCGTCCTCGCTCTTGTTCTCGCTCTTTTCTTTAAGTACTCGGTTTCAACGGGTAGACCCCCCCCCCCCATCACGTACACAAACGCATCAATGTCTTTGGCGTCAATGGGGGGGACCGCCTGACCGCCTGATTTGTAATGTCAAAGTATTATTCATTTTATTGTTACATCAGACATGTTTGAATGTAAGAATGTGCACATTATACGTGCTGTGATAAACTCCCACCTACGTGTCTCATCTGATGCATTTTATCTAGATATAGGTTCCAATCAGTTATAGGCAATTTGTTAACGCTGTGTGAAATCTATTATCAACAGAATTGACGTCCCACAATAAAAATAAACAAACAAATAAAGGGTGCACCAAAAGGAGCCTGTCCATACCAAGAATATCATGTAACATCCGCACCTCTCCGATATTGAGCCATTCGCTTTCAAGACATATTTGGATTTATAAGGGTAGTGTGAAAGACAGGTCGTGTCTTCAATAACTTCTTGAGATGGTGAGGAGGAAGATGCGGATTGTCTTACGTGATAGTGGGTCATCATGACACTTTGGGTCCCCAGGTTTAGATTTTAGGTAAATAGAGGGTCTCTGTCGAACAGAAAACGATACGCTTGTCATTAAAGGTAGGTGTATAATTAGTTTGGGGAAAAAGCAATTTTTCTTCAAACATCCTCTAGTTTTCAATCAACACAGCGTACAATTAAACAAGCCGTCTAAAAATGTAATTTAATTGGATGGTCTCCTTTTGGGAGAACACACCCAAGTTATCTTGTCGGGGTTTTGGTGCAACATTGTAACATGTATTCAAATCTGTGTGTTTTCCAGTTCAAAAAGGAATTATTTTTTTATGCGGAAATTCAAAGGTTTTTTTCCCGACCAATTTCAACAAATATTGATTCAATTAAACACCCGGCTCATTTAATTTCGTTTGAAAATTATTGCTCTACCGCATCAGCATTCAACAGTCAAAATTAGTAATTCAATGGTCAATTAAGATCACTCAAATTCATTAGGTCGCAATAAAGATCATTCAATTTCGTAAAAGCCAACAGCAAGAGGCTTGTCGACCATTCAATTTCAGTAGATGTAGAAAGTCAACCGAAGAATGAAGAAAATGTAGCCTTGGATGTCTGTTAACAAAATAAAACGACCGATACGAACATGAGCGAGAAGAACAAAATCATGTGTGCAACGGATTGGATGTAAGAGTAGCTAACTAAAAAAGAGACCCTAAGTTGGAATGTACATGCGTGAATTTGAATGCGCGTTAATGAAACTGAATTTATTCATGCTGAAATTGGCCGGGGAAACTTGTAATCTGTTTCAGACGAGTGCATCAGGTTAGGTCACCCTCATTGCTCGTAATTTGTATGGCCATATTTAATAGCTGTTATATTTAATATTTAATAGCTTTTGGTCCATAGTTAATGGCTGTTTGTTCATATTTATTGCTTAAAGGACAATGTTATGAAATACGATTCTTTGTTATTATGAGCGGTTTTGAACAGTGATTAGTACGTATACGCATGCATTTAGGTATGAGTTTCACAAGATTTCGTTTAGAATCGATCTGGACCGGGTCCCGTGAGGCCTGTCCCATATCTGAGTCAGTATGACCCGAAATCTTTGTAAAAATTACCTAGAAGTGGGTCACATGGACGCAGAATCCGAACTTATATCTAATTTTCAACCACTTTCCGAGTCAGCCTGACCCAGAATTGGGTCAGTCCGCCCAGAATCCGGGTCAATTCTGACACGGGAGTGTTGCAGGACCAACGGTTAGCTCTGTGTTCCGATTATTATTGCCACATATTGTGAGTGTGCTTTTAAATTAATATTTCATGTTAAAGTTACAATTATTGACCATCCGAGGCTTGTTCCTTCGCTTTAAATATTGAATGACAAAATTTGCACCGCTCGAGTGTCCAATAAAGGTTTGGTTGCAATAACTCAACCGGAAGCAGGTGTACCCTTAATAATGATTCATGAACATGCAGTAAACACGCTATCCCCAATCAAGGTATACACTTTGCGGGTACTTTGTTCATCATAAGACTGATAAATAAGTACTAAATGTCATGCACCAGATCGTCACCGAGCTCCCTCGAGCACATGAAGATATAATCGAAGATGTTCTTTACCCATCAAAGGTGATAATGCATCCCTTAAGGCCGAGGGCCAACATTACATGGAACACCAATTGTTATCATCTTTGGTCAACAAGTTGGACGAGTATATAATGTCAAGTAATGAACCACAAGGGTTATAGTGTGTTCAAAAAACACTATTAGCACCACTGAGTTTTCAGAAAGCTTGGATAGTTATTCAATTATAACATTCAGGAAAAGCTGACTGTGAACACGTTTTTAATATGAGGTAACGTGTGGGCCTGTCGGATGGTCCTTATTTGTAAAACAGATTTCTTAAAAAATGTTTACAAATTACAATCTAGTGCCTTGAATTAGATGGAAGTGTTTCCAAAAATAATGTCCAACGATGGATCCTACATTCGCTTTTCGAGTCACTTTGTTTTCTTTTTCTTTTCACGAAAATCAAGGTATTAGGTTTGAATCTGTTCATGATTGTCTAGGACTCTTCCAAAGATTCTTAGATTAAAAAAACTGCGAGATGTGAAGTTCTTCTCGTCTATTTGATTGTAATATTCCAACAAAAGTCATCGTTTCTTGAGGCAAGCTTGACGCCCCGTCGATAATGACAAGATAGCGTGCCGTGCTTCCTTGAGGTTACAAACGAGCAGACAAATAACTTGATTGCCGTGAATCGAGCAAAGAGGAAGCAATATGATGACATTTTGACTGACAGTGACGCAAATCATTATCTGTAATGAGGTAGCAGTTTTCATTGCACAGTAGGTATAGAGGTAGATACCAGCCGCACTATAGCTTTGAGCAAGAGTGTCAATTGAAATACATACTTTAAAAGTATAAGCCCGCACATCGCAGATAATCTTCTTTAAATCTTAACAATACGCGTTTAAACTCAAATTAAGGACAAAATAAAACACATACATAACTAAAGCCACCCGGGGGAAGGGGGGAAGGGGCGCCACTGATACAAACATTTCCAACATCTGTTCATAATAAAATAGTCGAGTGCTTGTTGACCCTCTAACAGGAGAACATTAAACATAAATAATTTGGTCTGATTTATTATGTAATTTTTTTCCGGGGCAGCGAGATAATAAGCAACGCGTATGCGGTTTATTTTTCTTTTCGAATTAAAATCAGTACCTGATAGTGGCTATATATAGTTACTGTCTTATCCACATAATAAACACGACAACTGTGCTTGTCAAGTTGTTTAAAAAAAAGACTATACAAAACCATTAAACCACTATAGTTGATAAGGTTACGATATCCTTTATCAAAAGTAGGTACCGTTTTTTTTTTTGGGGGGGGGGAGGGCAGCCGTGCGCGTATGCACAAACCGCTCGGTCAACATTTACATTTGGTGCTACACGAGAAGTTGTTGAGCGTCACGTGATAGCAACACTTGATTGTTGAGGCCCCAGGTCGTGGGGGAGGTACGTGATTCAACGGCAGTCAAAGAGAAGACGACATTTTCATTATCGGCTTAGGCGCATTTATCATTTTGTTTGTTTGCTGACATAACTGACGAACGACTCAACCGGCACTGCACTTCCGGGGTTTGCTGATGACAAGCACACACGGGGGCAAGGATTATGAAATGCAGATTCGAGTCTTCATAAATAAAACCTGCGTTATTTTACATTGACAGTACGAAGAAGGGGCGTCAGTTCTATCAGATGACATGAACACACACGTACACGTGCGCTCATCTGGTGCTCAACTCGTGTGATTACACAATTGACTGCGCGGCAGATTAGACAACCCGTCGACATCTCGTCAGAGCTAAACACATTGTGGGCAGGTCGACTCAAAAGACACACCTTCTCCGCGCCAGTATGTCATGTGTTTCACCCACGCGCACGCAGCCTGCGTACTGAGTAGCCCTCAGGAGGCGCACATCTTTTTAATGCCCGTATTACCGCGATCTGCACGGTAAACTTTGCTGTATGATACACCCGCATTGCGCAACTGTTTAATGAACTTTACCCGTCGCGGCTATTTTATTTTGAGTAGTGCATCGGGCTCGAACGGTAGAAAGACAAGCGACAGAACGTAGCATCGTACTCCATATCATATGCAGCATCGTCAAGTCTCAAGGTAAGTGTATTGTTAAGAATCGTATCCCGACAAAAGGCAGCCTTTTTGTTTTGTTTCATTATTTTAATTCTACTGCTAAAATGTTGAAACAGTTGCCTGCAACAGCATGCATGAACTGTGAGGGTATAATCGTTACAAATGACAAAATGTTCAGTAATAAGATGGAAGGTGCATCTACTTCGCCGTCAAAATGGCACGGTGTGAAACAGAATCTCAAAAGTGTGACTCTTGATCCTTGAGGGAATTCATCACATGTAAAGCTAGTCATTGGACAATAAGTGACATGCGTGAATTATTCAGTTGATTAATATGAATATTAATGACGCGACATGGTATAAATTAAGTTGGATAAGTTCTCGAAACGAAGTGAATTTGACTTTTATTGTACATTCTCTGATTATGTTCATCATGCCCGTCAACATAATTAGCATTAACATAACATCGGGGTTCGGTGCGAATACTGCGCCGGTGATAACTTATTTGTGCTAATATTCTGGAAGAAGAACCCGTAAATGTTACTCCAAAGGGTTGGCCTTCTATGTAGATAAAAGCACTATCACCTTCGGTACAGGAAGAATGATTTTTCCTTTATCATGAGCCAACCTTGGATTTTCTTCACACATAACAGTTTATGAATTCTGACCTATAGTGGTAGAGTAGGTCAAGATGAAGTAATTAAACGCATCACGACAGTACCGGGGTACTGTAGTGTCTTTGCTGACATGGTGTAAAGAATACGGTAGTTGATGTAACCATGGAGGTAGGCCTCCATGATGTAACCACGGAGGTTGCTCCGTGATTGACACGATCTTGTATTACCCCGTATACGACATGTAGACCCTTCGTTTGCACTGGGTGGCCTGAGCAGCCTTTTATTTTAATTGCAAACGCAAATAATGACACGATCTTAAATCTGATCTCCGGTCGTTGTTAATAATCCGCGAGACATGAGCATCACTATGAAAGCAACGATTTAGCCAAACTGATTTCCAAACTTTTTTGCGTCTCTACGACGTTGGGCTGCCTCAATAAACCTTAAAGCCATGTCTCACAGGGCAAACCAACTGCACTCTATGCCAAAGAAACACTTCGGCAGCACAAGATGCATTCTTCTAGCTGTAACTCACTTTCCCCAAGAAAAAAAACTTGAAGTGTGAATGAATTTTCTTATTGTATATTGCCTGGAACGCGTTGCCTGTATATAATTTGCCTTTAGAACCACAGTTCGCCTTTTTATGTGATTTCAGCAATGTTACGTCACTTTTACATCATAAAAATACAGATAAAAATCATATAAAGACAATGACATATCTTACAAAGCTGTTAGATTTTGGAAGTAAAAAAACACAGTTTAAGTCACCTTGGTTGCACGTGCTTTTTTCTTATTATCGTCGACCGAGCCTTTCGCTTTCATTTAAGAAAATTAGGTTCCATGACTTGGATTATTACCAGAGGCAATCTAAAAATTACTTTTTCACCAACTGCAGTTAAAGATAAGGTCAAAAGTTACCAATATTTCACGTGCAACATGCAGCATCAATTATATGTACTATAAACCTTGCCTGCCCGTATTACTTTGTTCCTACACAAAACCTCCCCCGCATTATTTATGGCGGCATTGCATTAAGCTAGAGACTCGGCCCTCATAAGGACGATGTAATCGTTATCGATTATCAGATAGAGTGTCTTTATCGACTACCTATCAGCCCGATATCACACCTCATTAAGCAACGTTATGGTATCTATGTTTACATACACGTACACTTACCAAAGAGTCAAGGTTGATCTTTTTCGTAGGCCTACGATAAATCCGTAAAATCCAGTAAAATCAGCCACCACATCAAAAAAAGGATAAACTTCCGAAGTCAGATCGCACTACCTTTGTAATAACAATCTTGGTTTCAAACCAGCCGTGATTGCTATACGTATTAACCACGCATAGGATCAGGTATTCAAATATTTGGCTGTGCACCCACTGTCACCATTATGCAAATCCCAAATGTATGCTTACGCATTAAGGTTCTTAACTCAATATTATGACGTCATAACCGCTTGCTTCGCCTTTATTAGCATTAGCTAATAAACTTCAGGAAGTTAGGTCTACATACTTGAGGATTAAATTCACGGGGATAAACTATTTTCTTTGAGTAAACAGTTGGTGTCACAACTGAACATGACTAGTTTTGTTAACGGTTTTATTTAAAGTGGTACATTTCATCAGAGAACAGAACAATTTGCACCACATCAGGGTTTCTATTTCGTTAGTGCGGGGATGCTTGTGTATTTAAACTTGTTTGAATTTTACAGAAAATGTTTGTCCCAATAGTGCCTGCCTCTATACTCCCCCGATAGACATTTAAATTAATATAATAAATGAACAATGAAAATACAACTCGCAGCTTTAAAGGAACCTTACAGAATTGGTTTTTGCTAACAAACAGTTGCTGGCAGTGTCAGCACTTTATGTAATCGACCATATACTGACAAACCTGTAGAAGTTTGAGGTCGATCGGCCATCTGGGTCACGAGAAAATAGTGAAAACCGATTACACATTTGCATGAAATCATTATAGGTTCAACAAATGAATAAAACGCTCACTGAGCGATAAACTCCAATCGGAAAATTAGTTTATTAATTTCTCATCAAATATGACATTTCAGACAGAAATATTTCAAGGGATGTTTTCTACTATCATCCTCATTAGACCGTGTAAGTTTTATGTTAAATTGTGATTAAAAGTATATTTTACAATTACCAATTCTGTAATGTTCCTTTAAAGAAAAAATTTTCGTGAAAAATCTAAGCCAGAAAAAACGAGAAAAATAGTAGTTCATTTGGTGTTTGTTATCTTTTCACACTTCAGGATGTGAATAATAACTTGTATTTTTCTTGTGGTTTAAAATCCAAACCGAACATTGTTTCTTGTCATGCAAATAAACAAGTTTCATGATACGACGTGACGGTTATGATATGACTATATGTTTTAATAATTATATTATTATTGCAAAGAATTTTTGACAAACTATAGCTGCTCCGTGAATCGTCTGACAAGAACCTCGAGTTTTAATTATATGTACATCCATAATAACGAATGTTTTCCCACTCTTTTTTTCGAGTCGAGAGTTTCAAAAGTTCCCTCTTAAGATCGTGTATCAGAGAAAATATTGTACATGTCTTATACTGACGCACAATCATGACACTTGTGGGAAAGCCTTTAGGGCCAGTCTGTATTATATTCCACGGTCCGCACTATAATCAGTAGGTCTATTTGCGAAACTCTGCTCTCTGCGCTTCATAGTCACAGCTGCAAGCAGTTCTCGTATTCGATTCTGGACTCGGCGAGACTGTTGTGCGATACTCACGAAAATATTTTGATGTGATAAAAATATCTTTTACCCTTCACACTCACGAGGATAGAGAATAGATGAAAACTAAGACTACGAAATCGGTCAAAGTTTTTTTTTTTTTTTTTTTTTTTAAATATATTATTGCCCTAAAGGGCAGTCGAACGTTGGTTAATTATGTGAAACCTTCCTCAGTGGGTTATCATCCGACACCTTTAATAAATACTAGGCCAGAAAATACAAAATAAAAATACAAATAACAACGTTTCTCAGAAAGGTAACTATATTTAGAATCTGGGGTAAACACGTTTTATACGCCAAAATTCGGATTCGGCCTGAAGACATGCGGGTATGCTGTTCGAAACGTCAAAACTTATCTGACTTCTAGTTCAACTCCCTATAGTGTAGGGATGGTAACCCGTGACGGTCACCTGCAAACTTGAGTTGATTGTTTTTCAAGTCAGATTGAGTCTAGAGTGGTTTGCGATGGCACCATTGCAATGCTCTCAAGATTTGTGTCATCACTTGAGAGAGAGAGCCAATAGTGTTACAACTTGACGTTTCGATCAGAGTACTCTAATCGTCTTCAGGAGAAAAACTATCCATAACTATTCAAAATCTTACGGTGCTTAGTTTAAGTCAAAAACCTCTGCGGTTTTCTTGTTTCTTGAGTTTGGTCCTCTGAAATTGGTTACGAATTAACATCTGGCATTTTTATGTATGCCTTTTGGCTTAGTGATTCATCACCTTCAAATTTCGAACATGAGCCCCTTAAGTTAAACGCAACATGTTATCTTTGAGTTTAGAGAGTCCCTTGAAATTGCTTGGTTTTTTTTACTTGAGTTGATGCGTTAAGACTTATGTATTGCGGTTTTGCCTTAGTGGTTGGCCACGAAGTTCGCACGAGCCTTGTGGCCCCATCTCAAGGAAATCAATAAATCAGTTGATCCAGCCGCCCGTTTTCATTATGTTCACAGTGTATATACACAAAGGCGTTGCCATAATGTGGAAATGCCTTGGAGTTGACATCACTTTTCGTGATCATCGTGCAAATTAAGGCGTCGATGGGATAGGCCCCACGGTAACTCGGCATGGGGATTTGACAGTTAGAAAATAAACAGGAAGAAATTACAGAAGAAAACATTATCTTGGTCCCGCCTGCAGTTTATGGATCCGTTAATTGATTTCAGTTTTGGCAATGAATACTGACAACGGACTGAGCAAGGGCAATTCAAAACAGTTCTTATTTACATTTCATTAAATGCGGTCTGGTTATTTTCTTTCAGAGCATCAGGTTGCCTCTGTAATATTGGGTTGAAAGGCATAAATTAAAATAAAAAAATGTGGCTGCACCATAAAAAGGGGTCTTTTGCTCTTCGATTCATGGCCGAACCTGATATATCTTGATTTGAAAACCTCAAAGCAAGGCACTCCCGTCTTTTATTTAACACACTGTGGGCTGTTATTATTGTTGAAAAATAGAAGATGGGTTTTTTCACTCAAGGAACGGTACTTGCTTCAGAAAACCGAGAATCTGTATTCAATATGTATGATCCCAAAAATGTAATATTAGTGGAAACTCAGTGGTCTTGGAAAGGACTCAATAACACTATGGAATGAAGTGCGATTTCACCATTAGGTGCTTATGCTTTTCACTGTGTTTAAGCTGTGATCTTTACAGACCACTTCAGGGGCACAAAGCAAAACAGTCAATATTATTAACATAAGACTCGGCAACAGTGCCAAGTTCAAGCTTTCATTTTTCATATTGTATGTATTGGAGGGAAAGTCCATTGGTAGAACCGTTGTGCAAAACACACGTGCAATGTACAACGGACTGATATTTCATATCTTTAAACTTTGTCCCAGGACTATCTTGTCACAAGATATTGTGTTGACATTTTACTCGACATCGAATGGGTTTCCTCAACATAGACATTTGAAATGCATCGTGACGATTATATTGAAGTGCAAAGCAGGATGTGTTACATTCATAATGTTATCGTTTGGGTTCGCACTCTGGATTCATCTGAAGTCCTCGTCAAAGTTTTTCGTGAAACGCGGCCGGATCATCAACAATATTTGATGCCCGAACAAGCACATCGAAACTTCTTTGTGCTCGAGCCTTTGATCTCCCGGGTTCTGATACGCGGAGCTTCGCCATCCCCGCGCCCCTCTTGCACACCCTGCTCCCAGGACTTTTAGTTTGTGTAAAGCTAACCTCTTCAGAAAAAGAGAATAAACAACTTGATTCATTCATGAAGATGTCAGCCGCTGACTTACGCCAACTGATTTATTAATCGTCACATCCCAGAGTAGTAACACAGGGGACAGATCCAGTCGGGTTTTCGCAGACTTGCTTGCTCACGATCTAAGATCTAACAAAAATATTTATTGTTCACCTGCCTTGGCAGGGTTTCCACATTGACGAATTTATCAACGAGTCAATATGAATTTCTTTTTCTTACGAGTGTGGTTTTAAAATTTGGTGCAGTTCCAGACCGGATTTTTTATATACAGTTAAAGGGCACGTTGCCTTCTGATTGGAAGTTTTGGGCTATAAAAGGCGTTTGATTTGAAATAAATATGGTTGGAAAGATATTGTTAAAGTAGATTAGAATGATTTCAGTAAATTTCCCTTGAAATTGTGTGTTTTTTAAAACTTATTTTTAATAACAGAACACTGTCCGCTATTTTTTTGAACCAAATTTGTGACTACACAAAATGGCGGACCTTTTGTATCGCTGGATGTATTCCAGGAGGAAATTGTACGTTTTTTAATAACTGCGCACTAATTACAACACATTGTAGGTGTTTTGATGTATGAACAACTTTTTGAAAAAGGATTCTGAGTAAATTCCAAACAGCAACATTTTGAGAGATGTGAAGGAAATGTAGAGAGATCGTCATGAATTGTTGTTTCTATGTCATTGGCTACTTTTGTATTTCTGACAATTAATTTATGTGTTTTTATTGCTTCAATTACTTCACACTCCAGATACAGAAAAGTACAAACAAATGATGGCAACCGGAAGGTTAACAGCAGTACAGTATCTTGCAATATCTGGATTTCTGGTGTTGGTGTTGAGCGCTACATCGTGTACATCTCAGGGGTTGTCCTGTTTACCACGTCAGTATATAAAGTATGACGCGGTAAAAACGGGATGCAGAACGCAACGGATCACTATTTATGGATGTTTTGGACGCTGCCATACGTCTGAGGTGAATTTTTTTGTTCAAAGTCCCTTTACGAAACCAGGGCTATGACTTATACGCTCCGGCTTGGGCTCCGCAAGCAATTCTGAAAAATCGTACACCTGAGGTATGGGAGTTCAAACAGGCGTACGGTGCCTCAGCCAGAGCCGAAGCGGTGGTTTCGAAAAATATGGCCGAAATACACAGATACTTAGAGAGACGGGGCTATATAGATGTCTAAACTCTATGTACACTGGTGCCCTTGCTAGTGCAAATTTGGCGGGAAGAACTTACCACATAGCACCAGAAGTGATTTGTTTAGCACCCCGTTCATATAGGTGTCACAAAATTATAAAATAAAGAAACTCATCTCTACTCAGAGATAAAATGTTCAGTCTGCACTCAGCCAAATGGGTAGTTAAAAAAATTTTTTTGTGACGGATCGGCTAGATTTTAAGGTAAAAATCCTCTACATGATTCGATCATAATCTTTCCTTGATCCACGTTTCTTTACCCTTTAAAAGCTAATTCCAAATCACGCCGGAGTTTTTTTTTCCAAGAACGAAATAAGTGCATAATCCAAGATTATGGGATGATTCAATGTTACAGATGTTAATCGTCATACATTATTTAGCAATCTGTATTAGATTTCCTGAGAGATGTCAAGCTAATCCACATAAGCTTTTTATATTAACTGTTCATCTCATATTTATTCATTTGGGGAATCAAAAAAATTCATCTCAAACCCGGAATAAATTGTGGAAAATAGGCCTATTGCAATTTTCTTTTGGAATGATGAGAATGCTATTGATACAAATTCCAACTCTGAAACGCCAGCACAGCCAAGTTGCCTGCCTAGTTGGCAATGGTTAGGTTTGGCAGTTGATGCAGATTCGTTGATCCCTTTTGTTGAAAACGCTTTGCGGTCTTTTAGCTTTGTTATTATTATCATTTTTGAACAACTGATTAAATCACAATGAACTGATGCTGCGGGGTTAGCCTGGTTCCAAGTTGACGGGGTTTCAATTTCCTCTTTTAGTGTGAGTCTTTGCGGCTCAATGTCTTAAAAAGAAGTTACATGATCGAATTACAGGAAATAAAGAACTTAAGACGGTTTTAAATAAAAACAGAAATATGGAACAACACTTGGAGCATCAACATTGATGCGGATGAATAAAATAAAAAAAAGCTCGTATCTCATAAATGGCTACATTGGTCTTCAAATGCCCGGCCTGAATCCTGTATCAGGTTACGTTAAAAGCGTACGATGCATTTCAAGAAACTTCAGCTGGCACTTAATGACGTCATCATCAGGATCTACTTTTTAACTGATTAAATCTGAACGAGAAAATAACCCACAAAAACCCCGCAAAAAACAGAAACAAAAACAACAATAACAACGACAATGTGCCTATCCTCTGATGTCGCAGGTGACATTAATATTCACGTAAAACGCATTGGTAAGCACGAAGTCAGAACAACAGGCTCCCGAGTCTGCGACATGCATTAACAAATATATTAAAATAAAAACAAAATTACACTCTAAAAACTCCGGGTCAGAATTGACCCGTATTCCGAGTCCAAGGGGGCCTGACCCATTTCAGTGTTATTATGACACGGAGTCTGTGTCAAACTGACCCAAAACGGTGTCAAACTGAAGCAGAATCTTAGTAGTAATTCCCGTTGTTAACCAGTTTCCGGGTCAGACTGGCTCGGAAATGGGTTATGCCCCCCTGGGCGCCACAACCCGGGTCAGAATTCAATTATGACCCGGAAGTTTTTAGAGTGTAGTCACTTCAAAATCTAACAGTTTCAGTAATAGAACCAAACGTATATGGAAAGGCAAACCCTTTTTTCTTCGTGCAATTGTAATACACTTCTAATCTTGAAACTGATCAACCCCAAGTGATACATAGGGGCCTATAGCTAATTATGACAGCATGTATATGTTAAATTGATTCCCAATGCTTAAACAACCCCTACTGATACACCGTGGTTAATATTTTAGTTTATCGTGATCGCGTGAGAAGCTTTAACCAACATGCTGTATCAACTTTCTAGTCTTACCATTTTACAGACTGATTCATCAGTTTGATATTTTTGTTTGTCATTTTTTATACTTTCAACCCCAGATACCGAAGTTGTTACCACCCTACAAAGAATCCAACCACGCCATGTGCTCCTATGGACAAACTGAAAGCAGAGTCATTCTCCTGGATGACTGTGACCCCGGTGTTGACCCCACCTTCGAGTACGAAGATGCCCTTTCATGTGCTTGTAAAAAATGCGAACCTTGGAATACGTTCTGTCAGGGATTCTAATCAGAAAACAAAATTACACACACAGGGAATAGTTAACGTGACGAGGCAAGTTGGCATTGTCTCAACTCCAACTCTACACGACACAGATTTGACGACCAGCAAGACGTACTTATAATAGTCGGTCTGGGATGAAGTCCCGCCCCCCATTACATTAGATTATTTTCTCAACACCAATCTACGCCTGTCCCTCCAGGAGAAAAATGATCCTTCGGTACCGTTCATTGTGGATTGACCACGGGGAGGTGTAGCCTTTCAGCTCACTCCAACTTAAAAGACATTAGCTTATCAACTTTTGCAAGGGATATGGCAGCCCAGACCTCTCTGTATTCAGTTTGCAAAACTCCGTCGACAGCCCTACAAGAGACCTGGCATTACGGGAGCATTCTCTGCTACCCCGGCTGACCGCCTATAGAAGAGACTCGCTTCTTTTTTTTTTAACGTAAACAAGTATTCTTGACGATTTAGAAGGGGGAGAATAACAAGACACGTAAGCATGACGCAAGGGAGGAGCGTTGCTCGATGTAGCAGGCCCGAGCGGAGAGCTATGATCCCAATGAAACGACCATGTCTTGGGCTTCATTTTGCTCACGTTGCACTGTTATGCCAACTCATTTGTGACCATTGGACACTTGCTTTTTAGTAGGTTATACGTCGAGTACCGACCCGCAGGCAACACCTGAATCACAATGACGTTGACTTGCAGGTGCGATTATTGTTTCTGTTTACTGCAAAATAAGAGCAAGGCTGCCGACTGATTTAAAGTCAAACTCACCATCCAGGGAAATTCCTTTAACAAAATTTTGCGTTTACGCAAAAGCTGATATTCCAACAGACTGGAACCCATGACAAAAAATAACAGTAACAAAACATCCATTGTGTTATCATAAATATTTTCTAAAATAAACAAGATCATGTTGGCCATAGTTATAAAGCTGCAGGTAGTACTTGCTTGATATATTAAAGCTCTAGTCATTGAAATAACTATTGGTTTCCTCTATCAGAATATCCGATAGTGCATTTTTCCTTCTTGTCTGTTATGCACTAAGCATAACTAATAATTTTGCTCCAATTAATGGCTAAATTTATTTGAAATGTCAATATAGCTGCATAACCACTAAAGATAGTCCATGCTCATACTGTACAGTTGTTATTGTATGATACGACCATCCCAGGCCAATGGTGACCAGCTTGAACGTAAAAGCGAACGTAGTTAAAACCCCTGAAAATTATTTATACGCATTTCGTTCAAGTAAGACGGACAGATACGATTGTCCGTAACAAGTATTTAAATATCTCCATAAAATGATAATCTTGGCAAGTTATACAAGATGTATGTCAATTTATTACCGACCAAACTGTGCATATTCATTGAAAAGTCAATAAGAGTTCAGATAAAGTTTTTTGATAAAGATGCTGCTTTCGTGCGGCAGGTTCTACACGTTGCTTTTGAAGATGAACGCTCTTTACGGTCGAGTAATTAAACAACACACTCGGGTCACCCGGATTCCAGGTTCAGGGAGCCCTGACCAATTTCCGGGTCAGGATGACCCCGAAACTGGTCACAAAGTGGGATTTTAACCCGGAATCTGCGTCAGTTTGACCAATTTCTTGGTCCTTTTGACACAGATTCCCGGTCAGCTTGACACATAAATGGGTCAGACCCCACTTGACCCTGAAACCGGGTCATCTCTGACCCGGGAGTTTTGAGAGTACAGGTACTCGTCGGGATTGTCTAACGATTCAAAAAATTACTTTGTACCGCAGTCTTTAAAAAACAATAAGGTCTACTTGCATTACACAAATAGAGTAAATCTACCGAATCTAAGGTTTTCGCTGATATGCAGTTCTATAGAAAACATGAAACAGCAGAATGCTCGCAAGACGTACTTTTCTAGTCTTCTACAAAAGCGCGAAGTATTATACAACTAAGCTTAACATTTCAGAAGTTTCTTTTCGTCTTAATGCAGTTACGAACCTGTCTAAACCAGGAGACCTTGGTGGTCTAAAAAAATAACCTCGTAAAACACTGTATCCAATTGATACTGAATTATTTATTTCTCGTTACAAATCAGTAGTTTCAAACTGTTAAAGTGTTAAAACCAGTCATCGTCACGTACTATTCATTTTGACCGACCAGAGAGGATTACGGACGGGGGAAAAAGGGGGAAAAACCTTGGTATTTATGCATTTAAAAAAAGGAGATGTAATGTTAATCTATAACGAAAACCTATTTATTTGCACGTGCCTTTGATGCCTTAAAAGGTATTCTCGTTGTGTATTATGGGGTTTGATGTGATGACCCGCTGTGTTAAAAACAGGGGCGTTTTTAACTTATGAATAATTTATAAAGATCCGAGCTGTACTATAAGCGCTTGAGGTGTTTTCAGATGTTGTGCTATTATAGAAGTAACTTATATCATTGTGTACTTTATAGAAGAGTGGATATTTTAGTGTACAAGGAAAACCGTGCAATTTAAAGTTGTTTACAATGCATGACATGGCAGACCTAACGCTGGCCTGTCGATGTGGTGATAGCATTCGTTTCTGTGATTATAGTGTTTATGCCTGTTACGGGTTAGTGCATTTTAGTTGATGTTGAGAGTTACAGCATTTCATAATAATAATCAGGTTGACGTATTTATCTTAAGGTCAAAGCACTACTTTTTGATGGATCATCGAAACAAATGAAGGTGACATTAATTATTGAATAATGACATTATGATTAACAACAAAAGATCTCTAGTATATTGAATGTTAAAAATGTTCCCGTCAAAGCTGTAATATCTGAAGATTTGAAAAGCAAAGTAAAAAAGGACCCAAAGAAAATGTGAATTATTTAACTCTTGTATAAAGTGCTCTATATTCAAAATAAAATCACTATTTAAAGTCCAAGTGTAGTTCGCTGCTCGTGTAGCAACGGGTTTCTGATCGCGAACTACGGTATTGTGCATTCATTTTTTGATTTTAAGCACGAAAGAATCTTGGTCAATCTCGCACCGAAAATAAAAATGGTCTTTGCTTCATTGGACAGAAACTAACCTTGTGTCTAAATCTTGATTTCATTCGTGCAATTCATTTAATGGTTCTTAACAGGAATTAAAATTAATGTCAACCGACTTATCAGATAAAAAAGTAATAATATAAAAGGATTGTGAGTGCATTAAGATGGAACTCTCTGATTGCCCTTATTCTGAACCGATGCAGTGTTGCCGCAGGCGTTTTTACAACTCCACAAAACAAGTCCTATAAATAATTATGGGCATTGACTGCAATTCAATCTCATTTTGTGTTAACCTCTATATTAGAGAGTATAGGTTTCTCTAACCATAGTAATCAGTTAGTTTTTGTTTAAAAGAGAGAACTAATAGGTTCTTAAATATGACGTCATGCTTGCGACTCGTTCCAAAAAGCTTACCCAACAATGCGTACCAAGTAGGGGAGGTTGGAGAAGAGGGGGGGGGGGGCAGGGTGAAGGTCTTTGACTTAAACTTCCAATCGGGAGGACGGCCGGGAGGGTTGAGAAGGGATATGGGGGTTGGGCAGGGGAGGGGCGGGGAGGTGCAGTAGAGGGCAGGGAATGGACAGGGAGACTCGAGGAGATACAGGGGTGGGCAGGAGAGGGGCGGGGAGGGCAGGGAAGGGACAGGGAAGGTCGAGGAGGAACAGGGGATGGGCAGGGGAGGTGCGGTGAGGTGCAGGGAAGGGACAGGGGAGGATAGAAGAGAGGGGAGGGGGAGGGGAAGTGCAGACGGAGGGGAAAGGAAGGGGCAGGGGAGATGCAGCGGGGGCAGGGGATTTGCGGGGAGGGGCGGGAGAAGGGGAGTGGAGAAAGGGTTTAGTTGCGTGCACTGTCTGCAAACTCTTTTGTTAAAGCTCTAAATTGTTAACCCTTTAGTATTTACAAGAGTACCGGTAACGGTATACAACACACTTCTTCCAGCATATCATATGGGTATAGTGGATGTGTCCAAGAAGTACCCTTTTCTGTTAACGCCTAAAACAACCAGACATGGGGATTTGTTGCTGCCACGGCGATGAAAAGAGCTAGGACAACCCACTCTTCGTAATGCCTTTCTAGCATCGTGAGATCACTCAGTGTTCAGCATTAATTAATTGCGGTATTGATGGCGTGAAGTCGAAGTTCAATGAAGGGAGGGTGAGAGAGATAGAAAAACTTAACTCAATTAGCTTAAAGGGGCTGTGTCGCCATGATCAAAGCTGGCCTATGTCTTTACGTAGATTTATAAATTCTCACCCAGTTACTGCACGCGCGTGCCCTCCCTAGGTATCATGAATAGACCTTTCCCATAAAACATGCTAATTAGATTCACATACAAAAAGGTGCGAAGTTCACTCATTTTGCCAACCTATAGACCCCTTGCATTGGCTGCCATCTTTGATGAAACGTACACGCGTGAAGAGCTATCATTGGCTGAGGTTCGTGGATGGCGCGTACACACGTGCACGTTTCCATTGTTTTTCATCAAAGATGGTGGTCAACGACGTAATGTGCAATCAATTTATAGGAAAAGTAAGTACACGCGATGTTTAATTTACATATTTCATGGGAAGGGCCTATTGGGTGAGAGCTCATTCGAAAAGTTTTGGGACCACTTTGGTCCCACGTACATTGCTGTAACGCGTGGAGGAAAAAAACTTACGCACCTTAATGGGTCCAAATGCTCGAATAGGTGTGAGACTTGCACAGGTTATTCCATGTCCAGCCACAGGGCTGCTTTGATCATGAAGACACGGCCCCTTTAACTCAACACGTCATCACTTCCATTACTATATAGGGTGGTCAGATTCCAACTTGGAATACAAATCAGGACTGATTTTGGATGTTACAGTGAGCTTTGTACCACTGACGGATAATGTACAGTCAAGATTTCTGCTTTCTTTGTCAAAAGCTGTACCCATGGACCCGCTGTTACGACGGACACACTTCGTTCAAGTGCTTTCCCCCTCGGTACAATCTAATTTCCATGTACGAATAAATCCAAAATATTGGCCTTAATAGCTGCGCCAGTTCTTAAACAGAGAAGAACGTCTATTTTTAAAAATAAAGAGCAATTACATCTCGCTTAATTGCCCAAGGTAGACGACATGATACGCAGTCAGACCCATGACCTTTTTACTGGATTTATTTAACACTATTAAACCATGTTCTCATACGCTCCGCACTTCAGGTGGGAGGTTTCTAAAAATCGCACACTATAACTTGCACGTTCTCCCGCCGTAACTGACACAAAACGTTGTGCGTCCGTCGAATCTGATACTGGCGTGGAACCAGCGTATTGATCTTTTGATTACCAATGGGCTCGGTTCATCATGTCCAACAATTCAGTGACAACCTAAGATGCTATGGTAAACAAGCGGGGTATGATTCACGACACGTCTGTGACGCATTAAGAGGTATCCCCCATCAAACTTTCCCTCCTCACCTCAACTCTTGAAATCGACGGGTTTGGGGGACCGCGTGGCTCCACATTTAGTGATTCGATGAGCGCTACATAGATTTTACTTGTTGTCGATGGTGGTCCGTTTTAGTTTTAAGAAAGAGCATATCCATTCCAATACTCTATAGTCTTCAAGCAGTGAAAGCAACCTGTAAAATCCACGGGGGGGGGGTTCAAATAAATTTCTCTCCTTGAAACTGGATGTTGTTGATACTTTCCTTCATATTGCATAAATTCACACGTTTAAATAAAGTGCATTAAACTATGGGTTGGGTTGATACATGATGAATCCTCTACCGACCTCGTATTTCAAGTTCATCACATGCTGTATACTTCTGTCAAAGAATGATGTCATGAGAGGGCGTGTTTCTGTATCAGGTCGTTTCACATGCTTTTGACTTTATTTGCAAACCTAAGGCTTTTTTGTAGGCAACGAAAAGGAAACAAAGTTCTACAACAACGAAAATTACTGGATTAACTTTGTAGTTGTTTAGCTGATGGATGTAATTTTGTTTAACAATAAAACTAATAACATTATCAAATGGGCTAGCAACCCGTAATGTAGTTATGTTCCGTATCAGTAACATAGCCGCTAAACACATCATTATAGTAGACCATTACACTAGACGCACACCCAAGCCCAGACGGAATTGTAATTATTACCACTAAGCACTTAAAACCACGAAATACAGTACTTTGGCTGTGCAATTAGTCCGGAGCAATAAGTGTAGAAATTGGGCCAATGAAGGAGTATTGTAACCCCAAACTAACCAAAATGTAGCCCGGTGTGTACATGGCAATGGGGATGTAACCCATAACGTATACGGTGCACAATAATAAACGTACGATCAATGGTTGCCTAGAGCGTAACGAATAGGCCTGACCATAATGTAACCCCACAATCAAACACTTTGGTAGCTCCACGTGTATAGAGTAAATACAAGATAGTCCTACTACAGTCAGAGCTGTAACTTTGAAGCGGGTGACAAACGGTCTTTGTGTAACTCCCGTTTGGCCAACATAAGGTCTACAACAAGGGAAGCAAATACAGAGACAGCTCTGAATTCAAACCAAACAGTTGCACATGCATAACGTAGATCCAAACCCAATCCAGGAAAGCCCATGGAAAGCGAAGCCCCAGGACAAAGCCTAAAAAAAGCCATGCACACATCCATGTCAACTTTATGTCCACCCGTCCTACATTAAAATTCAACAAACACGTTTTGCCATCTTGGATCGATACCGTGTGGTAATTCAAGACACACAAGCAGACCTGTTCATGTCCTCTTGTGTTCTCAAGCGGTCTGGCGGATCGGTCCATCAACGCTGTGAAGTGGCTGTTACATCAGACAAAAACTAGCTCCTATAAACAAAAAATTAACTTTTGTCAAAAAATATTTTACGTTCCTTCAAAGGTTCACCTGGTTCTTCGTATCGATACTTAGGTCGATTTCAACCGACCGTTCTATTCCCGGGGTTAAACTCAAAGATTCTTAAAAAAGATAGCTCAACTTTAACATTTGAAGAAAGGTTATTTGATTTTCCCTGAATGTTTTCACACTTTGCTTTCGTAAATGGCCGTTAAATTGACAGACTGTATACATGAGATTGACAGGCCATAAAAGGTAATAGGAGGGCCCAAAATGTGGTTACGTCTGGCTGGAAAGAGAACAGCATGATGAGTACTTGCGACTCATGGTCAAGAGAGGGCGGTCTGACACTAACAGGGACACCGCTGTGCATTGAGAGAGTTGTGATAACTTGCGAGAGGCAATTTTTCAGTAAAAAAAACCCCAATAAAACAAAACAAAACAACAAAAACAAAAACAAAAAACCCACACGTGCGCACACAAGGTGCCGGACTAGACTTTACAGTGGGTTGTGTTAAACCATGCCCGATATGAGGCAGAGGGTATCCCCCTATGTTCCCATAATTTAACACACTTTTTTCCTCTTGTATACAGGAGTAACCCCCCCCCCCCCTAAAATTCTCTAAAGATTTCCTGAGTTCCCAAGCTGACAATGAAGACAAAGAAGGGAGTAAACCATCATGCCACATATCGAGCACCAAATGTATCAGGCTTTACTACATTAAATTGGACCGCAAATGTCGTCCATGGCAACAAAGTGACAACAGAAAACTGGTTCCTCCTTCGCAACTCTCTCAACACACGACTCTGAACAGCGATACATGAGGCAGGTGTTCTCGAGTTCACGACTTGCTGGAAGGTGAAAGCAACTAGATACTGACAAGCCAGAATCAGCGGTCAGATCAAGTTTAACAAATGTCCATGAATTAATATATAAATTATTTTAAATTTCTCTCTTATAACATCAATACTGACAAAAAGATTTGCTGTTTATCATCGCATTAGAGACTAGAGACATCTCGATCTTCAATTCCATGTACATATATTTTACTTATTTATTACCATTTTTCAGCACCCATTACAAATATTTGTTTGCCATACTGATAAATTTTAAAAGGTGAAATATAATATCAGTCAAAGGGAGAATGATTATTTAACATAACTTCCGGCGCTCTTTACCACAAAATATGTTTTTTCAGATTGCTTTCAAAAAACTATTTTCTGCAATGATTGAGTCTGAGGGAGATTTTCAGAATAATGAAATAAATAACAAATTAATTTGTGCAAACCTATGACGTAATTCCCCTTCAACTTCCCCGAACCAGTCACGATAATAAATTGCAATTTGGTGCTGCAAGCGTCAAACACTTGCTTCCAACTGTCAATTCTCTGTATCATCCATCAGCTGGTCTCCGGCATGTGGGAGGTGTAGGCCCCATGGGTTGCTATGGAAACGTATCACTTTGATGGATAAAGATTGCTCAACGAATACGTCAGTTCCGATGAACGACTCGACCAACCGACATCGAGACGGATTAACCAACGTTTCGACGGCTGCACGAGTGGCGGGAGTCTCCCGCTCGACCCAAGGAGGCGGAGGGGGCGCCGTCATTTATCATTACCCATTCCAACTCTCATGCCATGAGATGCGAAAAGACGCTATAGTAGGTTTATGCTAGACCCGACCTTTGTTTAAAAACTGCACCTGACAAAGAATGTGATGTCGTGTAGACAACGCTGACATGTCTTTAAACGAATATGATTGCTGCATGTCATTATAGCGGTGCATGCTCATTATTATTCACTTGAATCTATGAGACGGTTTATCTGGGAGAATAATCTTCAAGTTTTGCAACTCTTCTCCTGTGCCCGGGGCGATGGTAATCGCTAGAATGACACCACGCTCAGGTCACAGGGGACACTGCACCGCATTATAAGAAGAAAGCTCGACTTTGGACACGCCTACAAGTTGGATCACCGGCCGTGGTGAAATAAATAAATGTATATCTCTTTTCTCCGCCATCTTAAATTTAGTGCGTAACGTTTATATGTATACAATTGATCGTTAACAGACACGTCCTGCGCCAGCAACGAGAACTTCTGTTTGCTTCGGGTGCTAAAGCGGAACGGTAAGTTGATTTACTGAAATTTACAATTGTGACCCCGATAATAAGAGAGATGGGACTCATTGAAATACGGAAATTCGTATAATTTCGGCATGAAATAACGAAGACTCTTGACTTCACAACACCGAATACAGCAACACTGTAATCAACTTGTTGATTCATTATGTCACGTAGCATGTGGTGTCATGAGTTGGCCAACGGGTGTCTTCGGGAGTGTCTTTCCTGCAGCCTATTTTGGCTTAAGTTTTGCAAACTAAGGCACTTTTTCAGAATATAACTCGGGACTGATTGTTACAAAATGTTAAGCTCACGGTGCATTAATTTTTTTTAAACTGACTTACAGTCGACCATTGGTGAGGACTTTCCTCGTTAAGACGTGCAACTTTATGATATGATACGATGTATAGAGACCGGATGACGATCATTTTGCGTGCTTTTATAAATATTTTCTTTTCCGATGGGGCGGTTCATGGTTTATTCCATTTCTCAAGCCATTTATATCCAACAATTAGAACGTGAAAAGGTGGTACGTATGACATAACAGTGAAAAACACATATTACAAAGTTGTACACATATTTAACATATTGTGGGCCTGAGCCAAAGGGGTCGCCAAATGCACACTGTAAAAACGCCCGGCTCAGAACGAAACAGGATTCTGGGTCTGGATCAGGAGTGACCCGGAAACGGATTAATATAATGCGATTTTGAGTCGGATTCTGCGTCAGCCTGACCCAGACATGAGTCAGGCTGCTCTGCAACACGGAATCCGTGTCAATTCTGACCTTTTAGAGTGTAAACCAACTCCGGATTTAGTAACGGGACAACAGTGGTGAAATTGGGTTAGTTGTCATTTTCAGCATTACCAGTTGCATTGGCGTCTCAGACTGTTTCTGTCATTACCAACAAGAGAATGGCAACAAAATATGTGTGTAACACGGCGCCCGTTAAACATTATTTTTTACTTGAAAAATAGAAAACTCCCAAAACAACAGACATACAGGGCAAAACGGGTGCGATGGGCACATGTTTATTGAAGGTACAGAACTTTACTCAATCATTATACCGTATGGTAATTTACTTAGATTTCAGTGCGTCAACCTTTTTATAGCATGTCGCGTGTTTTCGTGGTCTGGTTTCTTGCAATTAGAGTTCGTAAACCTTCCAAAAAACACAAACACGGAGCTTATAGCAAAAATCGTAATGGTATCAATGCCAGACAAGAACATCTAGGTTAATTGTTGTATTTAATGCATCACGACATATCAGTCTAAACGATCGACCCATAACTGCCGTCATTATATTAAAAGTTAGTTGCTCGATAGTTATGTTCAGTTTCTATCGTCGTGTGCGATTGAAAAAAGGACGTAACGAAAAGTTAGCGGAGAAAGGGAGTACGCAACTAATGTGCAATTAATTGTGTTTCAAGACAACCGAGTGTGAAAGTTTGATTGTTTTTTGCATTCATTTGTCATCATAGGAAGGTTAAATTCTGCATGGGAATGAGAAAACATCTCTTTGGGGTAATTCTAGCAACACAAATGTAACAGTAGTGCAGCTTATTTTTGGTCAGGAGCCATGTTATTGCTAACGGACTTTTGTTACTGAAAAAAAGAAGATTTTGTGTACCTGGAAGAAGGGCGTATAGCGTTATGCCCTTCCTCCAGGCACACGACGAGGTGCAATCACTGTTCAATTGCACCAAGTGTAGTTTTAGGTTTTCGCATGCCAATCATGGGAGAATTTGACATGGCAACTGAGTGTATTCTGCCTTTATTGCAGACATACACGTCACACGATGTTTTTCAAATTTCAAGCGAGTCACACATGGACTGCCGCTTTCCTGTCTCCCTTTGCCCTGGCTCTCCTCATTGGCACCATCGCTGATGGCGCTCGTTTCCAAGAACAGAACATGCCCAATATGGACGTAGGCTGCCGAGTTCGGGAGTACACGAAGTTTGAGGCCAAGATGCCAGGATGTATGGACCAAGTAGTGCCGGCAAGAGGGTGCTACGGTCGGTGTCAGTCGTTCGAGGTGAGTAATACCCATAGGGATTTATACAATTCGGGTCATATCTCGTTGGCCCCCCTACCCCAAGCCTCCGTCCCCGGCCCCGGCCCCTGGCACAAGCCCCCGGCACAAGCCCCCGGCACACAAGCCCCCGGCACAAGCCCCCGCACAAGCCCCCGGCACAAGCCCAGCACATGCCCCGGCACAACCCGCACAGCCCCGGCACAAGCCCCCGGCCCTTGTTTATTGTTGGCTCTCATTGCGCGGTCTGCGCTCTAGCTCAGATTAACAACATTGAGCAGGGGGACGAGGAAGGGTATGTATATTGTCACTTGGCCCAAGCATTTCGGCCAGAATTGTAGCCCTTCCTCCTCATAGACTTTTTAAATTTTATGCAGATACAATTTTCCAAACGTAAATTTAAAAAAGACGTGTTGATACATATTCACAAAGCCTTTGGTTGCAAGATCAAAATCTACAAACATCAAAGCGCTCACGTATCTGCCATAAAATCAATATAGAACCGTGTACGTCACCTGTATCCCATTACTTAAAGGGAGGATATCCCTTTGGTAATAACTCTAAAATATAATGACCATAAAAACTGACTTGGTATTAAAGAAGCGCAGGCTGTTTGTATAACATTTTGAGAAACAATTCCCAATCAGCCAATCTCGCATACAAACATTGGTTTAACGTCTATGATTATGAATTGCACAAATCATTAAATAGTGACCAAGTAACTAGACGACAACACTTATTCTAGTCATTGTGAAATCAGCAGTTAACTTGGCTGGAATCGAACCCATAACCTCGTGATTGCAAGTCCTGCAGTCTAACCACTTGACAACGGTGACAACAAAAAAGACATTTAGATCGGGTTCATTACTTTGTATCACTGTTAAAAAATTAAAGGAGGGACAAAAGGTTCAGTTGCACCCACGTCAATTATCAACTAAAATGATCATAAACAGTCGCATTTGTTCTCTCAATTTTGTCTGGCAGGTACCGGTTTTGCTTCCACCGCATAAAGCGTCCAGTCACAAGATGTGCCTGGTCGAGGAAGTTGAGCTTCGTAGCGTGGAGCTGTCAGATTGCCAACCCGGAGTCAACCGGACCTTTGTCTATCAGAGCGCCGTCCAATGCCGCTGCAAGAAATGCACCGAGGCCAATACATACTGTGCTGGGAATTGATTATTGAGAAAATAACTTTTGCTTTGTGTATATATATATATAAAAAAGAAAAAACATGACTGATTTTCGCTTCTTTGGTTTTAAAGGTTTACAAAACCAAATGTATCTGACAAACATGTTAAAGGTAGTACATGAATCCCTGGGGTTGATTACACGACATTTATGGTGGGCGTAAACAAAAAAACATCAACTGGCTTCACTGAACGTGAGCTTCGTGGTAATTTTGCCATTCAACATGGCGCAGCCGGTAGTGATGACGTCATGTACAAGGGGTCTAAGTACTTTGAAACATTGTCAACATTGGTAAAACATTCAAATATATATGTTTTTGGTATTATATTGTAGTTAATGTAAGTACACAAAATCTATTCCCCCGGAAAAGTTTGAAGTCCGGGTTACGTAACAGAGAACGGGAATCACACATAAATTGTGGGCAAAATAAACCCTTTCCGGTTCGAACGCATACATCAAAACCGACAGTTAAGTACTTCTATGAGACACAAATAAACATAGTCTTAATGTCAGCATCACAAATTGACTATCATGAATGCACATGCACCATCACTGCCATTCCTGCAATGGAAATATGTATAATGATGGATATAATTCTACAACATTATCTGACATTGTAAACGCTCAGTTCAAAAGAGTCGTGAAAATGACATTAAGAAACAAAAACAGTACAAAATGTTTTACAAGTACGGACAACTAATCGACAATTCCGGAGCAGTCATGAAATCATTTGCTTCTATTGCAAATACATTGTTTCTGAGATATGGTAGTTTAAATATGTGTTTGTCCTTAAACGGCTTTACTCTACCCGCCTGACTGTGCTCAGGAGCATGAGTTTGAAGACAAAACAACCCCACTACACAATGATTGTTACTTTTTTTTTCTTTTGCATGTGGTTTCAAATCAAAGCATGACAAGTTTTTACCTTTCCATGCTCTCTATAGAGTTTTAAGATTATTTTACATAATGAACTCGTTTGGTTATGTTTAAAGGACAATCACAGATTTTGAGTGTAAAGTTGATAAATGTAAATATGCACGTCATCATGTTTTTAATTGTTCAATGGACAGTCACAGAGTTTGAGTTTAAAAATGACAAATGTAAAAATGCACGTCATGTTTGTAATTATAGGAAACATGTGTTATTCCCATGCAACATGGAAAGGTGAAAAAAGGTTATCATAATATACTTTAACTTATGCCTTGATGATATAAAAGAAACCTATAAAAAAGACAAAGAAGTACAAATGATAGTTTGAAGTGTAGTATTTTTTTATTCAATTCAATCTCCGCAGCTCAGCCACGCAGACGGAATAAATCCATCCGTGGACAAACAGGTTTGCCGCATGAAATTTGAAACTGCTGCACTATAGGCTATATATCTCAGAGACAAAATATATGCATCTCCCATTATTTTTGCCGTCACTTATGTTTAAAGATGAGACTGTAATTACCATTTAATAAAATTGTTTAAATGTGCTCATAAAGTAGATGAACAATTTCTGTCAAAAGTGGGTTTCCTTCTTCTTGAGCAACACACAGGACTGTAAACACCATTAACCTTCATAGGTTAATGGTGTTCTGACAGTAATCCAGGTTTATTTTCACAAACAAGGATATCAAAGATTACAAAGATATGAAGCATCTAGGTCAGAGTCGGTACGTCAGGGCATTAAATTGTTTTGATTTAGCTACGAGAAGCTGCGATGTCATCGTTTCAATCATGTTTATCGCAAATTGATATGCTTTCAACTTCAAGGATCGGTAGTCATTAAATGAGAAGGACGTATTGATACATGCCTACGTTAATTCCCAGTGAGGTCATGCCTCTCTGATACTTTTATTTCCAAACTGACAAGTGAAAATTTAAACTCTATCAAAAAGTGTCCTCGCGTATTGTAAAAACAAACCCGTGTGTAAAACCGTCTTGGTTTGTCCCCTTTTCACAGAAACAACCCATTAATGTGTAGAGTTGCAGTTCTTTCACGCATTGCGTTGCCGCAAATTCATTGCAGTCTCAATTTATTTGGTAATATACTTGTCGTTCGGTTCAGCCTTCTTGTTTAAAATGAGGCTGGGTTGGCAACGAAAGTTTGACCTCGATGTGGTGTAGTCATATTAAAGGTACACTTTGCCTTGGATCGGTCGAGTTGGTCTATAAAATTGTTTGTTATAAAATGCATATGGTTAGAAAGATGTTTTAAAAGTAGCAGACAATGATCCACACAAATATGCCTCAAAATTGCGTGGTTTTCCTTGAACTTTGCGAACTAACACGGTCGGCCATTTTGTGGAGTCAAACATTTGACTCCATAAAATGGCCGACTGTGTTAGTTCACGACGTAAAAGGAAAACCACGCAATTTCGAGGCATGTTTGTGTGGATCATTGTATTCTACTTTTAAAACATCTTTCTAACCATATGCAATTTATAACAAACGGTTTACAAACGCTTTTTATAGACCAACTCGGCCGATTCAAGCCAACGTTTACCTTTAATGCGGATGAGTTACAATTCATTGTGTACTTTTGCTCACAGAATAAGAAAATATGACGAAATTGATGACGGCGTAACAAATATCTGTTTTGTCTAAAATTGGCTCT
Organism: Pycnopodia helianthoides; assembly: GCA_032158295.1. Classification (NCBI taxonomy): domain Eukaryota; kingdom Metazoa; phylum Echinodermata; class Asteroidea; order Forcipulatida; family Asteriidae; genus Pycnopodia; species Pycnopodia helianthoides. The sequence goes on from CM063243.1 coordinate 14,646,240, forward strand.
GAATGTTAACTGAACAACACTAAATTAAAGAAATAAAATGAAATCATGTTTTAAGATTATGTCACAAAATACAGGGCCTGCAAGCAAGAAATGAAGGCCTGTCAGATAATTTCCAGCAACGAGATATTGTCGTGCGCACGAGATAATTATGTCGTGCGCACGACATAATTTGGGATTTCCCGTTTTGGTTGAACGCCGTCACGTTGCTGGCTGGTACGGAGATCACAGACTCGAGGGTAAACGAGATAATATGTCGAGCGCACGAGAAAATTTTTTTTTTTTAGATGTCCCTTTTGGGGATCCGTAGGTTTCTCCTGGTTTTTTTTAAAATAATTTGTTCACCATCGCCCGCCCCAATCATTTTGTTTGTGTGGTGATGGGGGTGTTTCGACCCCTCCTTCCCCCGCCCAGACACGATTCATGATGCACAATATTTGTAATGCCTGAGTGTCTTGAAGGGCATCCACGGAGTGACCTTTGTATTCACTAACCGCTTGTCTTGGACACGTTAAAGTTGATACTGAAATAAAACCGCGAATAAAGTTGTCTTCTGCTAATGCAAGTCCCGTCCATGTCTGACGAATTGCGTGGTCTGTAATTTCACACTGACTCATGCATTTGACCCATGTGCCAAGTAATTTCCCGCCATTTTAAACTCGGCACAACCACTTGCTCACATCTGGCAGATGAGACTCCGTTTTAACTCAGAGGAGCTAAATAAATAGCTACAATTTTGGCGGGAACTACGTGTCCAAGTCTCGTCTGTTCCTGGTGTGTGTAACCGTAACACGGGGATAACAAGAAATGTTGACCTTTTTTGAGGTGACATTATCCGGAAAGTCTACTCATTTCCCTCAGTGTGCGATTTTCGGAAGCGCGAGTTACACGATAGCCTAAAGTGACACTCACATGCATTATTCAATGAGCTATTAAAACACATACACGCAGCCTTCAAAAATATATTCATTGAAAATTCTAGATGGGGGGCCGAACGAGTGTTCAACTTACTATCATTAAAAAATGATGATAATAAATAACTGTACACAAAAACTATAAATGCCACACAAACTTTTCAGTCATTCCACAAACCATTATCATTGAATTTACATATTGTTTAATGTAAAGCTGACACGTTATTGTGAAACGCGCTTTATAAGAACAAGTTATTATTAAGAGTAGAAAAGGGGTTTTCGTCATTTTTTGTGGCAGGTCTTTCGCATCTTGCATTTATGCAAGTTAAATTTACACAAATTCGTTGCCTCTGTGGTGGAGATGCTAGTATTCTTTAGCGAACTGAAGCGTACTGAGGAAGTGTCACGAGATTCCTATAACATCACGTGTTTTGCCAAACTGGCTGGGGGTATATGGGTAATGATATACTGGCTGGGATATTATGACACCATTTAAACTACTTCGAGAGCATGTTAGCATACTTGGTTTATTTGGCAACTGCTAGGTGAGCCTGATTGTGTGGTGTGCCATGGAGAGCTCCGTGGTAGCACTATAAATACTCCCGGGTCAAATTTGACCCGGATTCCGGGTCCAAGGGGTCCCGACTTATTTCTGGGTCAGACTGACCTGGATATAGTGGTTTAAAAAATAAGTTTTTATAAATGAGTAAGTTTGACCTATTTCTGGGTCACACTGACTCAGAAATCGAATATCACAACTTTGAAGCTGAAATCATTCAAAAGAAATGGCTCTCAAAAATTGTGTGATTCTTTTGTCTATTTGAAAATCCGCAAGGCTAAATGTTCACTTTTCCAACGCTTTTTACTTTTACTACAGTGATTTACATTATAAATACAAGCAAAAGACCGGGTGGCTATATGCATCGTCCGACGACAGTAGTGCATAACTCAAAACAAACCTCTTTTGTAGTAAAATACTGGTAATTTTCGAACAGTAATGTGATTTAAACCAATTTCACAACTAACAACTTTAATAAAATGGCTTAGTAACTGTGTTATTATTTACAAAAATAAAGCCGACAGTCAGTGTACTCGCTCTGTCACAACACATTCTTTGCACGTCTTCGCAATTCGTTGATATTACGTAGCCCACACTATAAAAGCAACGTTAAGACAAACATTGGGCGCGCAGTCGGTCCATTACAAAACTTCCCTTGCACAAATCATCAAAGAAAAACTAGCCCAACGCAACTCCTATGGGCTTCCAGTAATCACTTATGATCCAAGTAGGCGTGGCTTACAATAAAATTACGTCACCATTATATTAACATGATAAAAGCTGGTTTTACTTTCCATTTTAAACATAAAAATGGGGAAACTTGTCTTGCGCCCTCACTTGTTTTTTGGACTGCCCTTTGGCGCCGGGAAAGTACTGAGGGCGCACTTTACTACTGGTGGTAGACAACTTGCAGTGCGTTACTCCTAATGTTTGTCAACCACTGGTTGTTTTAAGCATGGTGCTAAAATCGTCTTTGGGGTCGTTATTTTCGAGAGACTATTATAACCAAGAACTAAGTCTTTACTTCACCAAAATGACAGATATGTGTGCAACACTTTGTGTTTAATTAAATATATTGAGGTGGGGACGTCAACTCATTTAAAATTAAGCTCAGTTTTGGTAACTACAGAGCCTCGATGGATGGGTTCACCACACGAAATAGATAGATACTCATGCGTGGAGCCCCAGCAACAACATATTAAACCACAACTTTTTTCTGTAAATTGTAGACGCAGCAATAACATGTAAAACCACACCTTCTTCTGTAAATCGAAGATTTGAAGGTCATGGCTATTATGGACTGTTGACAATAATGGTCCAATATTGTGCCTCTGGGGTTGTTGACTCTCAACCTACAGCATTTGGGGGTACACTAGCCCTCTAGAAATGGCCCTATTTTGCTGAAAGTTCTTTTTTGGATGAGCCTTGCTCAAAGGCCAAACGGCTAATCAACCAAAAATTGAAAAGACAAATAAAGTTTAGTTGTCTGAAAATATATTTGGTTTGTGTTAATGGCGCTGAGAGACTTTTAAATATTTTAGAGCATTTTTCATTATTCAGCACTGGTTGCTAAGGGGAGCTTATTTAGTGTGGTGCACCCCGATATGCAGACCGTTCTTGCGTGGCGCCCTCTGTCGATTTCAGCAGATGTTTGTTGATATTTTATTATTTTTTTCATTAATGAAACTGTAGTCAACGATAAGCTAAAACAGTGAACACAACTGACAGTTTGCGGTCCATTTTTAAGGTTGGATAGTAGAATAGCTCCAAAGACTTTTCTTTTATCATTATAAATTATGTTTTTTTCGTTGAAGCAATGCAACGACTATCAAATTGTGCACAGAAAACTATAATTGTGCGTAGAAATTCAGTAGTAGGGTAGGACCGTTTGTATCTTTTACTATTCAAACAATTTCGGCTATTGTTGTTTTTAATTGAAGAATAAGTTTACAATTTTTGTTTTAAATTATTATGTCCGGTCCAAGCCCCTAAATTCTGGCGTCAAGAATTTTACCCTTGAGAGTGGGGACTTTGGGTGTGAATTCGCATAGCGTTCTGACTTGGAACCAAAACAAGGGCAGCGAGGAACAAGAACCGTCCACTATATTGAGGCGGCATGTGTACTGTACCGACTATTGATTAAGTTTCAAAACGGATGTTATTTCTTGCAGGCGAGCAACATGTGAATTTGCAGCACACAAAGACTGGACATTGTTACCTTTCAGACCCTATCAGATCTCCATCAGTCGAGCGTATTCTACCAGAATGCACACTGTGAATGACGCAAAACCAGTGTACATCACTAAATATCATGTCCTTATTTTCCGCCTTACCGCACCGATGGATGTTCGGCTTTTGATCGGGCCGTTAGCGACATTTGCTTCACCGGTGACAAGCCTTCTGCGGACGGCCTAGGTAAACAATCCCGGTCGTCGATATCGAGCTCTCGGTCTTAAGCGAAGCCTTTTTTTGTTGATCGGTGGCCCGTGTTTTTTTTATTTCTTCTCCCCCCCCCCTCCTCCACCTCGTGTTGCTGTGATGAAGGTGGGTAACAACCTAACAACGCAAATCGGATGCTTTTCTGTAAGATGCCAGCCTCAGGCGTGATTTAAGACACAGGCAAAAAGGCATTAGTTTGTTTGCCGCGGGTAAATCTGTTCACCGTCACAAAGGAGTTTGGTACCGAGACATTCAGTGCATTATGAACGAGAAGAAAGGCCCACCGTGTATATACAAACCGACTTGTTCGGTTATAGTTCCTGATCAGTTTACCCACAGTAAAAAGTGTACAGTCCTAGGTGGTCTCCACACACAGAACCAAGTGCCTCTTAAACTTGTTTTTCTCGACTGTCGAGAGAGGAATCAACGGGATTTGTTAACTTTTCGGATTATCTCCCAAATTCTTCCGTGTGTGGCAATAACAAGGATAACAGCAGTTAGGGTGTTTCTCTTACCAATTTAGTCAAGAAGAGGATTTGGGGTATGGTACATAAGATATCATGGAACAAAGGGTGGATAACACATGCCCTTTTCAAGACTTTCCGTTTCGAATAATGTCTTGTGATATACTGCTGGTTCGAAGATATACAATTTCATAATGACCATTAAAACTTCCACTGACTTTTCTAAATTACAAAGAGGAAAAAAATACAACCAATATTATGGTCTACGTGACTGTAAATAATGAGGTCGAGTTTAAATATAGCCTCTACCTTCTGTCTCCAACAATTTTTGCAAAACGTATTTTTTTCTTATCAAAATCACAGATCCATTTCAACGTGGTATCCTTACATTAGAGGGGTCGTACTGCACGATAACCGTGGCGACGCTGATATGTGTGTTTCATAAACAATGAGACGCAGATCTGCGTGATGGAATGGTGGATGGGACGGGACGGGACGGGGGGGATCTTATGATCCGAGTGGACACCTGAACGTATGTGGGGCAGCTTTGACAGTGCCAGCGGCGTCGATCTTTACGAACTTCTTTACCGTAAAACATAATTATTAACTATGGAAGAAAGAAAACTCGTACGTGTTTGCTGGATATGGGAATGCTCCCACCTGCAGCAGGGCACTGCCGAGGGGCAGGTACGGCTAATGGCCTGCCTCATCATGGACTACGTGAGTTTTCTTGCGTACCGTACCCCTACTAACACCATGTACATGCGTGAGAAGGTAGAGATAAGCGTTCTTTGCACCAATTCGAAGTAATTAAACAGTAACACAAGTATAATGGTAAAACTGATTACGCTGTAATTAGAATTCGACAATGGCCTTCCCAACGGTTTGCAAAAGTTTGATATGTCGTGCTTCAAAGCAAGATAACCTGTTGTTACCCACCCCGAGTATTGAAGTCAACAACAGCATAGATTGCTTTAGATGCATCGATTTAGTTATACGTTGCATCGACTAAGGTTTGCATGAATTTGTTAAACCTTAGCTGAATCATAAATATTCGATGTTCTTCATCACAGGCTACCCTATAGTCGTAATGCCTGGCGTTGTAACAGTCTTAGAGTAAGACATTGATTTGTTGGCATTATGTGCCTATCTATTTTTCAATAGGGGACTTTTGGGACGCTAGGTGGCAGCAGACTCACCAGGTTAATTCATCGCTCTCGGCAATAGACTGTGCAAGTCTCGCGCTCATTCGAACTTCCGGGACCATAGTGGTCCCAACCATATGGAGTTTTACGTGGGCGAGATTTTGTTTCGTCAATTATTTTAGTTTAACGTAGTTTATGACTATGAAAATTATATATGTTGTTGGGAATGTAATACTTAGTGATAAGAAATATGAAAGTAAAATCAATTCAACAATATAACGAAGAAAACCCGAGAATTAAACTTAACCTAAGCTTCCGGTTACTGCAAAAAATTAAGAATTTTGCGCTCACCTCCGATAAAAACCTTATGTAAACGCTTGTTTTGGATGCGCGATGATAATTGCCAGGTGCTGTAATTGCAACGCCATGCCTTTTTATTGCAGTCTATGGTTGTTGAGGCGTCAGCGTCCTCTATAAACTGCGCCAAGCGTTAATTTTACGACGGTGTGACCTTCGCGAATCCGCGTAAGGGGTTTCTAAAAAGTTAAGATCAAAAATAAGCATCCTTGCCCCAGAGTTTTAATTATTCTTAATAATAATTAACACATTATTTGTGTATTTATTATAAAAGCTGAAACTAGTTTTATAAAAATTGTTCTGAGTATTTTTGTTTTGTCATTAGATATAATTTAAAACACATTTTATTTCAGAAAAAAATGTTCCTCGTTTGGCGTGTTTTCTCGGTCCGATACGCGCACAGTCTATGTCCACATGCTTACAATAAACAATGGAATTGTACATGGTAAGTCTGCTGCCATCTAGAGTTCAAAAGTATCCCATTGGAGCAAGACGTGCACTTAAATGTAGGGTCATAGATTGCTAAATACTCCAAAAATCTAATGCCATAAGAACTTACTTGGCGAGAAGCATTGCGGCTGTTGACAGTAAAAACTTTGTTGAGACAGGGTCTCCTTCGAAGTAATATGGTTTGGAAATTGTTTGACCAAAAACAGTGAATCTGAGAACGATTCATGCATGAATCGTATCTCAAATTTCTGAGGGTTGGTGCCAGTTCGCGAATGCTGCGGCCCGAGATGCGGTTGGTACCCGCTGTCACCTCGCTAAACGTGGATGGATTCAAAGTGACAGTTTTTAGTTGTTTTCTCAGCAAGTATTTAGCTGAAACTTTCACATGTGACTTTCATAGCATCTTTCTTAACTTTTTGTCTATAAATCAGCATCACGTTGACAAAAACTAATCTGAGACACTACCTTTAAACAGTCTCTCCTCGGAAATTATCAGATCGTTGCTTTTTAATATTGCAAACTTATTTTAAAAGTGTTTGATATGACACATTGTGTGTTTCAAATTTTCGTAAAGAGGCATGTGGTTACATGAAAAAAAAGCAAAGCTATGCACACAGCAATGCACTCATGCTACAAGAGAACCAGTTCAGCTGTAATTTGATGATTCATTGTGAATACTTCTTGTGAACGGACAAAATCCAACAACTACAACTCAATACGATTTACACCCTTGTCTTTCACAGTTGCAGGCTCACAGCAGTGGTAATGTTTTCAATGTACTTTCTTCGCCAAAATTGGCCAATATACCAACTTGATTGGCAGGAAGTGTACTGAACTAATGCCAAATTGAGTTGAAATGTCTCATTAGAGCATCACCTACGGCAAGAGCAGGAGAGGCCTGTATGGCCATAAATCATCAGCGGTATACAATAATTATGACAAAGGTCCGGTTTGGATCGAACGCCAAGGCCATCTCCCCTACTAGTTGTATATAGTTTATGATTATACATCTCTTCAAGTTAATCTCTTCTCTAAATCCAAGATAGGTACTTGTATCGTTTTAGTAAGTGATCCGTGTTTTTTATGATCCCAAGCTATACCAATGACCTTGAAAGGGACCGTAAACAACACGTTTTTTTGTGGCCAAACGATGCTCGTGGGCAACTATTACTATTACTTATGTTCGTATTCTATGATAAATTTCAATAATTGTTCACATTTTTTGGAGGTACTCATGCCTCTAAAGTTTGTCATTCATTCCGGTAAACTCAATGGAGTCACGGCGCAGAGATCATATCGCGTGATCTGATTGGCTATCGTGCAAAGTAATGGCACCACCTGTTGTCCGGTTACGTTTGAAATGAGACGCTCAAATTTAAGCTTTCCGTCTAACTTCATTTTGAAAATACTCGATGGGCTACTTTTGGTTACGCTATATATAGGTGGCAGCAAGCTTACCAGGTAAATCCATGGTTCTTGGAAGGTGCACATGCTCAAAACTACATAACCAATGGGAATGTATCGGGTATATCTGCTGCCACCTATAGCGTTACAAAGTCTCCCTTTAGTCTCCTCATGAGAGTTGATTCGACAGAAATCTTGAAGGCCTTCAGTGACTGATATCATTTAGCATACAGTTTAATTAAGCTTTATATCTAGTGTGTTACCGTCCCATAAGTCTCATATCAAGGTGGGTGGGTGGGGGGGGGGTAGGGTCAATGTCTCACCCCTTGCCCGTAATCGTTCGATAATGATAACTAATAGCTTCTCGGCTTTAACATTGTGTACAAAATCGTTCGATTGACTTTTCCCCTTCGTCGAGGGGTTGATCAGCTTACGGTGGTTGGCCTTATAGAACATTCGTTGTTCACAGTGAACAACGCTGCATAAAACCAACCTAAAGAAAAGTGCAGTGCAAAAATGCAAGAAGGCGGTTTAACAAAAACCGCAGCTAAAAGACGATTTTGTGGGGCTTAGAGGGGGAATGTTTTGCTAAGTGTTTACATTATGGTGATACAATACCGAATGTAATCTCCTCATCATCACTGATGAAGGACCTATAAACCATCCCAAAAGAGGTACCACAGGACGTCCTAATCACCGTCAAATAAACTTTTTGATGTACAGATTGGGGAAAGGGTCCCCTCTTTAGGGGAATCGATGACAGGGACAATAACGCCACTTAATTCCTAACAATACAACTACCCAATTCAAAATGGGGACAGTAAATATATTGATTATGAGGTAATCGGATTTATGTTTGATTGTAAACGGCATTAATGACAAGGTACCAGTCAACCAATCTTACTTCTTTCATTACTCTAAATACACGAACCATAATTAGACCAAAATGATGACACAAGAGGGAGGAAACACAGCACCACGCCCAATTTAGCTCAAAATCGCCATGTCGCGAGTTCCTCGAAATAGCATTTCCATGGTGTTAAAATTGAAATTAATGGTGTTGCAACCGACTGTGAAAGTCTACGTTTTAGTTAATACTAATGGCAAACATATTTGGTTCAACGTTATTAGTTTCCAGTTTGAACATAATGTATCGATTATCAAAATAATGTTGCCGCTAAGACCGCATTGCGTTTTGACATTATGAATCGCATGTAAACTAGCACCACACAACAATGATGCTGACAAATAAGTTGTCCCAAATGCTGTGTAGTTCTTGCAAGAGACATATTAGAAAACAAAAACAAAAAACGTTTGAAACGTATCTCCAAAACGGCGTACCTTAACAAACCACTCTACAAATATCATGCCATTTTCATAAAAGAGAAATCCTGTGGGTTCCCACTTGACGGGCAAATCTTTACGGGCAAAATAATATTTCTTTTTTTACGCACAGGTTTTGCCGGAGTTTCATCAAAATTCCGTGCATGGTTCGTCAGCGAACCACTTTGCTGCTTAGAAAAGTTAGACAGCTTGATGCAGCTCAAATGCAGTCTTGGCGTGTGTTGTATGCTTATACCAGTTTGTGCAAATCATAGATTGGAGCTTGGTCAATAGTAAAGTATCTAATGCTGTATCACAATATCGTTCACGCTGAAACATTTGCATTTCTGACAAACAGGTCCCGAGTACTATAGATTGTGTTGTCCCAGAGTATCTTATAATGGGCAGAATCCAATGTGTAAATAATTCCTTAATCCTTTCGGAAAATATTATCCGACACGGCAAAAACAACACCACGATGAAAGTCTGCTGATGCCTCAAAAGCATCGTTCACACACAAAATTACAAAAAATATGCACATTAGCACTGGAAAAGTAAATGATGGAACGAGATGGGGCGCGAGAAGAACACTCCGGGGGAAGGAAAATCCTTAGCATATGGATCTCAAGTGCTTGTTTAGGGGTAGGAGCTCACTATCCCCGGACCCCCCTCTTCAACTCCTCACCAAAGAGGTCTAAGCCTTAAATCGAATTTTCATGACAACAGCTTCGGCAAACGGTCAACTATTTGTCAGGGACTACCTTCCCGACTGCTCAATTGTTACTTGTCCATTAACAACCACGGTGGTGTGGAAGGTAGCATAGCGTAACAGATTAACGGCTGATCAAACATACATGCCACTTCTTAAGCCTAGCATTATATGCCTCAGCCCCGCAATTTGGGCTGCTCTTGTGGACCTGTTTCGGTGTACTTAAGCAGACAAAAGGCGAAGAAAGCCATTGGGATTAACCCGTCCATCCCCCCGGCCGTCCCTGTTGGATACCCCCATGGTACTTGTCCCGCTAGGTGGGGGGACACCAATCCAGTCGGATAGATTGGTCTTCTGTATTGTTATTTCTTCAAGACAATCGCTGAAACCCCCTAAGCCGATGAGGGGGAACAAGTTTTGGAGAGGGCTGTTAGTTGCTGATAGGTAGATTGCATGATTGGATTTTCACCCCGAGGCTAGTACCTATATTATATCTAATTAGCAATCACGGGATTAACTTTATTCTTGGATCACAGCATAACCACCACAGTGTGTACCCACTTCACAATCACATCCCAGTCTGTAAATAACAGAGTTGTGCACCAGGCAGACGCACAAACGCGTATGCGCGTCAAACGCCACCGTCAGCCCCCAGTTTGTCAACCACGACCGACATTTCGCACTTAAAGCAGCTACACACAATGTTTACCAGAATACGGTTATCAGCCACAATACCATGTCACATGTACCATTCGTGACTTGTATCGTGCTTAGTTACGCTTAGCAGAAACAATAACAATGTTCTGCTTAAAGGGAAGGTACACGATTGGTAATCATTCTAAAAATGAATGGCAATAACAACTGACTTGGTTAGAAGAACAGCAACTTTCGATAGTAATAAAGCATTTTGAGAAATATTTGTCAATTTAAAATAATGTGGATATGAAAAATATGTCAGTTTTTATCCCCTATGTGTTCCTATTAGGGATTATTCTTTATGCATGGACATTGCTGCGGATTTTGGCGATATTTAAAAAACGCGACCACCTTTTGAAATGAAATTTTCACAGGTTAGTTTTATTGTATATATCTACAAATATATAGGGTTAAAACAACCAAACGGTCCCCAAACCCAGAAGCATACTTTGGCCAGTGCTCACAAGCGAATGTACAATAATTTACAACATTGCACTGATGATAAATGTTTACCAGTATCAATCTCAGAGAGAAATACTTATCCGTCTGGAAGACCCCCTCCCAAACCAACCAGGGCTTATTTTGATTGCCGCAATCGAAATCGAAGCACGCATAAAATGAACGTGCAAAAATCCCTGGCATTTCCTGAACAGTTTTTCGGTAAAACGGGATGACCGAAATTGATGACATTTCCAAACAGGTTGATTGTAAGGTGTGTCTCCTGAAGACACGAGAATGGGATCAATGACTTTTCTATTAAAAAAACAAAACCAACGATGTATTATGCGTTCAATTTAATCCAATGTTAATTCGGTCAGGCCATTCGTGACAAAAACCGTGAGTTCCTGACATAAGTGGAACGTTACTTTGCATATCTTTCACTTCTGATAACGATAGGTTTCGGTTTGGAGTTAACGACGCTACACGCCGGGAATCGAAAACAATAAGGCGTCACTAAAGAGCGTCCCTCCCATACCACAACATGATTGATTGATTACTCGATTTCACGATAGGGACTCGTATTAAAGTGGAATCGAAATCAGCTGGTACAAAAAATACAAATACCGTTGTTTATTTCGACTCGGCAATGGAAACAGTCAAGCCCATCCTGCACGTGCACAAAACCGTGTTAGATGTAGCATTTTTGTTGATTTCACTAAAACGTGACAACCGAAGCGGACATTTTGTATTACTTTTTCTAAGGCAAGTTTGCCCCAAACAAGGCTAAAAGCCACTCTCGGTAAGGGGCTACCAAAACTATTAAAGATGAAAATAACTCAGGGGAGCTGAAGGTATTAAGGAATTGATATTCCTGTTAAAACAGTCTAGATTGTAGGATGGAGGGAAACATCAGGCATGGAGTTCCAAAGAGATGCTGTACACTCTACAAGTATTCTTGGTGAAGAGGAAATTACAAGCTTCGGCCTCTTGTCTAACTACACCATGCTATTATCAAGTTCCATTAAATTTGTTTCCCTTGTATTTCACTGCAATTACGGTAAAGAAAAAATAAACCTTAACCTGAAACCTGGTTGTATTTTCAAAGGTTGGATGTACGGTATGATGATTAAAAGCTTTGGACGGGCATGAAACAGATTACCATCAACACATTAGACAGAGTGCAGTAACTTCTCTGGATATGTAATACCTTGCTTCTGTTACCTTTCTTTTCAAGACAGTGCATGGTAATTTACAATAGAGCTACCCTTACTAATTAAGATCGGCTTTCGTGATGGGAGCTTGTACCCAGTGGCGTAACTAAAGGGGGGGGGGGGGCGCACTGGGGCACGTGCCCGTCCCCCATTTGAAATCTAGACTTCCTAAAAAATGTCAGAGAAAAATGTTACATTTTATTAGCTATTTATTTCAATGTTCTTAAAACTGTTTTTTCCATTTTCACGCAGACATTGTATTAGTTTTTACACTTACGTCAGATTATCTTTTAAAAAGTAAATTTGCATAACGAGAGCACCTACAAGAGGCTTGTTTAAGACAAATGCAAACGGAAACTACTACAGTTTTAACTTGCCAAAAGTACCTCTAGAAAAAATGATGCACCCCCTTTGCCCCCTAAAATGTTACACACTAGTTTCGGTGCTTGTACCCTACATGGAGTAATTGGCCTAACAAGTGAGTTCACAAAAGGTATACGTTTCCTTGACTCACTGTGAAGTTAAAAAAGAGTATGTCTTCACCTTTCCTATCGTAAAGTTAGTGGTAAACACGATAGTAAAGGTGAACAATTATTTTGTGAGGTTTGTACTTGGACTTGCTACATTGTTCGGTGATACTTTAGGAGTATGGTACACTTGAAAATGAGAAAATAGCTGTTGCAATTGCTAACCAACCAAAAGGATCTACGGTATGAATGAAAACAAAGTTAATGGCCTGATGTTTCGACCTAGAAGAACCTTTCTCAAAGGCTAAAAGGGGGAGGGCTGTTGCTTTACTGAAACCATGCAGAATACGGGTGAAAATTCCCGTATACACCGACCAAATCTACCGTGTCGGTACCATCCTATTTTGTAACATGTTCGTTTCCTGTAGCCTAGACATCTTCCATTAAGAAAGCCGCCACCGGGCACAGGTTGCTTTACGGTTTAAAATCAAGGAAGCCGCAGACGTGTATAATGCTCAGTCTGATGTCCACGGAACTATCATTAAAATCGGGAGGTACCTTCGCTAATTGAGTTGGGTTTCCGAAATCCATGCACCCTGTCTTAAGACGGTGCGATGGATGAGAGCGAGATGGGGGAGCGCTGAATGGGGGACCGGAGAACCACCGATGCCCCAGGCGATGCACGGCACAGGAGATGGTGAAGATGCTAAGGGTGTTTATTCGCTATGCTGTTTACCCAGTCACCAAGAATTTAAGTGGAAATCTACTAAGTCTTTCGGTGGGAAGAAAAGGCTTAGAAGTGGCCCATTGATGGGCTTTGTCACTGGCTTAGATTCACTGCAAAGGCATCGTTACTCCAGAGAATGGCTACTGACTCTCTAGGCAGACGCTTAGACAAACAACAGTCACACGGACAATACAACCACAAGAAAACTGGGAAATTGGAACATTTTAAGAACTCTTTACCGCTGTTGTTCACCTGTCGATGTACGCGGTAAATGGTAATACCCGTAAATGGTTATGGGAATTAAGGGCAGGCCTTCTTCAGGTAACACTTTAGACGCAATTCAGAGAGACACGAAAAGCACAATGGGTGTAATGAACACCGCACAAAGGAACGGGCAATTATCCAGGATTCACCGTTATTTATCATACACTGCTTGGCAGCCTTTTGGACTAATTAAACTAATTTCAATCAACTTCTCCCAACTCGCTTCCCTAATGAGTATCGTGCTGTTGTACCCGTTCTTAGCACATCCTCGACAATAATGCCTCTATATTTTTTGAGTTGGTCCCCTTACATTCGAGTCAGTTAACTTTCATGGTGAAGACATAATCATTAAGCAATTATCTTGGCAAACCTTAGAACAAAGAAGCTATCGTTATTTAGCCTGTCTAATGTTAAAATGTGTCCACGGGCTTGCTCCAACCATCCTCCAACGGTTCGTCTCAGAACCAAAACTTCCCTTAAAAGAGACTTTATACATTGTTGTACCCGCGAGTAGTTACCTCATGTAATATCCTATGAATGTACTTCGATATAGGCATGGTACCTAGTACCAGAAATGAACACTCCCTTAATGTTGTTTTCCCTTGCAAATTAAACTAATCTTTAAAAGAATGGTGCTAAGATGAAGCAAAAATACATGAACATTTCAGCCTTTTGGAGAAAGAAACACAAATAAAAGGGACATGTGGCTTCAAGGATGAGGGCGGGGACGATCAACTGGTGTTTTTGTTTTACTTGGCCTTATCTCTGTGCAACTACAACTACAAGCATGAATGTTAAATCTCAGAGCAACTCAGAATGGCCGGGACTATTTTTCCCTTCAGCCTTTCTCGATTTGGTCACATAGGTTTGGATAGAATGAAACTCCGTCAGCACCTGTCAAAATCAAGGTGTATCAGACAGTCACAGACCCGAACAAAGGCAGGGTATACTGTCAAAGACCAGTATCCTCACTTGGTGTATCCCAGCATATGCATAAAATAACAAACCTGTGAAAATTTTGCCTCAAATGGTCATCGCATCGAGGTTGCAAGAAAAAGATGCAAGAAAAACACCCTTGTTGTATATATTTATTGACAGTGTGCTTACAAATGCCTGAGACCTGAAGCCTTTCTCAGATTCAAATTTGGGTGAAAATTACCTCTTTCTCTAAAATTACATTACTTCAGAGGGGCCGTTTCTAACAATGTTTCATAGTATCAGCAGCTCTCCAGTGCTTTTTACCCCAAAGTACACCCTGCCTTTAAAGTGTATCTCTGAAGAAAAGAGGTCGAAGTTTTCACCCACGCCCCACCCAAGGAATAATGAGTACATGCAACGGTAAAAACGTGTTTGTTAACGTGAATGCTTCGCAACCAGTGTGCCAATTTGGTTGCCGCTGCCGCATATTCCAAAAGGAGTTGAGGAAGTCTCAGGAATGCTCAATGCCTAATGGACAGGAGTAAGTATAGTATGAGGCCCATTACGTGCATTTTATTATTATCTTTATCATCAAATAACCTTGTCTTAAAAGTTTGTTCTCTCTCTTGCAATGTTCTTCAGACATGTTAAATAAGAGTGCCCCCCTTCTCATCCCGATACCTCCCCGGATTAACATATTTACATAGTAAGAGTTATCGGTATGGACATACTATCCTGCCAGAGGAAGCGGATGTTTTCCACATGTATTTGTCAACAGTGAGTCCGCGGACAGATGTACAAGCTTCACATGTGCTTCTTACATTGTATTGTACCCTATAATGCGGTTACATAAGCCACATCTTTCTATGTTTGTTGTAGGGATATGACGCTCAGGCAGTATATGTAATTTACCCCCACAGGCTTGAGACGTTGATAAAGAAAACAACTTCTTTTCGGTTGGTCAGTTTCATCCTGCATTGTTCGATGGTGTCAAGAAGCTTTTGATACAAGAATATATGATTTATTGACAATTATTTACAAACACCCTCCCCCATCAAACTCAACCAGCACCCCTTCCCTTTATTATCTCACAGAATCTTCTCATAAACAATACAACGAAATTGTGTCGCCCTCTCCCGGCCTCTTTGAGGCACCATCTCGAGGTATCTTTTTATCCAAGGGCTGTCTGTCCACCAGGCTATGTTTACGAAGACGTATTTTAAGAAAAAAGCTTCCCATTTATGGCAACATACTCGAAGATAGTCAATGCATCATATAGGGAAAGAGACGTTCACAAACACACGATTAATATTGTATTCCAATCACGGCGACTTGCACGGCGATATCCAACTCATATTAGAGCTACGGAGTGTTGTTATTGACAGCCACCAGTTACACAGTAGCCAAAGCTAACGAATCACTTGAATGGCCAGCCTGTCAGTCATCTATAATCCGATCAATAACTCGCAATCATGTTTGAGCTTCCAGGCTAGAGAGCCCGAGGAGCACGGAACATGCCGAGTATACACAACCCAACCCAAAGAGATTCCTACCCATTAAGAGTCTTGATTAAGTTGTGATATTTACAAATGGTTATGACGTATAGCCACAGGCACTTCAGATATGGGGGGTAATGGTAACTCAACGAGCTTCAAGGCGTTTGCTCAAAGGGACGGGGAGATATAGTTTTCAATCACAGAGGACGTAAGGGTCATATAGGCTTGTTTATTGGTTAGGAGCCGTCCAAAGTTTTCAACATTGTCACGGTCATTCAAAGAGTATGATGGAGGGGGGGGGGGTAGTCGGAAACCACGTATGAATTTAAAAGGTGTGTAAAATGTAAGACATATAATTATTGACAAGTACTACTTTGGAGGAGGTCCTCAAAAGTAGCAGTCTCTGTATGTCCTGATAATGTTGAAAACTTTGGACGATCCCCAAAGACAACAGCAGCAACAACAGCAACAACAACCACAACAGCAACAACAGCAGCCGCAACAGCAACACCACCAGCAGCAGCAGCAGCAGCAGCAGCCGCAACATCAACAACAACAGCAGCAGCAACAACAACAACAGCAGCAACAACAACAAAAGCAGCAGCAACAACAACAGCAGCAACAACAAAACAAACCGCTCTATTGTGGTTTTAGTACTGACACTCAACATATCAATATTTCTTGGGCATTTTAGGCAGAGGTGAACTCAAAATGTTCTCAATGTTGTTTACAGTTGTGCTGTACTATTTTAAACGTTTTCATGAGATCAAATCGTAGGCCTCCATCCCCTGGCGTGGTTGTATACGATTCATTATAGGACTGTACTATCTCCACGCCGCTACACTGATGCATACCACCGGTCACGGTTACACAATAACTTTCTGTTTTAAGACTGTCAAACAATGCAATCCATTACGCGCGACTTCATAACATCTTAATAACGAACATTTAATGCGGCCTTGCCTAACAAAACATTTCAATTGTTGCAAACACATTTTTTCTTTTCGGAAGGTTGGGGAGGTGTTCACTCAGTATACAGCAAAGCTGCTATATTGACAACAATGCCAATTAACACTCTAAAAACATTACAGTAATTAAAACAGACCCGTTTAGTACATGTAATAAGAACTTAAACGAAAATAATTTCGACAATATGGTGAGTGTTTATAATGCGTGGCCATCATATCACCAACATAGCCCCAGGCAACCCAAACACAATTTGGCGATCTCTTTAATTAGAAAACGGGACTCAAAGCTCGCCATAAGTACAGCCGACGAAAAACAATATCAACTGAGCCCAATTAGTAAAGCCGGTTTCTCCATCTCTTCACTGTCTGTTGATTTTTAATTATTCCGGCCGGTGTGCCACGGATAAGGCGAAAATGACAATTTGCTTTAGAGGGACGATCCGGGATAAATGACAATGAAGACCTGTTAAGTCGGTTGACACTCTTGGGCCAGACGGTGTAGGGTCGATCATTGTAAGGGCAGGCTGTTAAATGGTGTAGACTAAATGATGGGAACCTGTCAGATGATGACTTAAATCAACAATTTGCAACCCGTTGGAAGATTCATTAAATGCATACCCACTATCGGCTTAAAGAACAGCTATACGAGTCTTGTAGGCATTTCAGTCCTCATTTCCCACAGAGATGAGAACAGGAAACCACGGCATACGATCAAAATGGGACTCACATGGACTTTAAATCAGTGCGCACTAATTGATACGTTTGTTAACATCAGTGTTGTATCATTCCTTATACTGTGGGATAATGTTTAGTTGTAACGTAGGGCTAGTGTAAAAATGCATAACTTTTATTAGGTGTTCGTGCAATATGTGCACGACCAGGGTCTGAACTGACGGCTTCCGTTGTGGCTACGACCACGGCGACGGTGCAAGCATTGTTTCAAAATTTCCAGTAGCCACAGTCAAAGCCAAAGATTCTTAATTTTGACATTCCTCTTTGTTGAGAACTGTTTTTATGGAATGCTATCAACGCGCCATCCATGCTAACCAATAGAACCTCCCAAGAAACCCTTTCTTAACATTGAGCTCCTATTTAAATATTGTGCAGATCATTGATAAGATTAAAAATTTACACCTTCACAGATTTGCACATAAACTTACATGGTATAAAGATGGTCATGATACAAATTAACCTAAAATATGTTTTGCCTGAAATACTTCAGTTTGTGTGAAGTGAAAATTAATTATAATCTCGTGCACCCAAAACTCGATGTTTGTAAACAATAAAAACATATAACTGGTGTTTTTCTTCTTCATTATTTTTTTTTCGTGACTCCGACGACCGATTGGGCTTAAAGTTTCACAGGTTCGCTATTTCATGTACATGTTGCGTCACGCAAAGTGCGGATACTGGCCTTTGACAATTACAAATAACGTTCGCCCATATTTTTTAACGCAATTTTAGGATAGGAAACACTGAAGTCTCCGCAAGCAGCCTTTTAAAAAAAGACGGTGCAGACTTCCTTAACTTTAACCGGCTTAACGATCAATTTAGGCCATAACAGAAATGCCTTTTTAAAAATGTGCAGAGAAAGAGCACAACGCGAGATCAAATAAGTTACGCCAACCTGTGCCTGGAAAGTGTAACCAGTTTACAAGCCCCGTTACTTTGTGGATGATTTAATTTCAATGTAGGGGAGTTCTTGGGCCTGAATGATGATTGTAGCAATGTATCTGACTGATGGAGAATCTTCGTGAGTTACAGAAAATAACAGAGATAAATGTCACGAGAATGTCATGCAATATATAGTTTAATTCAAAGCAGCTTTGCCACTCAATTATATTATATGTATATACAATGGTACATTTCAGCATTTACAATAATGTTTTTAAATAATAAGTCAATATCCCTAATCAGCTACACTTCGTATTAAGATTGTCAGTCGCAATTCTTCACGAACGACTCATAACATTCACAAGACGATAAACATCACAAAAAAACACTTACACTTTCGCCACAAAAACACCCCAACTGGAAACGTCATGTCACCGTTACGTCATTCAACACTAATTGTGACACTTTGGTCACACTGCCAAAACGCAATGACAACTTCGTAAACCCAATAACCCATGCAAATTTTGATTTCTGTACAGAAGCATTGTTTTAGGGCGAAGTTTAAGACAGGGGTGTCTTCAAACACAGACCAAGAACATCACTATATGGATTAAGCATGTTGAACAAATCGGCCGCATTTTGGGGCCACTTTAACAAAAAAGAAAAACAAAAGCAATGAATCATCCCACATCTTTGATTCCATTTGAATTTGGTTAAACACTTTTTTCGAAATTGTTGTGATTTGTCCAAAAGGAATTTCGGTTTCAAAACTTGACATAAATTTCTAGGAGACAAGGAAATCATGAATTAATCTTATCAATTCAACATATCACTTATACTCAAACCTTTGTATTTTTGTACACAATTTGTAGGAATGTAATGGCAAAGTCTGTATTTACAATTATTGAAACAAAGATTAAAGTAAGTGTTACTCTGTATCAGCGAATAACCGAATTAGCACAAAATATTACGGGTACGTTTTCCATGCAGAGGATGACAGTGAATATGAATTTTGCATAAAAATAGTCTCATAACCACGAAAAGGCTACACAATTATACTGCTATATCATGTCAATGAAGAAGCATAATTTTACAACTTGTTCTGTAAAATCTGTAAGATGAGATTTGCAGAATTTGAAAAATCCTGTAAATGGCTTGTGGGCCTGGGTTCCCTCTTTAAATTCTAGACCCGAAACATAAAATCAGATGTTTCAGTCCAGGAGGTATACAGATTATGTGAACTACCAGAAATACAAAACTACAAGTATGGACAATGTGAACTATTTCTTTCGCCCAATGGTGACTGCTTTACCTATTTCAAGAAAATGTGAAGACTCAAGGAGGTTGAAGTCAGAAAAAAATCCTCAGAAATCACATGCCTGGGTACATATCAATGTCAACAAAAGTGTTCATTGTTGGTATTATGACCGAAACAGGTTATTCTACATACAAATATTGATAGTTTGTGATTTGAGAAATTAGGCAGATTACGAAGAAAAATTAACCTTACACATAGTTTTGCAGTTTCGGCGATAAACATGGTTATGTTGTCACTAATGCACACCACTCTACAGGGACAGTACAAGTTTTGCTTATAGATGAGAGATGTACATGTACATGTGCTAACACAGGTGGCTCAGAACTTAACAGTAGCTGCTACTCTCGCCCCACAATGCACAAAAACACCTGACAAGGCACGGGACATTTTTTTCCTAACCGGTACCAACACAATAGTAGGTTAAGAAGTCCGTTTATTTCAAACGTGGAACACGAGCCTCGTGCATTAATTTAATCAGTGTCATTACTACGACTAGTGACCGAGAGTCGTGCTGTGTGGCGGGGCGTACATGTCATCCAACCCTCTGCCGTTCCCTTCCAATGCGGACAGAGCTCCTCTCTGTCGGTGCACCGCTATCGGCTTCCGTGTATGTTGTTGTGTGTCGCAGACACTGTTGTTATTCTCGGGATCATCGGACATGCATTGGTCGTCCGTGCCCCTGTCCGATGCGTCGTCTTGATCATCCTCGTTTAGGGGACTACTCGTCTCGAGGACTTGCACCGGGGAGAGCTTGGCTGCTACTGACGTTGCGGCCCGCTTGGCCACTTCCTGCTGTTCTCGTTTCTGTTTTCGCCACTTGGCTCTCCTGTTCTTAAACCAAACCTGTCAATAAAAACAGCCAATAAATGTTCATTAATCAATGTTGCTTGGCCGGACAAAACAAAAGCCCGCATAAATTCAGACATTATTCAAACTTAATTCGTGTGTAGACTGTGCAAGTCTCGCGCATATCGAAACGAGAAACATCTCAAACGAATACTATTTTTTCTATGAATTAAAATCTCCTTTTAAAATTATATTAATAACAACATTCTTGAAAAGAATAATACTTATAGCAATTTGTTATGTATAAAATTTCAATTTTATATAAAACTAATAATTTGTTCAACTTAACACTGAAACAAAATCAAAACTTGGGATGCTCATTTTTTAGAAACACCATTTGCCAATCACGCCCGAACTTGTGAGACCATCACATAGGTTTAATGAAAACATGAACGTCAGTTGGGCAAAATTCTTAATTTTGTTCAAGTAACCGGAAACGGGGGTCAACTCTTGCTCTCGGGTTTTCTTTGTTGATTTGTGATAAAACAAATTTACTTTCATATATTTCATGGCAAAATTTTACTTTCCCCAACTATGTTAGCCATAAACTATGTTAAACTAAAGTATTTGACGAAACAGAATCGCGTAAACGCAAAACTCATTATGGTTGGCATCAACTTGGTTCCGGAAGTTCAAATATGCGCGAGATTTAAAGAATATTATCTAAAAAAGTACGACACAAACTTCTGAAAAAGGGTAATTTGAAACCCTTGCGTGTTGTCTTCTGGAAATCGAAAGGAAACTGATGTTTGGGCGACAGTATACCGGTTCTATCAATCGTCGATATCATAAAACGCGCAAACTTCGGTGTCTGTAAACAGTAATCATTACTGTGTTGGGGGAACTCATCGTCCCATATGTTCAAGCAAGGAGTGGACTGCGATCTATTCAAGATAACATCATCTCATACACGGATACATTTCTGGTGATCGTGGTTTTTTATGCTGATGGGCAAACTATGTGGAACAGGTTACCCTATAACATTCGTCATGCTCCATCACTGGCAGCCTTCAAGAAAGCTCTAATAGTAAGACCCGTTTATTTGACTCCTGAGTTTTCCCTAACTTTTGTTATTCTGTTTATACTTCTTGTTACGCGCTGTGATACAGCTTTTTGTAAGAGCGACGTATAAATGCTGTTTGTATTGTATTGTGTATGTATTTATTTTCGTTTCATGCAAAGCAAAGCTTAATTTGTTACAGAAAACAACCATTTAAAAATGACCGATTTGTATTCTGTTTTTAATTAATTAAAGAAAAAAAGAAAGGAAAAAAAAAAAAAACCCGATACATAAATCAATAATATTAGCATTACTGCTTTGAGGCAACTGGCTATGAGAGGCTACTGTACATTTCAATATTGATAACGAACTATTACTACAAACAATAAAACCCTTTTTGCTGCTTCTGATGTTTCAGGTTGATTGGATGAAATAAACGTGGAGTTGGTCGTATATATGCCTCACACACAGGTGCACCTTTTCGGCATTTTGCTTAATTTTTTTAACTATATTTTTAAAGTTTGAATAAACCCACACAACCAAACCTCACTTTTCCCTCTTTCAATTCTGAAGGTCCTCTCAAGAACGAAGACTTTGTATCAAAATATTTTATATGTTACGATTTCGAAGGTTTCCCTGAACTTTGTTTTTTTCCATTTGCATGCATTCAAGTCAGGCCCGCGTGTAAACAAGAAATCGAAATCAACAGTCGGCAGCAGCGAGACTTTTTATGTCTTGAAAATTTCGAAGCCTTGATGAATAGGTGAAAGACCTTGTAGTCTAACAAGCAGTGGTTTATCCACAAAAAAAAACAAGAAGATACCTGCCAACAATCCGCTTAAAGGAAAAGCCGCTATTCTCCTGAAATCGGCAAAATAAAGATTTACATGGTTTTTTAAAACCGGATCAATCACAAAGGACTGACAGTCAAAATAGGCCCCGTGGATTTGGTGTCTCCACGACCGCCGGGAGGCTTCGCCTATAAGAATTACCGGATAATACCCGACTATTTATAACCATCTCGTCAAGCTGGATGTGATTGATATTGTTTCATAACTCCATAGTTTATGGTATTTTTCCAAAGCGATGAAACCGACAAATCCGATTTCGTCTCAAAACTAGCTTATACCTCTTCTAAAATCAGAAATTCGTTGGTTAAACTCATATTTTATTTACGGGTGTTACGGAGCATTGGGTAGTTGAACATGGGATTGCACCTCGTTGCCGCTCTGCAGTCCTCCGCCACACAAACACACGACTCCGAGATGCAAAGCCGGCCATTTTTTTCTTCCGCCGTCCGAATCCCAACAAAACATAAAGATTAAGCGAATTTACTGACGCGATTGCGTGGTAAGCTTTTTCTGTAATTCTTTAATAACCAACAAGAGGGACAACAAAGGGAGGCGCACAAATACATTGGACGGGCCACAAAAGTGTGAGAGAGAAGTGAAAACAACAAATGCTGCGCACAAACAACTCTAGCCTTGGATACCGTTGTAAATAGACGGATCCTCTCAAAGGAAACCGGACCACAAGGATATTTAAGCTTAATTTGATTTTAAAACCTGCTCTTCCCTCAATCCCTTAATATTTTAAATCAAGTCCAGTGATCATGATCCTCGCTGGAGGCCCTAGCGCTGCCGCGGTTGTCAGGCCACGTCTGGCGGTGGTTTTGGCAACCCCTATTGACCCGGGCCGGACCGCGGGGAAAAAACAAGCAATTGATACGGCGGGATAATGAAGAGCCTGTCAGCGTGAGGGGACAATAATATGATGAAGAAACAAGCATGACTAACGAGGAACCATTGTATAACGGGTGACCGTTGGGGGTTGTTGTAAACACTCCATGATGGCAGATGCGGTGCGGAAACGAATTGTTCCAAAGTTTAGGAATGATTTGGTTTATTATTTTATTCATTGATCCCGAATCAAAGTCAAAATACTGTTATAACTGCATCACCCTTTATGAACTATGCCGGTAACTCAAGGAAAACTAAATAAAAACGAGACCAACACTAAAGTATTGTTCACTAAATTTCGAATCATCCTACATCAGAAAACCACGAATCTTTGTCATTTTGTTGATGTTACTTATTTTGTGTTATTCTGTCCACGAAGTCAAAACATTTTCATGAAAATTGCGAGTCCATTGGTTCTCGGCAATTGTGACAAAAGAAATATTATGCATGCTTAATCTTTCGACTCAAAGTTTGCTGTCAGGTTTGTCTGAACTTCCTATTCCTCAAAAAATGAAAGCTAAAATTAAAATGCAAGAAATATATTTGCTCAGGTGTCTACGTTTCGTTTCTAATTTGGTTGACATGGTTAGAGGAGGAGTATAATCCAAAGCTGTGTTATCCGTGAATTTGAGTGACCGTTCATAAACCACTCCCAAACCCCATCCCTTCACCTTACAATGCATATGGCAGATTACCCCTACATACATTTTCATGAAATTCCAAGTGATGTTTGAAGCTTTGCATGGTTGATCATAAGAAGAACAAAAACTATAGTTAGTAACCTTGCGGATACAACCATGTATAAAACTCATTTTGGGAGAAGTGTTGGCTCTTGAACTTTATACTCCTGAAGACGAGCACAGTATGAAACATCGAGGCCTCACCGGCTCTTCTCTGAGCCAACACTTCTCCTATAAGAATGTGTATACATGGCTGTACCTGCAAGTTTACTATTTAGAGTTCTTCTCATAAAATTATGTTACAGGTATTAAACAGGATTGGTAAGGATAAAAAACATAATTGTTTAGTTTCAGTCTTCAAGCTTACTGATTATTAAGTTCACACTAGGACCATTTTTCCTTTGAAATATTTCCCTCTGAAATAAGGCATATTTGAGAAAACTGTATCTGAAAACCTAAGAGAAAAAACCCAAAACAAACTAACAACGCAACAGCTGATTTCGTTTGTTACGACCAAAGTAAAGGACAAAGTGTTTAGATGCTAAAAATTGTGCATGTTTTTTCGCTATTTTCTCCTGAATCACATAACGGATTAGGCCAAATTTTCACAGGTTCGTTATTTCATGTATAATGGTTGATCACACAAAACACGAACACCGTCTGCGACTATTTCGTCAGCTCTATCAATCCTGTATAATACCTTTAACATAATACACGTATGAAGATGTGAAGAGCCTCAAATTCTTACCTCAACTCGTTCCTCCTTGAGGTCGACTTTCATGGCAAGTTCCTCCCTCAGCATCACATCGGGGTAGTGAGTCTTCTCGAAGGTGGCTTCGAGTTGCTCCAACTGTTCCTCCGTGAAGATGGTTCTGTGTCGTCGTTTCCTCTTCTGGTTACGAGCCATCAGATCAAGATGGGAGTAACCTGGGAAGGGTGCATAGGCTGGGGGATAGAGAGGGCAATAAAGATGTCTTTGTTTGGGTACCGCACTTTACTCGATAATAATTTACAGTTTCAATCGGGGAGCATTTGTTTTAACAACTGCAATCAAAGCGAAATTATTCACTCACAAGTTTATATGTAATTCCTTTAATTTGATTGTGTTTGTTTGACAAAACGAGGTAAAAACCACGATATTGAATAAATATGTTCATGTCCCAATATTATCAGTAGTAAATATAAGATTTATACTTATAGGCCTAAGTTAGAACCAATTTGGTAGTAGGTGAAAGCCTAACAAGTGGCAAGGGTTCTTCGTATTAAATAAACGCGCGCAAAATTACTTGGTCCTATCATTATTTAAGATGTAGATTATGTCACAATATGGCTATTATTATTAGCTCTACTCAGTACCGGCAGCGATAGTTCTTTTGTTGGGATAAATTGAGTGTCAAGATTTGTAATGGGAGCCATCATTATTAATCGGTTAATTCATCCCCGTTTCTGTAAACGCATACAGTGGTCTTGACAATGATTATATTTCAGATCCGCGATAACGACTAGATAATGTAGAACAAAGGTTAAATACCGGGTAGCATGAAAATATATTTTAATTGTATTTATTTGTTTAACTTATTTATTAATTTTGTATTTAGTTATTAATTTAATTTCTTTTGAATTTTTACTTGTTTTAATTATTTATTTATTTATTATTTTATTTTAGTTTTTACTTGTTTTATTTATTTATTTATTGTTGTTAGTATTATTATTATTACTATTATTGTTGTGTTTTTTTTGGGGGGGGGGGCGGGATCTAATGATCTAATGCTTCGCTCTGAAATCGTCGTTCTTGACTTCTTTTAATCCTCATTCTCGTCTGGCCCTTTTCAAATGTCAAGAATTTCTTTTCCAGAAATGACGGTCGTTATTTTACTTTGCCTCGTTAATCCGGTACGCTTTTTAACTTGGTAGACTTTGGTTTGAGTTGTTTTACGCATACGTTGCAATACAGTTGTCCTCTGCTCAACTTGGTCAAGCCAAACATTTTGCCTAAGTTTGCCTTGCCTTTTGCAGTCGTGTGCTTTTGTTTCGTTCCTCTTCATTCAGTTAATGGAATGATTCTGGCACGGAGCGATTACGAAAAGAGTTGGCAACGGCCATCACACGAGCAGAAAAAGCCCGGTCTAAAGTACTCACTTGCCCGTGCACCTTCTGAGCTCGTCACACTCGTTCCAGTGAAGTCGTGCTCAAAGTGTGAATTCCTATGGGCCGTCATGAATTAACTCAAACGTTGATGTTTTTGTGTTCTTAGAGATGGAATATGTTTTTTGCCAAATTCATGGCACAAAATTAGTCATTGTACGTATTTATTTGTGACAAAACTCAGAAATCTTGTGACTGAGTTTCACCAAACACAGTGCGGAACATAGGCCTACGTCTTGATCGCAATCAGTTTAGGGAATTATCTATCGAAATTTGTTTAAATTGCGCGTTGGGTTCCGAACTGTCTCTAATCATCAGAGTCATACCGGTATCAGTCCAGTATAGGGGGGGGGGGGAGACACCGAATGAAACATCAGGCGATGCCCAGCCACCAATTCGACTATTTTCACTTTGAAAATGTACAACTTCTAAGCAATACTAATAACGGACTGGCTTGAAGGTATTATACAGGATTGGTATAAGAGCTGACACTAGTGTCAGTGTTAATGTTTTGTGATCAACCATGTGCAGGAAATGACAAACCTGTGAAACTTCGGGCTCAATCCGTTGTGAGAGTCGGGAGAAAATAGTGAAAACCATGCACACTTTTCAGCACGTAAACACATTGTCCTTAACTTTAACTGTAACAACCGAAATCAGCTGTTGCGCTGTGGTTTTAAAAGTTTTCCAGATACGTTTTCTCGAATTTGAATTTATTTCTGAGGGAAATGTTTCACAAAAACATGGTTCTGGTATGAGCTTCATAAACAGTAAGCCTTCAGACTAAAACTTAACAATGATGTTTTTATCCTTACCAATCCTTTATAATACCTCTTTACCCCAAAAAATGTGTTTTAAACACAGGGAACTTCACGTTTGAAAGATTGGAAAATTTCCAATTAATTTAAGATAGATAGGGGTAAAACATACACAACCTTTCGCATATGCCGCGGACAATGCACAAAATATGTAACACGTTTATACATGGCCGATGGACGTAAGATAATGTCAGGATCTCAACAATAGTTCAATTTTTTCGTTTTTCAGTAACTGCAACTTATCATTGGCGGATTGTTTTCATGCAATAGGCCTACCTTAAATGAAAGCTTATAACTTTCTCGAATCTGAAAATGTAGCTATTTGAAATTTAAACACAAAATTTCGGTCAAATCGGCCCCCAAAACGAGCATCTTTATACGAAAGGAAAGTGTCAAATTGAGGGGGTATACGAGCCTTTCGCGGTGGTATTTCTTCTCTAAAGATTCGGTGGTTTAAAGTAATTTTAAATTTGTATTTTTACAGTTGAGTTTTATAATCTACTGCTAACCCAGCTTCTCGTCAACTAAAAAACACAACAATATACACGTCATGTACTTGAAAAGTTTTGAGAATTGATAACTGAACTTTACTTATTCATAATGAGAACTAGAAAAGCCTTGAACAACTCACCTAAGTAATACTCTTGAGGTAACACCGGGAAATGATGATGAGGGCTGAGTGGGTAGTACGGGCTGTGTCTGGTGGGGTGAATCGGGTACGGTCTGGGGGCCAGAATGTTATC
This sequence comes from Pycnopodia helianthoides, assembly GCA_032158295.1. Lineage (NCBI taxonomy): Eukaryota > Metazoa > Echinodermata > Asteroidea > Forcipulatida > Asteriidae > Pycnopodia > Pycnopodia helianthoides. Next base: position 14,674,092 of record CM063243.1, read on the forward strand.
GATGGTGAACCGGGACGGAGGGCTGGACCCATTGACTGCGGTTGCAGCGCTGGCGTTGTAGTAGGCAGCTGCGACACTGTTAAGAGCAGCAAGGCTCCCTGGTGTTTGCGAACCGATATTCATCTTGCCGAGATAGGTAAAGTCAGTGGATGCAGGGCCGGTGTAGAAACTTAACAACAAAATCACTAGTTTCAAAATTCAAGCTGTCACGCAGTTGCTCCGTATTTTTTCTTCAAATGCGATCGAAGAGACAACACGGAAGAAGTCTAGAGCCGGTGCCCGAGAAGACGAATGGGTGTTACAAGCTTCTTTGTTTGGGCATCTATTGAGGTGACTGGTAGAGCAGTTGACTTGGCCACCCTCTAACAAGAGACAGTGTACACCTCGCCTTTAGTATAAACCACATTGATTGGTGGACTTGCGGGCTGACGTCTCATCTAAAGACAGTGATGCTCTACGTCAGCGATCACATGCACGGGGACGGAGTGAACCAACTATACTTTGCAGGGAGCGATAAAGCCGTCTTAAAATATATCTGATTACTACTCTTTGTCTGCGAGGCACGGCACACTAATGTCACCCGTTGATCGCGCACTTCAAGAAGATCTCTCCCTATTGAGATTTCTACCAAAAACTTCTCTGGAAATAGGACTCTTTAGCTCGTGTGCACTTTTCGTGTGAGGGCAGTTCCAAATGACGTGTTTAGGCCAAGACTCTATAATGGTTCATATCTTATCATTGTTAGGTGTTGAAATCTTTTGGAAAATTATGGCCCAATTGAAAAGAGTACTTTGATAACATTTTCAGGGAGGCCTATATTTTAAACTTTAAGTAACTTTCAAGTGGTTTGTAGGTCCTATATGTGTGTTAAAGCTATTTAAAAACATTATGAAGATACAAATATATAGGTCCTATGTGTTAGAGCTATTTAAACACATTATGAAGATACAAATATCAACAACTGAAATATCGGTCATGCACCATCATCGCCCTTCCACTTTCGGCCAATCAGAACACAAATAAATCGATTTATTAATCGTCACATTTGATGAATGTCTTCATACCGGTTATTTAAAGATCAAACACGATAAACTTGTCATCAATCAAAGGCCCATTTCCGTTTCTGTTAGGTTACATTCTTTAACTTCATTAATTTGAAGAATCCATGAGCCTTATCCTAAAAGACCAACGAGATTGACATCAATATAGAAACCAATCATTGTTGTAGCCAAGTTGGTGCGGTTACACATGAAGTCACAGCATATACATGTTTCTGGTAGGTTATGGACACAATTTTATCGGCACTGTGGCCGAATTCAGGTTACAGTTTACACAAAAAGACAGTCATTATGGCTATCTGAAATTTAAAACGGAAAACAAAATACCAATGTCTTGTTAAACCGTCTACGACTTATCCATTCGAAATACATTACGCATATAAATCATCATTCAAAACAGTACATTTCATTTTGACAACTACTCATCTTTCCTGCAGAATATACAGGTAAGAAATCCTTCTTAAAAAGAAACCCTCTGTTGTGGTTTTACATCTTCCGTGAATTACAATCCAAAGTCGTCCGCGAGGGGGAAAAATCGTCCCCCGGGCAACCTTGCGGTGTGGGCCTCGGTAAGTGACTATATCAAGAACCATCTTACTTATACAGAGGCGCAAAAGCAATTACGCAAAACAAAGAAATCCCCATTAGAAGACACTTCAATGTACTTCAAGTAGTACAAACACACCCTTTTGTCTTGGACGCAACCCCAAATCCGATTTGAGAGGGCTCTCGGTATTAAAGGGCTCTCCGCGTGCCCACCCACAAGCCCCTGTTAAGTCACAGTGTCTCAACTACAAGGGATGTCATTAGATTATCATTATGCGTTTAAGTGCAGTACTTTCTTGTGTTTTTTTGTGTGTGGTTGTGTTGTCTTTTTTTGTTGTGCGTCTGGGTGAGTTTTTATTCTGTGATGAATAAAGTGTTCAAGTAAACAGAACAGCTGGTACTGGAGTGGGCTGGAGTGTTACAGGTTGTTCAATAAGGGGAAGCAGTGCGCCATCATCATACAATGAGGTATGAGTTCAATGCCATAGATGGACTTACTTTTCTCGCCTATAAAAATAAACTCGTATTAGCTAAATCACTTTGCTCATGTTCCACTCACACCGAAATGAACCAAACCTATAGACTGGCGGGGGAAACAAAATAGTCAGGGAGTGGCTAATGGTTACTGTGATTATTAGCAGTGAGTATGGGAAAACAAAATCATCTACTCGGAACACATTGCAAATACTTAAAGAAACATCTAAAACCCATTACCGGAGTCTATTTGACTCATGTGCCAAATTCCATGCTTGTATTATCATCAAAGGTCAAAATTCCCAAATATTTACCCTGTCTGACGCACCATGAATGGATAATATTAAACTTGCATATATACCACCCAAGTACCATTTTGAAAATCACTCTCTCGAAGGTCAGCTCAAACATGCAATACATTATTGTGTGAATATCACCATAATGGCATCTTTGGGAGAATGATGACTGATGATTAAATAGGCACAATGTCTTCATTTTCAACCTCATGGTTGTGTAAAAGAAGTATGTATTTCCTCTAAGAAAAACAACAACAACAAAACACAGCGGAAAAATACATTGAAAAACGCATTCCGAAAAGTAATACAATTCTCTAGAAAACCCAAGTAAATTATCGACGGTAAGTATATTTAAGGAGAACGGACGAGAAAGTGTAGATTGGTTTAGTCACGAATCTACACTTTAGAGTATATTCTCTGACCTAAAATATTTCCCCAAAGCCATTGCTTATGTAATGGTATCAATAAAGTCGATTCTCGATAATAAGTATAGCTTTGACTTACTAAAATGAATTTTTAAATGGAAAATGTTCATGTAAATTGAAAGATAACATGATTTCCAGCTGTGCTTTGATGTACATTATGTTTCCGGTTAAACAATTCACTTTAGTTTGTAACGAATCAACAGTTGAGTGTAGATTCGTAAAAATAATCCACACTTTTATCAACAGAGTGACGACACTGAAATAGTTTAAATGATTATAAACCACAGCAACGATGATGCTCTAAACTTAACCAACATTTAGCGGAGTTATAACCATTCCATGTTCCTTGAGTTGCATTATACATACAACAACCCCGGTCACTTCACAGGTTACACAACAGTTTTACGTAGACCGTGAATGGTGTATAGTGTAATAATACTATTGTCTCCTGCCAATAGACAGAGCTATTCCTAACAGATCCTAATTTACAATTCTTAACTAATCCCAATTTCCAATCCTTAACTAATCCCAATTCACAATCCTCAACTAATCTCAATTTCCAATCCTTAAACTAATCCCAATCTACAATCCATTAAAGACAATGGACACGATTGGTAATTATTATCCAGCAGAAGATTTAGTTTTAAGGTCACGTCGGCACCATAACTCCAAAGAATAAATATTTTCATCTTAAAATTAACGTCTAAGTTCGGTCTTGAAGATCCCCAAAATGTATCCCAAAACTGAGATCGTTTTTTGTGTTGTCTTTACTTAAACGGGAACACCAAAATTGATGATATTTCCACTAGTTCGTTGTTAGGTGTGTTTATCAAAAACTAAAGGTGGCGATTATTAGTTTACTCATATCATAAAATGATGTACTAATTTCTTTTGAAATCTTCATAAATAAATTATATACATATCCGATAACATAATTATGATTAGGTCATACTCTAACAGCTACAATATCGACTTTGATCAGGGTTAAGCTAAAATGCCTGACTATTACTTGCTATTGATCAAGTGGGTATGACAACTTCCTTTACCATGGATTGTTGTCTTCTCCCAATCTTCAAACTCGATGCACCCCCATCATGGGCGCATATGGGGACTCATTGGTGAAAGGGGGTAGAGGGCCGCGTTGATTTGCTAGAAATTTTACACATAATTATAAAAACACAAGTACCAATTTCTTATATCGGATAAAAGGTCTCGTTTGCTTTCTCTGGCAAATTTGTTTTTCTTCTTGCTCTGCCTGAATGTCCCCACTGTTTTGCTCGAGTTTGGGAGGGCAGTTTCCCCGTGACCCGGGTCATATACACCCATGTACCCCCAGTGTTGTACACAGATATCGTGGAAGACTGTTCGCTTTATCATTAGAGGCCACCAATAAGCGGTGTTGAACTGAGGAGACCCATCTGGGCATGAAACAACATTTCTCCATCTATACAAAACGGAAAATACGCGAGCCAGTAATTTATTTTGAAAGGAAATAGAGAATTCCTTCAATGTATATACACTGGTTCAAAGTGTATTAAGACGCACACCGTCAACTCCCACTTAACCTTGTCATCTTATAATAAAGAAAATAAAAAAAGAAGAATTATACTACACAAGCAGGAGAGGTGTTTTGAGGTTAGCATCTTTTTTGCGGTAGAAAATTGTTGCAAAATCTAAACAACCTGAAACTTCTTCATCGACCTTTTGTTGTTCAAGACACAATGCGCGACCTCCCCCTATTTACCGACATTTAAATGATTTGACACACGGAAAGGGGGTGTTATCGAAGTGGGCCGATTTGATTTGATGCCTGGTTGCGATAACCCCTTAGGAGTGGCATTATACATGACATCATGATTTCACTTAAAGAGGAGCTCCAAGGTCAAGTTTTGTGATGCACCCATTTTCCAATAAGATAGAGTCCATAGGAAAGTGGAACAAAATTACAAGTCTCAAACCTCACACTAAAAAGGTGAACAAATGCCATTGTGTTTAATACCCTTCCAGTGCAAATTTTGTCAAACTCCAAAAACTTTACTTTTCAAATAATTATGGGTCTAATCATTTTTGCATGGGGGATTTTTTAAAAGTTCGTTCCTGAATTTCGATGATATTCAATTGGAACGGCATGGAATTTGACCTTTTGACCTTTTGACTGACGCTTAAAAAACTCTTTGGTGTACAGACCCATATGTTGTTGATATCCAATGACGTCATGTTTCATATTTCGCTCTGAAAGAGTATCAAACATAATGACGTTTTACACCATTTTAACGTGAGGTTAGGGACTTGTATTTCTCCCCACTTTCTTACGGACCCTGCACGAAAGGAAAAACTCCAAGAGGACATCGATTTAAATAATTGAACAAGAATTTAACCAGAAAGAGAAGATTTAAAAACAGACCACCTCTTGCAGAGGTGGTTGTGCTCGAGATTGTTTTGAAAAGAGCGTTCTGCTTTATGTTGCCCCCACACTGCACTGATAGTCTTTGATTAATAAGAGGCAAGACAACGTCCAAAGGTCGGGGATTCAATGGCCCACACGCTCCTAAAATGTTACAACTTCTCCGGAAGCGAGCGTCAACCGGTGAGTGTTATAGCCAGAGAGCGCTACTAGCCAGGGAGCGCCAGCAGCGAGCTCCGGGGCAGGGAGCGCTACAGCCGAGGAGTGCCAGCTAGGGAACGTCAGCCAGTGAGAGCTGTAGCCAGGAAGCGCCAGACAGGGAGCATTTATAGCCATAGGGAGTGCTGCCAAAATAATGGCTTAAATCAACCGGACATTCATATCCCTCTGTGCCGGTGTCCATTTAAACATAAATGGTTAACGGTACAAAATTAGTGATAAACAAATTCAAACCATTATAATAAATAAACCACCTGCCAAATAACCGAGGATAATGAAGACTTTGACAAAGAAAGAAAGAAACTCAAGCAAAGGGGCCTATGATCGTAACGATTTTCCGAGACGAAGATCGTCATATTATATGCAGACGCAAATTAGAGCATTGACTAAATTTTGTTTCAATAAATGAAAGGATGGGTTTATAAATAATGCAATTTGACAAAGACGATCATTCAGTTTCATTATCTGAGCAAACGTTTGCACGCTTGCGTCATGCTGGTAAAAAAGTGCCTCCAACTGGAGACGTTTGGGGACGCTAGGTGGCAGCAGACTATACCTGGTCCAGGTAAATCTGTAGAAACATGAAGAGCTTGAATCAAAGAGTAAAACTTGTGTGTGTGTGTGTGTGTGTGTTTTTGGAAGAGTACATTCACCAAATCCGCATATTAATTTCCAAGACAAATATCATAGGTGACCCGTGGAAACAACAACAACAGCAGCAGCAGCAACAACTGTTTAACAGAATCATAGAAATGGACCCATGTCTACGACAATATTAGACCATGAGACAGTTGTAAAAAAACAAATATCGATCGAAATAAATATGAAGTGATGGCGAGTCTTTGTCAATACTGTGGTTACCACGGAAAGCGAAACTAGTCGAGATGAAATTAAGAATCATGGCATGATTCTTAATTGCCCTTGGGCATGTATAAATTAAACATGTTTGAATAAAAGTGTTTCCTGGGATAAAGAGGGCCTATATCCTTCTTTCTCACCATTTGAGAAGGGATTGTGTTTGCCAAAACAAACATATCGAAAGTTTGTTCAAAACTACTTCACAGCAAAGTATGATTGTGTAAAAGATGGTCATAGATTCTCATGCTGCACTACAGGGTTTTAATCGACTCATGCATGACCTATGCGTGGCTGGATCAACCCATGCATGACTGGTAGTAGCTTTGACCTGTTTAATCTTGGGAAAACTGAATTGACTTTTCTCACCCATTAATTGTTAAACCACCAGCAGCTTTAGACTGGTCTGCAAGAAAGATTTGAAATGCCATCTAAGCAAGCAAATTTAAGCTACCCCGGATTTAAGTCTTCCTGAAGAAACACAGTTGTTTAAAGGTCACGAATTCGTGAGCGATGTCAACATTATGGGAAATACTGCATTATGTGTTTTCTGTAGTCGAGTCGTAACTGTGTGATGTACAACTGTACTTGACTCTATTCCTATTTTTACATCGACATTAAAGTTAGGTTTGGATAAGCGACAATAAGGAAACTTGACTTGGGTGGATTACAATCATCCGGAAGGAATTCTAGTATTGGGACTGGCGAGAGGGCGAGAGGAGAGAGAGAGAGGGGGAGAGAAAGAGCAACCATTCATCCATTACTCCACCTCAAATTGTTTGGCAACACAGTGTCATTGTCAGCTATCTTAGAAGTGCCCACAAGAGGGCGACATTCTCACAAGTTTTCAAGAGTAATTTTTTAAGTGTCTCAATAAAAACTTATATCGCATAACCGGTCAACTGTGAGAACAAAACACATAAAACCAAATTACTAAGATTTTCTGCCTAAGCCATGATAAACCCACAAGAAAGGTGGTCAACTGTGAGAACAAAACACATACAACCAATTACTAAGATTTTCTGCCTAAGCCATGATAAACCCACAAGAAAGGTGTTCACTATGAACATTTCATAAGCTTAATTCTATTTTCAGATACATACATGAACCTGGATGGATCTCCTTCATTGACACTTACCAATTAGTCACTTTGAATTGCTTCGATACTTCTTGAACTTTGTCCAGTCATCATCAAAGTTACATCAAAACTTGACATGGATACAACCGTTTGTTTTCATTTCTCTATTTGTTGGAATATTTCTGTAGGTTACAAAAAAAAAAACAGTATGAAAAACTGAACACATTAAGCAGAAAAGATGCTTAGTTTTACAGATCACAACAGCTGAAAAAACATGTAGCACTAAAAGCGAGGACGGGGGGGGGCTTTCTAATTAACCAGGTAATGATTTTAAAAAAATCTTACATCAAACACATAAAATTCCCTTTGAAACTACTTTAAAACAACTTTAATATAAAACATTTTTAAATATAGGCCTAAGTATTTTAATATTAAAATAAAGGGAAGTGGAGACTCAAACATGAACCAGAGACCAAGGTTAAACACATACAAACCCACAGCCAGGTTCTGACTGGGACTGTCAACATTTACATGAAGAACAGAAACACTTTGACAAAGAATGTACATCTATTTACAAAAAAGAAACAATCTTCCTGAGGAACACAAATTAATGCATCGTGAATAATAGGTCAGACAGATAAATAATTACATAGCAGTTATTATGAAACCATCAATCAAACCTTGAGAAAACATTATAAAACAAAACAGGAGAGAGGTTATGAGCTCATGTACCCTTATTAAAAAGATCCTCTGGGTCTGGGCCAAATTTCACAAAGCTGCTTCACAAGCGATTTTGTGCTTACTGTGTGAGTTTCCATTTCATAGTGCTGCTTACCATAAGCGAGCGAAAAGGCATGCTAACCTTCCAGTGCTTTCTATATGAAAATGCATGACGTAACAATGAGAATTTGTGGTGACTGCGCAGGCTGGCCGCCCAATTTTCTTGCTAACCTGTGAAATGCACTTACGCTTAAGCACATTTTTCTGATACAGTAAGCATGAAAATTAGCTTACCGTTAAGCAGCGCTATGAAATTGGCCCCTGGTCTTAGAATAATTAGAGTACATTAAAAAAGGGAACTTTATTAATTCAAGTAAAACAAGTTAAAGTACAACAGTGTGAGCCAAAGGGTTCTCAATGAACAAGTCCATGTACACAAATAGGTCATAACAATGTTTCCATCAAGTTAAAAGGGCACAGTAATCTCATTAAGTACATTGTATAAACAATTATGTTTGATGTAAACACATTTTGAGTAAAAGAGATTGTTAATTAGTTGGCAGGTAATCTATACACCTACACTAAAAGTTAACCCTACCTGACTGCACACACCAGTGGACTACATTGTAGCTTCCTGCAGCGGATCGAACAGGCTGAAACAGGAAAAACACAATGCAGAGGGAGAGATTATCAGGTAACTTCTTTATTGTCAATAAACATCAACATTTATTTACAGCTGATGGGTCCTATAGATGAAAACTCCTATAAAAAAACCCAAACAAACAAACAAACAAACAAACAAACACCAAGACAGACAAACACCCCATCACCCCAACCAACAGAACAACACCAAGGAACAATCAAAGCAAAACATTATCTTGTTCATGGGCCACCAGTACACATTGCTGTCATTTCCCTCAAATGTAATACAGCACAGATGAAGATAATGCACACTATTAATCAATGTTTATGTCTGGGTGTTCTGTGTTTCACTTACCAAGAAGTTGCCATGAGTACGGCTTTGATTGCCCGTGTCCAACTATGCTGCAATGAGTTGAGGACGAACATCAACTACCCGAACCTTAATGTGACAATAACAATCATACAAACAAAACATATTAAAAGGAATATTGGTGTATAACCAACAACTCCAAAGCACTTGACAATAAATATAAAACCTTAAAACACATGATGTAAATGTGAGGGAATCAAAATACTTAGTGACTTCCTAGTAGTGAAAAGACAAAACAAAATGATTGCAAGTACAATACAATTATACAATTAATATCATTGTGGAGACTCAAACACATATTATAAATGAGGGGAGAATGAGGGGAGAAGTTAGACATGATGCACCCACAGCCAGGTTCTGACTGAGCTCATCAAAATGAGTTTTGTTTGACAAGCAAACATACATCATTTATCCAGATGCAACTTTTACCTATATTAAAAACAAGCAGTTCTTCAAGAAATACAAGCACAACAAATTAATAGGCACAAAGCTACAATGTCAGCCAAAATTCACCATAATATACAATGTTCATGTACACAAGTTGGGCATCAAAATGTACCCATCAAGTTAAAAAGCACAGTGAAATCATGAGCTACACTTGTATAAACATTATGTTGGATAAAAACATTTTGAGTAAGAACAGGTTGTCTAAGAAAATTGGCAGAGGTAATGAAGATTTTGAGAAACCAATCAATTTGTATGTTTTTTTTCTCAAAATTAAAGCCATACATTGTCGCATCAGGAGATCAACCTGATAGTTGATTTTTGTGTGTAACAACCCTTCAGAGTATCACTTTTTGAAACTGCTGGTCTATCTATGTTTTCTTGAGTGGACTTTTGTATCCTTACCTTGGAATGTCAAGCAAATGAAATGAAATCAAGACATGTAAAGTTACCCTGACTGCACACACCGGTGAACTCCATTTTTAGCTTCCTGAAAAAACAGTCTGAAACAAGAAAAAAACAATGCAGAGGGAGAGAACAATCAGGCAAAAGATATATCATGATTTAATTAATTTTAGTTTTTTAGACTTTTACTCTGCTCTGAAAACGTGAGGCCATTAAAATTTTTTTGTTTGCATTTATAGACCCTTCTATTGCAACGTCGCAGCCCAAGTTTTTGGTAACAAAGGCTGGAAAAACTATGGAAAGCTATAAATGCAAAGCAAAAACAGATAGCCACAGTTTATAACAATGTAACTCAAATATTCAATAAAAGTGTGTTTTTGTTGGAAACAAAGAAACAAGTCAAGGGATGTATTTTCTATATCTGAAAGTCTGCAGAAATGTTCAAATTTGTTCACAACATTCTTTTAATATGACTGAAGTTTTGCTAACATTCAGCCTCCATGCATGCCCACCAGCGCTGTTTGCTTATCGACAATGGAAAGGTGTATACCATGGGTCATTTTGGTTGGTAAGTAGCCGCTTGCAACAGCTAAATCTATTTTTAAAATGTAAATACAGTGGCATGTTGGGTCCTACTAATTAAATTCTCTCTATAAAACAGACAAACAAATGCCCCATCACCCCAACCAATAGAACAACACCAAGGAACAATCAAAGCAAAACATTATCTTGTTCATGGGCCACCAGTACACATTGCTGTCATTTCCCTCAAATGTAATACAGCACAGATGAAGATAATGCACACTATTAGTCAATGTTTATGTCTGGGTGTTCTGTGTTTCACTTACCAAGAAGTTGCCATGAGTACAGCTTTGATTGCCCGTGTCTAACTATGCTGCAATGAGTTGAGGACGAACATCAACTACCCGAACCTTAATGTGACAATAACAATCATACAAACAATACATATTAAAAGGAATATTGATGTATTACCCAAAACTCCAAAGCACTCGACAATAAATATAAAACCTTAAAAACACATGATGTAAATGTGAGGGAATCAAAATACTTAGTGACTTCCTAGTAGTGAAAAGACAAAACAAAATGATTGCAAGTACAATACAATTATACAATTAATATCATTGTGGAGACTCAAACACATATTAGAAATGAGGGGAGAATGAGGGGAGAAGTTGGACATAATGCACCCACAGCCAGGTTCTGACTGTGCTCATCAAAATTTACAAGTGGGACAGAAACAATCTGAAGAAAATATACATCCAGGCCTATCTGAAAAGAAACTATCTTCCTAAGAAACAAACATTAATGCATGCATGTACAACATATATAGGTCAGGCATATAAAAAAAGTATATTATTATGAAATCATTCAATTTGATAAAACATTTAAAAACAAAAAGAGGAGAGAGGTATTATAAACACATCATTATAAAGTTCCTCTATATCTAGGCCCAATTTCATAAAGCTGCTTAAGCACAAAAAGTAGCTAAGCACAACACAATTTTGCTTACCAGAATAAGCTTACCAGCCAAAATACCGATCTACATTTAACATCTGTGACTGGTATCCTGCTCACTTTTGCTTAGCAGGAAAATGTTAAGCAATATTTTCAGCTTCAGCAGCTCTATGAAAATGGGCTCTGGCCTTAGAATAATTAGAGTACGTAAAAAAAAAAAGGAGTTTTGTTTGACAAGCAAACATACATCATTTATCCCGATGCAACTTTTACCTATATTAAAAACAAGCAGTTCTTCAAGAAATACAAGCACAACAAATTAATAGGCACAAAGCTACAATGTCAGCCAAAATTCACCATAATTTACAATGTTCATGTACACAAGTTGGGCATTAAACTGTACCCATCAAGTTAAAAAGCACAGTGAAATAATGAACTACACTTGTATAAACATTATGTTGGATAAAAACATTTTGAGTAAGAACAGGTTGTCTAAGAAAATTGGCAGAGGTAATGAAGATTTTGAGAAACCAATCAATTTGTATGTTTTTTTTTCTCAAAATTAAAGCCATACATTGTCGCATCAGGAGATCAACCTGATAGTTGATTTTTGTGTGTAACAACCCTTCAGAGTATCACTTTTTAAAACTGCTGGTCTATCTATGTTTTCTTGAGTGGACTTTTGTATCCTTACCTTGGAATGTCAAGCAAATGAAATGAAATCAAGACATGTAAAGTTACCCTGACTGCACACACCAGTGAACTCCATTTTTAGCTTCCTGAAAAAACAGTCTGAAACAAGAAAAAAAAAACAATGCAGAGGGAGAGAAGAATCAGGCAAAAGATATATCATGATTTAATTAATTTTAGTTTTTTAGACTTTTACTCTGCTCTGAAAACGTGAGGCCATTAAATTTTTTTGTTTGCGTTTATAGACCCTTCTATTGCAACGTCGCAGCCCAAGTTTTTGGTAACAAAGGCTGGAAAACTATGGGAAGCTATAAATGCAAAGCAAAAACAGATAGCCACAGTTTATAACAATGTCAGACACTAGACATGCTAGTAGTAGAACCAGTGGCGTAACCAGACATTTTCATTGGAGGGGGGGGGGAGGGGCATGCTGGGGAAATTGGGGAAAGACATAATTGGGGGCCGGGGGACTTTAACAATTAATTTGTGCATTTAAAAAAATCTTTCTTAGGGAGGCAAGAGGGGGCAAGGGGGGGGGGGCTGACCCCCATCCCCCTGCTGCGTGGTTACACCACAAGACCCACATTTAGATCAGTGTCATGTTCAGCGAAATTGCTGAATTTCATGAAAGCCCTGAGTGCCTAGGAATCAAAACAGCACTGTGACGTCACTACGGACACGATCATGCCAAACAAGACAATTTCTGAGGCACTGGTACTTCAGTGTTGATTTTACTTTTCATATTTATGGGTCTTTGCTGGAAACCATGCTGGGAGCCGCCAATGGCGGTGAAAAAACACTAGTTCAAAAATCCAAGAAGGGGGGGGGCAAGTTTTTCTGATCAAATATCAACATAATTTCAGGGAGGAAAACTTCACACTTATGACCAAAATTTACTTATAACACAAAATAAACAAGGATAAAAAGTCAAATTATTTTGATACATTTTGTTCAAGTTGATCTTTAAATATACTTTAAAGTTTTAAAGAAAAAAACTTACTCTGGCTGCAGAGTTTTCCAGTCCATCCTAGATGGCATATTCACAGGAATGTTGCTTCCTAGTTGGTACAGATGCCTCCATTCTGGCACGGGTCATTTGCACACTCATCAATATCTGAAGGGTGACAGCGAGAACTGGAGTTTGACAAAATGGAGGACATGTTCAATGCCATTTTCTAAAAGCTGTTAAGCAGAAAATATTGCTGAAAACAAATCACAACCTAGAAAGAAGGCATTTGCTCAAGCAGCATTCACTGATCAAAAACTACATTGGTAAAGAGAACACGTAAGAGAAAGTAAGTAAATCTTGCATACCTATGTTATACAGGGTACCAGTTTAGCATGATCTACATGTACAGATGAAACCCTTGGTTTGATCCTTACAGCCACCATTCACACAAGGGGAGTCACTACACTCATCATTTTCTGCAAATGGATACAGACACAGTCAAATACAGATTAATTTGATGCACATGTTTGATTAAGTACATAATTATGGATTATTAATTGGTGATAAGATCAGTATATAAAAGCATAAGAGATGTGGTTAAACTTTGCGTGGGTTTGCTAAGCATTTTCAGTGGTAATTTTCATTCCCAAAGAATTGTATTCAAATTGAGATCCAATGAGTAATATATTTCTTCAATTTCACAACATCTATAATAAGCTGTGGTAAAAGTAAATTTTCTCATTGTCATAGGTTTTTCAATATGATATCATAATGATAACAATGTGCAGTTCTGATGTAGCGCTTTATCTATGCCCAGGGGGTGTCTCACAGCTTTCATTATTTTAACAACAAGTACGCAGAGATAAGTTTGAATTAAGAGAACCATTTCTATAGCACCTTGTAAGGGTTTACAAGATGCTGCAGTAATCTGCAGCCAACCAACCAGAAACCATCAGGGGAATCCCCTTCTCTCAACTAGAGGTGTTCTTGGATCTTTTACATGCATAACACAACACAAGACCTACAGCTTTATACGCCCCATTTGAAAGACAAAGCAATTATGGTTAAAGACACTGGACACTATTGGTAATTGTCAAAGACCAGTCTTCTCACTTGGTGTATCTCAACATATGGATAAAATAACAAACCTGTAAAAACTTGAGTTCAATTGGTCTTTGAAGTTGCGAGATAACTATGAAAGAAAAAACACCTTGTCACACCAAGTTGTGTGCTTTCAGATAGTTGATTTAGAGACCTCAAATTCTAATTCTGAGGTCTCGAAATCAAATTCGTGGAAAATTACTTCTTTCTCGAAAACTATGTCACTTCAGAGGGAGCCAGTTCTCACAATATTTTATACTGTCAATCTCTCTCCATTACTCGTTACCAAGTAAGGTTTTATGCTAATAATTATTTTGAATAATTACCAATAGTGTCCACTGCCTTTAAGTGTCTTGCTCAAGAACAAAAGTGTAAAGACCGCACGTTTCACCTGTATTAAAATCATACTGTTAAGATTACTTTTCTGCCGTCTTTTGACCAAAAATCACAGGCAAGCGGGGGTACTCCGAAGGCCTAGCAAGAGCATGTTCAACGCGATTTTTGCTTCAGAGCTGAAACACAAAGTAAGCACGGTCAAATCACCCTCAAATCATTGTTGGATTTTTCCAAGCTTTACATCATATGATAGCCCATCTCAAGGGCTCTCTCCTAGTTCCCTGGTTCTGACGATTTTGGAAGCGACTCGAGTGACTTAGAGAGTAGGGCTATCGCTAGGTCAAAATTAAAAAGTCCTGCCTCCTCAAACCGGCAAGACATGTCATGCCGAATAATGGCAGGAAATAATTATGTTCTAGTTCAGATTGACCACATCTCATGGACTAAGCATCCTAGAGAGTCGAAATTTGTACCGAGTCTGCCTTGCATATGAAATGTGTGGATAACTAAAACTTCACAGAGTATAACTTCCAGTACACGTTTATTCATCTGACTAACTCATGGCTTGGCAACAAGGGCTGTGGGAATAGCACCCTCTAGTGTTGATATATTACAGCATAGTCCCGCATCCGAAAATCAAACTGAGAAACATGTTAACACTTTGACAAAAGCACAAGGCAATTTGTGACTGAGAGACTTTGAAATAGTTTTTTGAGCTTTTTTGGTTCAGCAATGGTTCAGCATTGGGGGTAAAGCTGATTTTCTAGAGATGCTGTGTAAAAAACATTCATATTTTTGTGTCCCTAATATGTGACAAATTGTGCAAAAAATTTCAAATATTTCTGAAAGTAACAACAATACAGAGTTGTAGCATTGATCAGTGGTGTCGATAGTGTGTCCGCTTCTATTAACAGCATCAAATCACATTTTAAAATGTTGTCAAAAATTGAAAAAAACGCCCATGCCGGTTATGGACGTTTTTGTTTCATATTTGGGACATAAAGCATTTCACGAGTCTACAAATTCAAAGGACAACTGATGACATTTTATTTGTCTTGACTGGGTATAAACTCACCTTAATTTTGGAAATAGGCCTACTGATCACTTTGTCCTTTGCTCAAACGAGGGATATGTTAAAAACTTTTAGTCTCTACTTTGTCATCAATTGAGCCAAATATCACAAACATTTCTGAAAGTGTTGATAGTATGCATCATTAGAAGTGACCACTTCATTTGATAACATTACATTACCTTGAGATTTTGGTCTAAATTGAAAATTTTCAATTTTTCATAATCAGAAAAAATAATAATAATAATTCCAAAGAAATTTTTTGGGGTATTTTTTAAATGGTACACCAAGATTTAATGGAGTAACCTATAGGTAATTCCATTGCAACATTTCAAAAATATCCAGATTTTCCTTCAAGAAAAAACTGAGGATCTCTGTCAAAAGCAGGTTTTGATTTCAGGCTCTGTAAACAAATTAGAAGCCAGTTAATTCCAGTTTGCTGTTTCGAAAATACCCAGAGTAGGGTCTTTGAGAAACACAGGTTTTATGGCAATCAGGCTCTAAAAAATAGAAGCTGGTAATTCCAATACACATTTGAAAATACCAAGTTAGGGTCTTTGCAAGTGCAAGTTTTATGGCATTCAGGCTCAGGAAAGCACTAAACCCTGGTAATTCCAGTGTCATTTCGAAAATACCCAGTTTAGGGTCTTTGCAAAATGCAGGTTTCTCAGTGTTCAGGATCAGGAAAACACTGGAAGCCTGGTAATTCCAGTGCTCCATTTCGAAAATACCCAGTTTAGGGTCTTTGCGAATTGCAGGTTTCTCAGTGTTCAGGATCAGGAAAACATTAGAAGCCTGGTAATTCCAGTGCTCCATTTCGAAAATACCTGTAAAGGGTCTTTTCGAAGTGCAGGTTTTTTGGCATTCAGGCTCTTAAAGCACTGGAAGCCTGGTAACTTCAGTGCAACCTTCATTGCATTATTTTATTGCAGTTTAGATGTTTATTCTGTTACTTTTCTTCTGCCAATGTGTATCAAATTTGGAGGAAGAGGAACCCATGATCAAATCAGATGCTGTTGTCAAAACAATTAATTTCTTTCTTTCTGGGGGGGGGGGAAGGATTGATGCAGCTGCTTTTTTTCTTCGCTAATTTTGTATCTTACATTTTTTTTCAACATTTGTAAAAAAAAAATTCCAAGCCAAAATGGAATTTTTTTTTATATAAATGGGTCCAAGAATTTAATGCGCGGTTACAGTTTCAAATGTAAGAGTAGAGTCTACCGATAAAAATTTAATTGTTTGGACAGGGTAATTTCCCTCTCGTTTTGGAACATATTGATCAGTTCGTGTCCAAACTTCGTTGCTCTAGTAGGGGAATAAATGATAAGTTTGTGTCTCTATTATGTGATCAATTTTGCTAACAATCGCCAATAGTTCTTAGATTAACACAAATGCTGAGTTCGATGGTTGATCAGTGGCTTCAGTAGAGGTTCACGCACTATAACCCACTTGCTGTCTACCATTCAATACCATTCAAGTGGTTTTGAATGATAGATAAAACTATGCCAGCCTGCGATATGATACCATGAGGGAATGCATGTACACAGTACACAGTTAGTTCTGTGCACAGTTGTACCACAGTACACAACCTTGGCAGTCGAATGGTTTCAAATGGTTGGTCAACTCACTGGAAAAGGTTGCCAAGAGTCACTGACAGTAGGAGGGAGTAGAACAGCAACAATGCTAACTTTCTCTGAGCTTTCGCCATGTTTTTCACACAATATTGAAAGTAATTTACATTGTAAAAGAATACATTATTATCTCTAAGTAATATAATACATTATTGGTCGTTTTTTGTATGTTTCAATTACTTTGTAAACATTATGTACTTGTTTGAAATGAAATTAAAGTTGAAAAAGAAATCTGCACAACTCTCTGTGAAACACTAAAAATGCAATCCAAATACATTTTCTAATTTAGTTGATGTGTCATCATATTTACAATCTTATGTTTATAAAGGGAAGACTGAAGACTAAAGTGTGGTTGTGTACAAGCAAGTCATGAGATGAGACCATGTGTGACCACAAAAAACAATTTCCTGATGGTTTTCAATATGTGCAACATATAGAGACATGCAAAGAAAATAATAGGACCGGAACGCACTCAAAATGTTCAAAATGCTTCGAGTTTTGTTAGTTATCAAGCTTCTGCCTGTATCGAGTGAGAATCATGCATTGAAAGACAAGCTTTAAAGAAATGTTTGAGGCGTCATGTACAGTTCCTTATAGAAAAGAGGGTGGGGGACCACAAACAAATGGTTAAGGAAAAAGCCAAAAGAAGAACAGGTGTGTGGGGGTATCTGCCCAAATAATCTTTAGCGAATTAGCCATGTGTTTACAGGAGTGCAAGAAATTCAAAAGATAAATGGGCAGAGAAGCATTGCGAATTATATCACATGGCTTTGGTATGGTCTCTGGTAATAAACCATCCTATGACTGATTGGATGTTGATTTGGTGGAAGACAATGGTCTGTCTTTTAAGAAGTCAATAGGCTATGGGTTAAAAAAATATATTTTTAACAAATTCTAACATTACCCTCCTTTGTTCCATCGTTTTTTTAAACCAACCTTTTTTCTCTTTTCTATGAGGATGCAGACAAATATCAAGGAAAAGGTCATTTAAAAAAAAAACAGTTTGTGTAAATAAAGTAAGATTAATATATCATATACGTTGGACTTTATTAGTGTCTCTCGTTCTTTCTGTCTTTGAACCAAGTGTAAGAATTATGCAATAAAACTTATTATCTCAAAACCCCTGTTCACTCCAACCAACACTGTAAAAATTTTCTTTTCAATGAACTATTTCCCCACCATTTCCCTGTTAAAATAACACAAGTGGAAACAGTCCTGTACAGTTACCATATTTGGATTTGTATTGTCACAAACACAGCTTTTAAATTACAACAAGCCAAGAGATACAGCATTACTGGATAGCACATCAACAACATTCACTATCCTCAGTAAATAGTATGCCTACAACACTCTGCGGTATGACACAGTGATATAACGAAGTGTGGTGTACCGAATATGGTGGGTTTTGAGAACATGCTGAGGCCAAATGCCAAAGACTGGTTCAAACTCTCTATAATAGACTTACACACTTCACTTACACACATGGAAATGCAACAATGTATGGGCTGGGTAGCTATGTTCGG
>CM063243.1:17293813-17445938 GCA_032158295.1 Pycnopodia helianthoides
GGCCTCAAGCGTTCAAAAGTATCGTTCAACCATAACTCTATGCGTTAACTCAACAAAAACAAAATCCCCCATGCAGTCGGTGGTTTTTGTGTGCGTGTGTGGTTATACATGTACATCCATATAGTGTGTGTGTAATGGATGTGTACAGCACGTTGAATGATGAAGGATTTTTGTGTTGCGTTGCGATTCAGCTTATACCGGAAGCTGTAAATCGAGTCACGAAAGCTGTGAGTTTGGGTGGAAATCATTGGGTGAGTGTGAAGTTAGCAACTTAGTTGTATTGTCATAAAATACCATTGGATAACACTAACAGTCACAGTGCGTAAATAATTCTGCCCCGAAACAGCGGGGAATACACTTTTTAGGGCAGGACTGCTGTAGTGAAACACGGACGTAAATACTATAGCAAGATTGGTGAGTACTGTCACTGTCATTATTTTGTGATCAATATTACTACAGAAGTAATAATATAATAGTACACTATCGTCCCGTTCAATTTTTAAATTGTAACAAGGCAAGGTGTACTCATCATGGCCGGTGGTCCATTACTTGAATTGTCATGGTCAGTGTGAAGCTACTTCACCTACATTGTACATCCATGCGTCCTGATTCTAAACTAAAGTTCTATACATCATGAGTTTTTAATTTATTGTTGTTGCATGTATGTTCAGATGTACAATTGAGTGTTTGATGTTAATTCAAATTGTAGTGTAGTCTTTTAGTGGAGACAGTACGTTTGCATTAGATAGTACTATGTACAGGAAGTATTAAATATGACACGGTTTCCTTTCAGAATGGTAACTTGTATAGTGCTGACTACATCATGTACGTGTTGTACACAACTCGTATAGTCGTAGAGAGTCCAGTGAAAAGGTTTATTATAATGGATACTATCAAAAGTGGTACCACTACCAGTATCACTTTGTTAAAATAACCTTTAATTTTTATTTAGACTTTTCTGTCGTTCCTGTGCCCTTTAAAAAACACTTCATTAGTTTAAAAGATTTCTTGTTTTTCTTTGTGATCTGCCATTATTTTTAATTCATTGAAAATACATAAAATTTAAGCCATTTCCCATTGTGGTTTAAAGGCAAAGTAATAATTAATACTGTTGGTTTTTGGAACCAATCGATTGTTTTAATCCTATAATGTAGATGTACAATAAAACTAGCCTGTGAAAATGTTATTTCAAAAGGTGGTAGCATTTTTTGGATATCGCTGAAAATCTGGAGGGGTTTATGTCCATGCAGGAAGAATCAATCCCTAAATGGAATTTCAATCTGAGAATTGTTTCATGCATGAAATTCTTTAGAAGTGAATCGTTTCTCAAAATGTTGTACATTTTTCAGCAGCTGTTATGCTTCTTACCAAGTAAGTTTTGGGGGTCTTTAATTTTTCGAGTAATTACCAACGGTATACCCTCCCTTTAACTCTCGTGCAAAGCCATCTTGAATCATCACAATGTCTTTGGCTAACTTGTAAAACCTAGTAGTAATACCTCAAATTTATGATTATTTTTTTAAGTTCTTTATTTTATTCTTCATGTTTATTTACTTCTTGCACATGGTGGCAAAACATTGGACTGACATACATACCCCAAAAATGCAAAAATTTCAATGTTTCCAATTTAAGAAATGATTTGTAATTAGTGTGGACACAACTGGTAAAGTAAAGTGTACTATTAAGTATTATCCAGTTTGTTTTGGTATTGTGAGCATTTTGAAGATATTAGGTTGACCTTTGACTATCCCAGCCTTGAATGATATAACATTATTTTGTTCAAAGATATTTATCCTGTACTTACTAAATAAACTTATAGAGGGCTTAAAGGTATTGTACACTTTTGGTAACAGCTCAAAATCAGTGTCCACATTTTGTGTGGTTCAACATATGCATGAACAAACAAACCTGTAAAAGTTTGAGCTCAATTGGTCATCGAGGTCACGAGAAAATAGTGAAAAGAGACCTTATGTGTTTTCTGTTTTTTCAAACATCAAGTTTTTATCATGCGTGATAAAAACTATTGTTTTACTCATTTCTCAGAAACGATAGCATTTTAGGCAGAAATGTTTTAAGGAACCCTTTCTACCATTACTTACTTTAAAATCGTGTAAGTTATGTGTGAATCTGTGAACATAAATGTGTTTTTTCAATCTTACCAATAGTGTACAGGGCCTTTAAAGGATACTTTTACTGTCTGTACCTCATGAATATTCAGACCTTTATTTAAATATGTCATGTGGCTGTCGCCTAGCTGGCAGCGTTTTATAAATCACGTTCTGTGTGAGAATAGTACAAGTTGATCTTAGATGGAGAGGGGTATACAATCAGGAATTGTTATCTCTGCAGATTATATACAAAGATTTGCACTCCATTAAAAGTGCTGTTTGAGAACTCTGATGGACTGATGTATTATGCACATTTGGTTGATTGTTTCATTCATACTATGCAGCTTTAAATTAAATTCCGGGAATTCATTTATCCTCTGTTTTGAAACTGGGTGCTTGTGAAGTCCATAAATTAGGCCTAATGGGTGTTTTTGCAGATTTTCATAAAAGGGGTCATTCTGTTATTAAAAATACAAAGATTTTTTAGTGCGACAGATTCAGCTAAACAACAGATTTTGATGACACTAAAATTTAAAAAGTATATTATTTAGAAATACCGCTTAAAAATTATTTTGGTCTCTGATTGTATCCCAGTAAGACTGCAAATTTGATGGTAGGTGTATCCTGCTGGTTCACCGGGACCATGAAACGTTTGGACGTGAGCAAAACATAAGAAATACAGATTAAAACACTACCATGACTACTGCCACGCAAAGATAGACTTCTTCATGCAGTGTTCTCTCCATAATAACAAAGATGTCTCTGCATTTCCATTTCTCAAGACCCCCCTCTGAGACCTTTTTCTTAAATCAACTTTCCCATCAATTACGGTGACGTCCGTTTCATTATGTTCAATTCTTTGGTCAGCGCTCCTCCATTATAGTTATTTTCCAACAATGAGTAATATTAAATTGGGAATATAAAAGGTTTGGGCTTTGTGCAGAATTCAAAGCATTGGACATTACGGGTATTGGTTTGTTTTTCTTAAAGCCATGACTCGCGGTTGTGATCTGCAGTCAAGCATTGCTCTGGTCTTCTTGTACAGTTGTGCAAATTATAATACAATAACCACCCAAAACTTCAGATTTTGGGGTAGATGGGGTTGATTTTAGAGGGTTTAATTGGTAATTTGGGGCAAATGAGCAGCTAATTTAGACGTCACGTTGTTCTATTTGGTGTGAAATTGAAAACTCCTCAAAACATTAATTCAATTTCACTTCAAGTGTAAACAATTGTTCTTTCACGTCATGCGATAGAAAAAGATAACCATTCACTTTAAGAATTCACTTAAACAGCATTCATAAGTTGAATGCCAATTTAGCATGGCTAAAAAAGTTTAACTGAATAATGCTATAAAAATATGCATGTCTCAAGGTGAAACTGAATAGACAAAATGGCTTTAAAACGGATGAAAGTGATATAGGCTGCTGTTTTTTCTGAAAATATATATATTTCTATATCTTCACAACAAAAATCAAAACAAATTAAGAAACAGTAGAATTGGACTGGGAAAACAACTAAATAAGTGATACGATATGAATAAAATATCTCCTTCAAAAGGCAAGTTTAGTCTAAACAATAATGGCAATAAAAGCAGTAAGCCATCACAAATAGAAACTTGAACAAAGCAGGAATTATAGGGTTTTAATAAATGAAATGAGGTTATTTTAAAGCAGACAGTGAGGGATTTTGTTATTAACAATTTCTCCAAACATGTTTGATTCATCGTTCAAAAGGAATGAAAGGAACATTACTCTGGATTTTGGTGTTTCAGAAAAGATTGTTAGTTTCGGTTCATGTTGTACCCATACGCTTGTAAATTCATGGAAAGAACAAAAACAAAACCAAAAAACTCAGGAAATATTACTCATCACATTTTGTATTTCAAGCATTGTTCCAATACGTTACTCAGTTACAAAACAACTGCTAATATCTAAACTAAAAAGAGCACTTAAGAAATAGTTCCGCCAAAAGTGTTTCTGTGGTTGATATTTAAAGGCTTTTGAATTTTCAGTTGAATGGAGTACAGTCGACTCTTTTAGTTTTAACAACAGGATCACTGGGACTGGCCAAATTACCTCTTCTACAACAGGAACGATGTAATAAACGGACAGCAAAACAAAGAAACACAAAGCAGAAATGAGATTCGGGACTTCAGAATGTACTCTTTATAAGCAGAACCTCTTTATAACAGTGTTCTTTATAACAGTGTTCTTTATAACGAGGGTCGACTGTGCTCCACTATGTACAATTGTACATGACCTCTTTTTTTTACCTCTCTTGATTCAGTATTTTGGATTCATTTTCCACTTGTGCTCCATTGTTTTGGAACTGATTTTGAACTGTTTTGACTGATTTTACTTGAGACCTGTCAAGAAGTACTTCAGTTCACTCTTTTTTCATTAAGTTCGTTAAAGGGATGGTATACCTTTGGTAATTACTCCAAAATTTAATGACCACAAAAACTAACTTGGTAAGAAGCACTGCAGCTGTTAATAATGTATACAGTTTTTAGAAACCATTCCCTTCAAAGAAATGTGGTTTTAGAGAGAGAGGGATTCAAAAACATTTCAATCTGAGAAACATTTCTGCATTAAACATTTCTCAGATTGTGTATTCCAATTACGGGAAATATCTGTAGACCAGAAACAGTTACTATTACCTGTCAAGAACATATTCATTCAAAACAAAATGTAAATAGTTTGACGTGTTTCTCAAAGACTCAAATACAGTAGTTATTTAAATGGGGCTCAAAATACCATGGAGATAGAAATACAAGATATCCACTGGACCAACGGCCAAAGTCCAGTAATTTTAGCATTGAGCTGGTAACCCTTTAAGCAAACAAGCACTGCACTCTTCAAAACACACATTTTTATAGATACTAAAGAATGGTAACTGTACAAAAGAAAAGGAATGATTTTAGTAGATTGTACCATGGAGGTAGGATTGATTGTACACAGTATTTCTGGTCCAGTGAAAGTGCAGAGCTGTACAAGACCTGTGGTCTAAATGGATACTGTCTTGAAATTTGAGCCCTGTTGATAAATGAACCTTGAGTAATTCACTACTAGGGTCCTCCTTTACTCTAAAATCCAACACCATTATGGTAACTCAACTCCCAAAATGTTGGATTTGGATTATGGTTGTATCCCTATTCCAATGTGAAGCATATATCCGTTTTAGTCCAGTCCTCAGTCCAACAGAATCAAAACAAATATATGCAGATGGAATTTAAAAGAGGGATGGTTATGGAGAATGTTTTGACCAGTATATTTATGGTAAAACAGGGTCCAATTGTTTCCTGTTGCAACAAACCTGGCCTGACCGTTGCAACTTTGAGCGACTTGACTTACACTTTTTGTAAATTTCTTCTGAAGAGTTCAATAAGACTAAGAGAGTAAATGACAACTCAGATTTGAAGCTAACATTCTGTTGGACGCTCTGTCTCCTCTCCTGTGGTCATTGATGGTATGTGCTCAATCAGGCGAGGGTCTCACTCGTTGCCCCGTACACACCTTCAGTTTAGTCGCAGCACACACTTTCGGCATCTTTTCCCCCTCTTCACTGTATCTGTCCCAAAGGCCAGTACTATGATATGAGATATTCTGTTGATTGTTGGCATTTTTCCCTGCACTGCGTTTTGGAGCTCCCTACCTGTATCTTGTTTTCCATCATCGTACAATCTATTCCAGTTTAAAGGCAAAGTATACCTTTGAAAATTTCATTTCGAAAGGTGGTCTCATGTTTGAAATATCGCCAAAATCTGCAGCGAATATGTCCACTCATGAAGAATAATCCATAATAGGAATACAGATTCTGAGAAAGGTTTCTGACAGTCTCAGATTCAATTTTAGGGGGATAAAAACTGACATCTTTTTTCCTATCCACAGTATTTTGAATTAAAATATTTCTCAAAATGCTTTATACTATCGAAAGTTGCTTTATTTCTAACCATAGAGGCTGTTCCTTGCTCTATGTTCTAACCCAAAAAGTTTTTATTGTCAATCATTTTTAGAGTGATTACCAATCGTATACCTTCCCTTTAAGAGGAATGTGAACAGATACCAGGGTTCATCCCATGCATAAGCTAGTGTATCGGGCTGAAATTTGGGTATAAGAACTCACACGACAGTAATGTACTAGCAGCGGCGGCACCAGACCTGTTAATCTGGGTGGGGGGGGAAGAGGGGGGCAAACTTAAATTTAGGGGGGCAAACAAAAATCTATAATGTACTGTATAAGCCTACAATTCACTCCAGAAATAAGATTTTGCACTGTGTGAATGTGACGTGTTGTGCGAACTGCGTGTACAATGGCTGCTTGCGGTTTTGGTCAGACAATGCATTTCTATTTACAGATAAATAAATCCACATTTAATAACATTGCCAGAGATACAAAGTGTATTGGGCTTTTTTGATGGTGCCAGCTAATTATGATGGATGAAATTGAGTTTATTATTTACAGCGCAAACAACATTGTAACAAATTGGGTGCAATGGTTTGGGATTAAACTCAATTTCCGCCATCGGGGAAAAAACTGGGGGGGGGGAAATAACTGGGGGGGGGGGCATTCCCCCCCCCCCCCCCCGTAGCGCCGCCGCTGAGTACTAGCACCAATTTAATTGTTTGGTTTATTCTCAACGTTTCATTTAGTCTTGCCCTTATCTTCAGGAATTCAGGGAACAGTTTTAGTTACATTTTTTTAATTCAGTTGGTACCTGGACAATTTGATGATGTCAAAAATTCATCATCCTAATGATTTTTTTCCCCCAAAACATGTATAATTCCTAACCTAGAAACCATTCAGAAAGCCACGCACTAATTTAATTTGCCCTTGTCCAGTACGGTGATGAGTGGCCTAGAGACCTTCTCCTTAATATATGAATGATAGTTAATTTACTATGTCGTGATTCAATTCACAGACTGAGCACACTGAGCGTGACCCAATGCTAGTGTTTGGCAGTCAGATATGGTTGTCAGGCATTCGTTGATTTTCTTTTTTAGCAAGGAGAGGACAAAGTCTACTATAATCTGATTGATTAGCAGTCAATCTCACATAAGTCCTGAATTGACAAGCTGCTTATGAATTGATATTCATGCAAAGTTTTTATAAACAACATGTAGCTGCCTGTACAACTGTACTTGCCTTGCTGTACAACATGACGTGGTTGTATCATAATCATAACGGTTGTAAATGTGTCAGTATGGTTAAAAAAGCAAGGACCTTTTCTACTTTTTTTAACACAAATTATGAAACTGGAGCACTGTTTACAATTTTCCTGGCATTTCCAGGGTTGCTCACATACATTAACACTTACCACTTGATTCACATGAATTTCTCGGCATGATTTTTATTGACTTGATGTGTTCACATTTTATTTACATTTTATTTGCTGTTTTATTTGGTGTTCTCCTGCTAACATTAAGGGCCCTATTCAAAGTTTAAGAAAAAAGGGATAAGGAAAATATAAAAATCAGTATAAAAAGTAGCAACAAATTGTTAAAATAATGTAATAAAAGATGTGTCAAACTTCTATTGTTCTATATCAAGTCTTGAAAACTTGTAATATAAATCAGACAGGTTTCATTTTTAAGGAGATGAGTACAATCACTCTTCTCTGCACTCCTTAACCTTGTCCGAGGAGCGCGAAAAATAGCACTCCTTAAAAGTGGATTTTAAAGGAACATTACAGAATTGGTTTTTGCTAACAAAACAGTTGCTGGCAGTGTAAGCACTTTATGTAATCCACCAGAAACTGAAAAACCTGTAGAAGTTTGAGATCGATCCGCCATCTGGGTCACGAGAAAATAGTGAAAAACTGATTACACATTTGCATGAAATCATATAGATTCAACAAATGAATAAAATGCTCACTGAGCGATAAACTCCAATCGGAAAATTAGTTTATTCATTTCTCATCAAATATGACATTTCAGACAGAAATATTTCAAGGGATGTTTTCTACTATCATCATCATTAGACCGTGTAAGTTTGG
Organism: Pycnopodia helianthoides; assembly: GCA_032158295.1. NCBI lineage: Eukaryota > Metazoa > Echinodermata > Asteroidea > Forcipulatida > Asteriidae > Pycnopodia > Pycnopodia helianthoides. Next base: position 17,301,920 of record CM063243.1, read on the forward strand.
TGTAAATCTGTGATCAAAAGTATATTTTACAAGTTTTTTTCTTACCAATTCTGTAATGTTCCTTTAAGAACTCATGGAAAAATTCATTTTATCCACTGCAGGAAATTAATATGATTTTATAACAAAATTATCAATCTGCCAATCCAATCCTGCAGTCCGATTTGCACTGTATGAATCAATTTGCCTGCCTGAATTCAACATCATGAACAGTCAGATTCGATCAAATCCTGTTTTCATTTCACTTTTTTTAGACTAATGTGTGGAGTTTGGTTCTGAAGAGTTCAAAGGGAGAGCGGATTATAGCTCTCCTCAGTTGTTTTTTCTTGAAATAAAGGGACTGACAAATGCAGGCCTGGAATTTCATCTTCTAGAGGGCAATGCCATTTTCTACGGGAACATTTGAAGGGGCACCAAGGCCAAGACAAGGGCAACAGAGGCCATGGCCTCTGTGACTTCCGCTTAATTCCAGGCCTGAAATGTAGTGAAGACTTAGTTCCCTGTAAAATTACAGTACTGTGTACATGTATGCAAGCTCTTCAAAAAATATAAATAAATAAACTTGTAAACAAAAATACTGACTTGATACACATTTGGTATCCACATACACTCATTGGTGTACATGTTACACTACAGAATTGTGTACAGTGATTTTAGCAAAATATTTGGACGAAACATCTTTTGTACGCTACTATTGAGTAGCAAATGATGATTTTTGAGTAGCAATCTGAACACCTTGTGTAGCATTTTGCTATGCTATATACTGCTATTCAAGGGAAATAATTCACTGATGTTTATTCAGATCAATGTCCAAACAAACACGGATGAAATACATAATGTACATCGAGCATTGGTTGCTCCGATCAAGGTACATTGTAGAATGCATCAGGTACATGTACCTACTCTAAACTTATGAAACACATTGTAAATTTATTATGCAAATAACAAACAGTTATTCGGAGTACCAGCAGATATTTCATATACTACACACTTACTCAACAAATTATTAGCAGTGTCTTTTCAAGTTAGTCTGGTTAATTACAATGTACTTCATGTTTTGTCTGTATTATTTTAATTCACTTTGTTTTACATAATTTCTTGTTTCCAATTTGTAACTTTGTTGTAAGTGACAAACCTTGCACAAAGTTTGTTTTTTAATGTGTTATTTGCCATTCATAGTTTTGGAATGTGAACAATTCTTCTGACCATTTTTATTTCAGATCTAATCCAAAATTTGTCAATTAGTTTGTTGTTGTTGTTGTTGGTGTTTTTGTTCTTTTATTGAAAACAAAGATTTTCTTGTAACATTTGATGTATTTCATTTACTGCAGATTCTGTTACCCTAAAGTACTGTCGCTGCTAGTTCCCTCCCAGGCTGTCAACAGTTACCTTGCATGGACAATTATTACGGATTACGCCACACAGGATAAAAACACTTCCTTTCTCTTTATCCATTGATGGAATTACGATCTTTTCCATTGGTACCCATCAAGGACAAAAGCGCCCCTATCTTGTATGTGAAGAGGATTAGTCCCCGGCTTTTTGTTGGGGGATTAGTGACAACTGCTGAGTGGAGTCATCAAGTGACTTCGGATGATTCACAAATAAATATAGAGTAACAGGAGAAAAATGTGAAATACTGGCAGGTGTGTCCAAGGTTTTAGATTTATGATAATTGCAAGGACTGACACTTTGACAATTCTCAGAATTATAATCAAATCATCTGGCTAGGAATTGTGAATATTTACCGCGGGGGCCACGCAAAGAACACGTTGCATGGTGGAGACTTAGCTGCAGGCGTTTATCGAACCTAAAAGTGTGCTGTTTACACTGGAATTGAATCCTGTTTTCATCTGCTTGCCGGGAGAGTTTTTGTCAATGCTGTGTGTTTTAGAAAATCACCCGCTTTGAATGACACATTTCCCATTGTGCTTCTGGATTTGCCCTTGTTTGATTCTGTGGCGTTCTTGACGTGAGGTCAGAGATTCAGGGGGAGTAAGTGTACAGACCTTGATTCTAGTTAAGCTGATCGGTTGGGAGGGATGGACAACTTTGACGTCGTCGGCCTTTCTTAGCTTTTTAACATTCCCATGTGCCTGATTATCCTGTCAGTGAGTCCGTGTGCCTTGGGATTTGATCTTAATGCCACTTTATACTTGCCCTGTGTCTTCTGTAATGAATTCACAGTATAACTCTATGCAAGTGGGCACTGGCCACCCATTCAGTCATCCAACACCCAGCTTATTAAAGTCATCACCAGTAGATATCCCCGAAGGGAGCAAAGTCGGCCATGGCAGGGAATTCTTTTGTTTCAATGAAGATGTGCGACAAGCAGTCTCTTGTCCTTCGGCTTTCCAACCCGTCTGCACATTCAAAATGGCAGAGAGAGACAAATTGAATCAGATTCCAGTGAGTGATCAACCAAAGATGTCTGCAAACTCTCCGCCAAATACAACCCTCATAAGGCGTTCTGTTTCCCCGCAGACTGTCGCTATCAGAACAATACCACCTGGGGACAATTTCCAGTCGCAGGGACGCGTGGCGCTTCCGTTATCTAACATGGGCAAAGAATCCAGTTCCAAACCTAGTTGGATAAGAACTCGGCATCAAAGAGATCGTTCTCCTTCTGTGGATAGGCATCTGCTGAAGAGCTACAATCAATCGTCACCCAACAGAAGTCTTTCATCAGATCCGGCGCATCCAGTGACTGTCCGACCAGTGTCACCAGGAATCCTAAGTCTATGCAACAAATTTGCTCCGGTGAATACCGCCTCGGATTTTAACTTGGACCTTCCGAAGGGCCGTCCCCGATCAAAGTCTGCCACAGGTGCCATGATCAAGAAACCTGACTCGCCAGTTTCTCCGCTGCTCCTTAGGCGATCAGTGAGCCCCAAACCATCAAAACTGCTTCTTGCAACTGATTCGTCTGACTCTGAATCAGGACAAGGCCTGAGTGCAATGGCAAGAAACTTGTTATCGCCAGGAAACAGCCCAAGTAGTGGGTATGGTAGCGGATTTTACTCCAGCAGTCCCCTTTGCCTTAGCCCAAGAAGTAACTCTCCTGCTCTGACAGTAGAGGTAACCCATAGTTCAGACAAAACAAGTCATGGACACTTAACCTTGCCTGATGCGGACGGCAGTAGAGCAGTGCGGACCTCGAGCCAGGATAGTGGAGTTGCAAACATTTCTGACTCTGGACTTCAGTATGGGCAAGCACCATCAAGTGGAACAATGTCACCACCGGAAACAGTTTTGAGTCTCGCTGTCCCAGTGAGCAACAGACCCAAAACTTTAGTTCGTTCGAACAATGTCTTCGAGAGTATCGACCAAAGAGAGTCTGAGAGCTTTCGAGAGCCAAGTCCTCAATCCCCAGATGAAGGATTCCAAGACAGTGACAAATCAAATGCTTTTGATCCTTCGGTAGCGCCCTCGACTAGAGACAACCATACACCAAACCAGGAGGTTAAAAAATCCAAGCTAACAATCCGACTTAGGAGTCCTGGGAACTCGATTGACCGACCCCCCTCTCCTGATCCCCCTAAAAATCCCAGAGAAGTAACTCTGCCGGTGAACTCCAGACCCTTCCTCACCGTCGAGGAGCGGCGGCGTGACTTTGGAAACAGATCCGACACGTTAATGTCAAGTATGCAAAGCTTTGAGTGCCTTCCATCGGTTGTTGTGAGTGACCACTGTGATGAAGAAGTTAGTAACATTTCATGGGATGGAGGCAGTATGGATGCGTCAACGTTTACCCCTAAAGAGCCCAGTCAGATCGGCTTGTCCATTGATGATATCCAACGGTCTAAGAGTATCAGGAAGCTGTCCAACGCTAGCACAGTGTCCTCATTCAGCCATGATTCTTTAGATGATGAACTCAGTGATGATATGTGTTTCAAAGAAGAACCTAAGAAGGTAAGTGTCTCTCGAAATATCTTGAATAGAAATCTTTGAAGTGATATTCCTTATAATGAAAGCCTCTTAATACAAAGTCAATAAACCCAAACCAAAGCATCGTGATTGGAATTTCTTATGCATGGCCTTGTTATGAAACATGATGTTGTTGACCGTTTCAGCTGTAAGAGTCTATCAAAGTCCAACAGCACACACTAGCTGAGTTTAAATGTGAATGTAGGTATGGACCAAAAACAATGGATTTTAATGAAACTACATGTAGATAGCATGGATAGTGTGGCCTCAAGTACATGGACATTGTGTATATTGACAAAGGATTCAAGTCAATCAAATTGCAAAAGCGACACCAACGTACTGACCAAAACTGCTTGCCACAGAACCCCCCCCCCCAAAAAAAAAAAAAACACACACATACAAACAAACAAAAAACGTTCAAAGTTTAGTGTGCTTTGTCACTTCCCATTTACAAAGTTGCATCATCAATTAGACTTCATCATGCTTGAGACTGAGAGCATCTTGGAGAAATTCTTGACAAGGGAAAGTTCCTATCCAATATACCTACACAGGGATTTAGTTCGTGGGGCAGTCTTTCCTAACATGAAAGTACGCACTTTAAGTTTCTCTTCAAGAAGAAATAACTAATTGATAAAACTGGAATTTGAACCCAACAGATATATCAATATTAGCTTCACCCTTAAGAGACCATAGCGGCCAGGAAACGGCTTTTACCAAAATGTTCGTAGTGGCCGCAAGTGGCTGCAAGATTTGACCCACTCAACAGAAAAGGGTCAAAGTAAAGATTTTCCATGTTAACACAGTGTCTATGTCTTTAAAACAAAACAAAAATTTCTTTTTCATGTTATTTTTACAGACACTTTAATACGAGGACAAAATATGTATAAAAAGACAACAATATTAGTAGTTGTGTCTGGAAATATGGGGATGATTATACAGAAGTGAACGGTCTCTGAAAGGGTCATTGGCTGATTGATACTTCATTGACGTCAGAAGCAGCTTTATTTATGTTTGCATAAAGTATGAAAGTTTGCTGAATCACTTTCCTTTTTTAATAGCAGTCTGAAAAAGGTTGAGATTACACTGTGTACTCATTTACATGTTGTACACTAATAAAAACAGCCCACCATGAGCAGGGGGTTTCTTAACATGAAATACATAGCTAGCTTCATGATTAATATGGTTTTGAGTCTCATTAAAGATGCTAGGTCTGATCTTTGGCTGATTTGACATGAAAAATTTAATTGAAATTTTAACTAGCTTTTTTGATTCAAGAAAGTTGCAAGCTTTCATTCATAGTATAGTAGGAGCAAAGGTACATGTATTGTAGTGAGTCAAAATTAATTAGTGTGGGGATCCCGACGTTTGTGCATTGTCCGTGGCATATGCAAAAGTTTTGCGTTTTGAAACAGCATTGTCTGTCTAAATGGTTCTTTAAAATGTTTTTTTTTTCCGGTGAAAATCGAGCCTTGCAACTTTTAGAGACGTCACTGTTTTCAATATTTGAACTCAAACTGCTTTCATTCAGCATATTAATTACAAAACAAATGTTGATGTTCACCAAACAGTTTAAAGGGAAGTTATATCATTGTTTTTGTGTTGTTGTTTTTTAAAGAGAAAATTAATTCCCAACCTCTACACGTAGTTCTCGATTTAAACACGCCATTGTTAACAGCCAATTTCCTAAACATTTTATGTTTGGTCAGGAATGCGGCAATCGAAATACATTTGTAAGCAATGACAATTTCAAATGCTATTTTCTCTTTTTGACATTTTTTTTCAGACCAAGACATTTCTCTTTGGGATTGATTTGTGTTAACTAATAACAAAAAAGGATGTTTTTACATTAAATTAACCAATTCTGTATTTTGTTTTCGGACATGAAATTGTGCTGGAAGACTTGTAGAAACTCTTTTGTAAATATTCAGAATGTTTGTTGTTGAAAATCAAGTACAAACGGACATGTAATTCTGACATTTTAAATCTTCATTCATGCCTCCTCCATGCTAGTGGAAGAATATTGTTTCTCCGAAAAGCGACCTTTACACAACACTGCACAAATTTATTCTGCTGTAACTATCACAGATGTATAGAAGTGTACGTGCACAAGTTCATGTACAACGTTTTTGCATAGTGCTTTTTTCTTGCCAGAATACAACCAAAATCAAGATGCTAATTGTGTCTTTGCACTGACGCCATGATATCTAGATTTCTTCTTTCCCCGTATGCTTTGAAGTGGAGATGCTTGTATCGATTTGTAATTGAAGCCATTAGTATGGCCTAATTACACATTTTATGGAACCTGCATCTAAACCTCTGCTAATATTACCTACTTCCTGCTTTTGGTGCCATGGGTATAATTTTGATGTATGACATGTACATGTATACAATCATGAAGGTACAATGTAGATGGTAGATTAGATGACACCATTCTGCCAAGCAGTGTAAAGTGTGCAGCTGTGCTGATTTAGTTTTGTTTGATGACTGTTGACCAATGACCCTAAAGTATGAATATAATAAACAATGAGCACAGTTTATTATTTATGAAATAGTTGAAGGCTACCAGTCCATGTACATTTATATTTATTGATTTATTTTAATTTGTTGAGTATTATCAACAGACTCGCTCAATAATTTGATCGATCATAAAATGGTGTTTTTTACTAATATTGTTTGGGAACAAACTTTGTAATTCATTCTCGTCTTAATCTTACTAGAACAGGCGTGTGATTTCTCATGATTTTTTCTGTTTTCAAGATTTTTTAAAATCTCCTTCTAAGCCTTCCACTTCTTTTGAAAGAAGTGAAACAGTCATCGAAGGGAGAAAGAAACTGTCCACATTGTGTCCAAATTGTATTTCTGGTGATGCACAGAGCCTGAAAACCTCCTGAATTGTCACATCTTGGAGGTTTCAGGTCTAGAATAAAAGGGAACTCATACATTGTACCTGCAAGCCATTTTCAGGAATTGTTACATACTCATCAAATCTCATCCTTGCTAGAAAAGAACCCTGAAATGTCACTGTGCCTGCTGGTCTTTCCGGAAAGGTTGCAAAATTCCAGGAAACTGTTACAAAGTCTGTGGAAAGTAAAGGCCTTATGGCAACCTTTAGAATTTGCTGGGTTTATTTTGTATAAATATGGATTCATCACAAGCAACATTGAATCCCTCTGATTCTGAACACATAAAGTACAGTACATTTACATCATACAATGAAAGTACAGCATGTACAGTATGTACATTTACCAGAGTTCTCTCCAGGAATTTTAAAACTGGGGGGCATTCTGGACCAAAATTTTGAATGTTTGGCCAAAGCGCACTGAAATGAAACGAGGTCATCGGAATGTTTTCTACTTGGTGTTTAATCTTTGGTTTTAAAAGCCCTACTGTGTAATCAGGAGCATTCAACATGGTTTTTATCTTGATGATGTTGTGAGTTTGATCTGAAGTAAAACCAAAAAATTGAAAATAAAAAATTGTTTTGTTTTGCATATTGGCCGCAATTTGTGTCTATCGGCACACAATTCACTCGTATCGGCCCGATACACTATACATACTGTATGTAGCTTGTGCATGGAAAGAACCCTGTTTACTCTGTACATTAACAGACATCTCAGGAAAATATGTAATACTCTTCTTGAGAGGCATTTGTTATTTGACTGAACTAATATACATGTACATGTAGGACCTTATCACTAAATTACAAAATTCCTTTTGGATGATGAAAGTACCTGCACAATAAACACATTTTGGGCTCTTCTTGATGTCTGTAATAAATGTACTCTAGGAACTGGTGAAGCCTTTGAACTGAGATCTACTTTCTGTTCAGGTGGGTATTTCCACAGAATCCAGACAGATGATTAATTCAAGGAAGTGCATTGTGTGGCGAGATCGGGCTGTAGAAAAGCACCTGTACTACTCAGGTTTTTTTTTTTTACTTTAGTAAATTGGTAACACTATATTGTACACAGGAGAAATGTATTGTAGCCTACAAAGTACATGTACTCACGTACGAACTGCATTTTGTTGGTTTCGGTCGCCTTGTCACTCTCTATGACTTTTTATGAGTTGCGTGAAGAAGCTTGTGGTCCACAGAGAGAAAAACATTTCCAGTATATTTTTAAAGACAATTATTCACAATATCTGCTGTATCAAATTTTAAAAATATGTTTGTACTGTAGCCATATTAATAATAATTGTTAATAAAGAATAGAAACACTAAATCCCTAGGAGGCCTACATCAACATGGACAGGTGTTATTGTGTTTTCCAATTCTGGCATGTCTGAGGTTAATTTGCTATTGTTCAGCGCTCTAACAAGAATTTAGACCACTCCCGATTGTAGTCCTTTGTTGTTGGTAATTGGGAAAAGTTAATAGTCATTTTGTCAGGCGATGATTGAATGCCTATTAGTAGCACAATGCATGGTTATCACCTGGCCAGATGACACTGACGGAGAACCATCTCCGCCATCCTTGACTATCACGCTTCTTGCACACGTGCAACAACATAAGAAAGGATGTTGGACTTCCTCTCACATCCAAGTCTCGGCGAGCCTCCGCGATTCAGGCAAGATGAATATTTTTGCTTGCTCCGTGGTGATTTGTGTTTCCCCTCTCACAAATAAATGTCGGATTGGTTGGTAAACTCAAAAAATTAGGTTTGCAATATTTGTTGAGGATCCGAGCAAACAGAACAAATTAGATTTTTGTGGAAAAACCTGCAGTGAAATTGCTAATAACTTACACACAGTTAGTCATTACATGTCTAGAGCTTCCCCAGTCTAGCAAATACATGTGTCAGAGATGAGAAAATGTATGTCTTTTGTCTGAAAGTGAAATCAGACGTTTAAAGGTATTATACAGGATTGGTAGAGCTGACAAAATAGTCGCAGACAGTGTTCATGTTTTGTGTGATTCAACATATGCATGAAATAACAAACCTGTGAAAGTTTGAGCTCAATCGGTCATCGAGGTCACGAGAAAATAGTGAAAAGAGACCTTATGTGTTTTCTGTTTTTTCAAACATCAAGTTTTTATCACGCGTGATAAAAACTATTGTTTTACTCATTTCTCAGAAACGATAGCATTTTAGGCAGAAATATTTTGATGAACCCATTCTACCATTACTTACTTTAAATCACTCATGTAAGTTATGTGTGAATCTGTGAACATTTGTGTTTTTCGATCTTACCAATAGTGTACAGTGCCTTTAATGGCTGTCTGGTGAAAAAAACCTGTTTTATTTCTTCGATATAAAGAAACCATGCTCTTTGATTTACCTCTGTAGTGCTGAGGATACTGTTCCCAGTTCGGTCCTTGAAATCTCCAACTCCAAGAGTTTACCAAAAGGTGGAAATAACATCATTTCAACATAATTCCTTAAACACAGAGCCTGGTTTCAGATCTTTTTGCCAGCAATGACTCTCAACCCTAAATTATACCAAATGACTAATAATTAACCCCGTCATCTGATCATGCTCTATAATGAAATCCGCAAAATCTGTCAAATATTTAGAGCCAAAACACTCTTGAAGAAAAGTCTTTGAAAACCACGTAGACAATCCTTTGATTCAATATGACGCATGATGTCTCTTTAGTGTTTTCATTAGACTGACATGGTTTTATTTTATCTACACACTATTTATGTTTTCTCACAGGCATGACAAGGACACAAGTTAAAAAATGCAAAATATTTTGTGCACAAACACATTGTGTGAATTTTGTGAAAACAGTTTCCGGGATTAAAAATATATTCTGTATTTGTGTGTGATCTACAAAATGCCTGTGTTGAAGATGGTGACTGCTCTAGGTTCCGACACCCCAAAGTTCTGACATTCCTGTGATTCGATCGTGATCTATACGCTAGGGTTAAGAGTAAAGGGTTAGGGTTAGGGTTGGATTAGGAACCCATGACATTGTGGGGGTGTCGGAACTGATAGGGATGTCAGAACATAGACGTGCGGCTGTTGAAGATTCCTTCCTTTTACTCTGGGATACTCTAAGATAATGCTGACCATGCACTGGCCTTGTTAAAAGCAAGAGTAATTGATTCTATTTATAGAATCATCTTTACTGTATCCAAGATACTTAGTGTACATGTACATATGGGGATTGGTGATCAAATGCATTTCCATTTATGACGTTACCATAGAGAGGTAGAAATCCTACATTGTACACACTGTGTATGAATCGGGGTTTTATCATGGTTTTACAGTACCTGCATCCATTGTCATATCATGTATTGAAGAAATAGCATACACTTGTCATGTAGGGGTGTTTTCCCAGCCGGGAAAAAAAAAAAGGATCCGGGTGTGTTGACGTTGCCCCCCCCCCCCCTAAAAAAAAGTACAAACAATTGGGAGTGGGAGAACAAAAAGAAGTCGATGATTTACAGGGTCAATAAATATGTTTTTCTTCAAGCAAACTTGAATCCTTGATTCTGATTGGTCGATCCATAACAACAAAGAATATGATATTAACCTATATTCCACGGCCCATATCAAACCCTGTCCTATCCCACTGTTCTAACTCTGCGTAATTGCGATAATTTAAACTCAAGTTTGCTTGAAGATAAATTGGAGTACGGAAAAATATAGTGCATGCTGCATCTCATATCCAACTCAGCCTTTGGCCTCGTTGGATTTAGGACTAAGAAGCGATATATTTTTCCATATTCCACTCACACTTTTCTAACTCTGCGTAGTTGCAATATTATAAACTCAAGTTTGCTAGAAGATAAATTGGAATACGGAAAAATATAGTGCATGCTGCATCTTCCAACTCGGCCTTTGGCCTTGTTAGATTTAGGACTTAAAGGCACTGGACACTATCGGTAATTACTCAAAATATTTGTTAGCATAAAAACTTACTTGGTAACGAGCAATGGAGAGCTGTTCATAGTATAAAACATTGTGAGAAACAGCTCCTTCTGAAGTAACATAGTTTTTGAGAAAGAAGTAATTTCTCAGTAAAATATTTGAATTGATTTCTCGAAATCAAGCATCTCACACAACTTCGTGTGACAAGGGTGTTTTTTCTTCCATTATTATCTCGCAACTTTGACAATCAATTTTGTGCATATGTTGAGATATGTACACCAAGTGAGAAGACTAGTCTTTGACAATTACCAAAGGTGTCCAGTGTCTTTAAAAGCGATATATTTTTCGATATTTCACTCGTGCTTCCTTGTGTGATAACTATGTATGAGTTACTCAGCCATTCTGCAGTGACTCTTAGGACAAGCTGCAGTATCTAACACAGGATTATCCATCTTTGAATCCTTGCCACATACACACACGTTTGTCGACTCCGTAAATCAAGAACATATTTTTGTTCTCCCATTAGTTTTTTTAACGACATCCCCATTGGTTTTGTACACCAAAACTGATCTTTCTCGGGAGCACCTTCAAACTGTCACCTTGAATTGTCACACTACCCGGATCCCTTTTGTTGAAGTCTTTAGTTTCATTGGGTAGACATTCTAACCAACCTAAAACCAATTTAAAAATTTGGTTGTAAAAAGTGATATTTTCAAGAATTATTGGAATTTTTTTAAAGTTAAACATTGACATGGACCACTGAACAATAACAAACACTGAAGGTGTACATCTAGTTATTTTTAGAACGTTGACCAAACAAAATACTTTGCGTATTATGACATTATTAATTGTCTACAAATATAATAGGCAAATGTTAATTCCTCTTTTACCGGGAAATTTCAAGATTGATTATTAGGAATGTGACTAACATTCCTGCATTCCAAATATACATGTAATACGTGTACACCTTTGCTTCGTAACATAGGCCTATTGCAAACTAATTAGGTATTATTTGTCATAAAACTGATAACGCTCCTGTCATGGTCAGTAGCTCTTAGTGTATTGGGGTTCTGTTTATGTGCATTACGCAACACACTGTACACACAGTGTGTATACTGCTATACATTCTGTCGGAAGGACGAAGCAATTACACTACATAGTGTCTTGCTCTTGAGGATGCAAGTGGCATGATGAGGACCCGAACCCACACTCTGTCAACACTAGAACTTGAGTCCGGTGAACTCAGCTGTTTCCATTTGTAATGTATTTGTGTTATGATGTACAATGGAATTATTAAATCTGTAAATGCTAAAAATGTACAACATAGCCAGCGCTACATTTACTGCAAATACTTAGTCAATCATCATCCAGCAATGACAATTGTACTGTGTTGCATGATGAACAACTAACACATTGCAAGTGATGAGGTTTCATATTATGGGTAGAATTTTTTTTGTAAAATGTGATTTTTTACAAACTTTATGAAATGTACAGGCTAACTGCAAACCTGTACACATCATGGAATATTGATCATGAAAATGTAATCTGGATACCCTGCTACATGTACATGTGTACATGTAGGCATTTGCCTATTGAAACTTGTTTTAGTTACTATTTCATATTTTGTTTGTAATACAATTTAGAACATTTTATTACTTTTTGTATTTTTGCTGTACTTACCTGGCTACTGTGCAGTTTCAATTGTGATTCTGTAATATACATTACTTTGCTATACATATGTAAATAAAGAAGGATGACTAAGGAGTTCCTGAGATTTTGTTTTCTTCAGGATTAAAAATTATGAAAGCTTTCTTGATTTGGTTACAAGCTTCTTCATGCGTGTACTTTTCAGCTCAGATTTCACTCTGATTATTTAATGGATTGAGGCATGGTTTACCACACATGATGCTGATGATACATCAATCAGCATGTCTTGCATTTCAAGGCCATTTTCATTTTGCAAAGGGCACTTCCATTGGAAAATTTTAAAGTCCATGGGAAACTTTTTAAGGGGCACCAAGGCCAAGGCCATGACAAGGCAACAAAGGCCATGTCCTCCGTGGCCTTCAGACTCCAGGCCTGAATCAGACTGCAGCCCATGCAAAAGTACTCCCCCCAAAAGTTCTCATATCATTTCTTGCACTCTGCTTGTACAATGTGATCTCATTCCCGTGCCGCTAGACTAAATTGCCTGCCTTTACACATGATTACAAACACTTCAACTACATGGCCTGCTGAGACTTAGCCAGTCAATCTTCATTACAAACAAAGTTGATTCAGCAAACAAGTCGCTATTAGTAGCCTTGGTTACAAATCTTATTCTTAAAGACATTTCCACTTGATGTGTCACTGCATTACAAGTCTCAAGCTGAGTAGCCTTAAATTAGTGTGGTAACTTACTCCAGTGAGTGGTTTTTTTTTTAAAAGACCATTTTATCATTTAGGTGCTATTCATTGGGGTCCATGATGTATTCATCCATTCATTCTACATCGTGTAATTAATGTGAACTTACAAATGTAACCTTTGTTTACAAAAAGAGTGACCTTGTACATTCCAGGGCCTTTCTGGCAGGCGACATACTACACAGGTCATCTGGGAAATGTTACATTTTGTATTCTTAATTTCCTCTTAGAAATTCTAGAGCCATAAAAGTAACACCTGAACAAGTTCTGAGATGTGCCCACTTTCTTCATATCAAAAGTTGATAGAAATCAGAGGGTGCATTCTCCATAAAATATACATGTATATAAGATTGTTATGTTTTCTTCCATTTATGTGCAAATCATGCCTGCAGGAAGTCCAGGCTGTGCTTGCTCTTTTATAAACATGTGGTGTCACAGGTTACAAAGTTTATGCGTTGTACAAAGTGTGCTGGTTTCTGACCTCCTGTAGATAGTGCACTCACAGGCACCATGGAAGCTTGATAGTTTGGTCCTGTTCCACTTCTACCCCCATGGGGCAAGGCAGTTTTTCCCTCGATAAAGTGCACCTCTATGTGGCAAGTGTAAACTTCTACTGGAACATTTCCAGAGGCACCAATGCAGTGACCACGGGCCATAGAGGCAATTGCCTCTATTGCCTCCACAAGGCTTAACCCTGCAAAATCCAACATCAGAAACTGTCTTCATGTCTTACGGCTTGCACTAAGTACTTTTTATGTTATGGACTATTCGTCTGAGCGAGACAGATCCACAGGCCAATATAACATTTGACTTGTCTATTAAAGACTGTCCAAGTAGTTTTTCTGGTCATTTCCAGAAGTTGTGTGTATGCTAAATAATCACCCTTGACAAAGAATCTCATTTGAAGAATTATTTTTGAACATTCACAAGATGAATCCTAAGAACATCACATCTTACAGGTAATTTCATACAGAAAGGTTGCTCATTGTTGACTAGCATTCCCTCACTCCCCCTGGCTACCTAAGAAATATACTTTATTTGAATAGCCTGGCCTGCAGCACCTTCAACTAGTGTTTGCAATAAGGGCTTAGGACTAAATTGAACCCTGGTTGCATGATGCAATTGTTTAGCCACTGGCAAGGAACTGTCACTACAAAATACATACATTAGGGAGAAAATTTTAAATGTTTGTGTCAGCTGTGATAAAAACTCTCCTCAAAGACCTCTGGTAACCTTCTGAAGTACTAGCTGGCTTCAACCTTCCCAGAAAGAGCTGGTGTCGCCTAAACAGGCTCCTCATAGTCCACGGGGGCGTACTGGCCATATACTACACAAGTGCAGATTAAGCCAACACCTGAGTGTGGTTGTGAGGCTGCCACCATGGCTGCTGAGCAGCCCGCTAGGCACATCATCAATGAGTGCCCCATTAGAAAACTGGACATTGAATGTAGTTTTTGCTGGCCAGCTGTGATCCGATTGTGCGACATGGTGGCTGTTGGACGTGGACCTTGACATTTTGATATTTTAATTCAGTGTTGCATACGAGAAAAGAGCACTCTCCAACCACTTTTTTCTGGGTTAAAAGTGAGCAAGAAGGTTAATTTAGAGAAGAAAACAATTTTAAACGGATATTATCAAAACAGAACTGGGCAGGTTACACAAAGTGAAAATTTAATCTAATTGACTCAATTATTGCTTGCAACATCAACTGCACATAATAAGATCAGTATGCCCTTTTTGAAATCAAGGCTTGGGCTTGGGCTTCAGCTTGGGATTTGGATCTGTCCGTGCCTGATTGAAGCCCCGTAAGGAAAGCGAACGCCTTCTTAACATAACTGAAGGAGACCAATCCCAAGCCCATGGTTTTTGAATAAAGGGCCCTAGCACATGTACCTTCACAAATATATAAAATTATAGT
This sequence comes from Pycnopodia helianthoides, assembly GCA_032158295.1. Taxonomy (NCBI): domain Eukaryota; kingdom Metazoa; phylum Echinodermata; class Asteroidea; order Forcipulatida; family Asteriidae; genus Pycnopodia; species Pycnopodia helianthoides. The sequence continues at coordinate 17,316,984 of CM063243.1, forward strand.
GAGCTTTTTTTGTGAGATTAGGCAGGTAGGTCTACAGTACTCATATTCAAGTCGGATACTTTGTTGTCGTGAAGGCAAGGCAGTTTTTCCCTTATTAAAGGGCACGTCTATCAAGGAACTTTTTTTCTTGAACATTTCAAGGGATCCATGTTACAACCTCGTCCCCATGGTTTACTTTATTTCCAACCATGTTTACAATAGTAAACCCTGGGAGGGAAACTCCTTACTTGGGCCCTGATTGGACAAAACCAAATGTTAACCTTTGTCAAAACAGCCGGCCGGCAACCAATGTACAAACAGGATATTAAATCTGGTACCGGACCACAAGACCATGACGAAGATGTGAATTTCGAAAAGCAGCCAGACTATTCTAATTTGCATACGTATCCAAAAATTTGGGATATATGCAAATGATCCAATACCAGGGTGAGAGAGCGGTCAACCTCGTACTGCTCGACACACCCTGGGGACGAGGTTGCCCATGTTATGGCCCTTTTTGACACCACACCTTTGTCTTAGGCTCTGTCAGTAACTTTTAAAACGTTTACTTTTGCTGCAGAGCTTTACAGGTAGGGTCTGTTGATTGGTTTTTGTCCACATAGTGCTGATTTACACTTACAGGCAAAATTATAAGGAAAGATGCAATAATAGTCACATGTGAAAGTTTTAGCTGAATGCAGTGTCTACTTGTTGAGAAAACAGCCAAAAAATGTCACAGTACTTTTACAAGAACGTCACATCCATCCAAGTATAGCGAGGTGACAGCAGGTATCAACCGTATCACTGACCCGCCTCAGAAATCTGAGAAATAATTCATGCATGAATCGTTTCTCAGATTTAAATGTATTTTGGATGAAAACAATTATCCAAACCATATTACTTTGAAAGGGAATCCTTTCTCAAAATTATTTACTATCAACAGCTGCAGTGTTTCTTAGCGAGTAAGTTTTTATGTTCATTCATTTTTGGAGTGTTTACCAATCTATGACCCTACCTTTAATCAGGCAGTCAGGTCGAAACCTGAACTAAAATCCGAAGCTGAAGCGGTAGTTTCGAAAAAAAAGGGCCCAGAAGAGGTGACTAGGAATAAGGATGCACCTGCCTTTTTTGCCTTCTGTGAAGTATTAAACTCACTGATACATGTCAGTTGATAACATTGTATTTATGAGGGATATAACAGTGTTCTACAACTTTCAAAGTTAAAGGTTAGCGCTTAGCAGGACTCCTAAATCGTGGCAGGTGCCACAGAAAGCTTGATGGTGCACTATGCTTGTTGTACATTGCATGTAGGAGAACACTGATATTAAATACAGTAACATGTGCATTTACAAGGAGTGTGCAATGTGCACTTGTGCTTGTATACATACGTGAAGACCACATTTTCATGCATATTTGCACATATATGCATGTGAATTACATACACTTGTGTACCGAGATTGATCTGATCTTGGTTAATCATTCATCGTTGTGGTTATTGAAGGGCAATACACAAACTGATAATCAGAGCTGTACATGTTGAACATGTTGACTTGGGGGTTCAACAATGGTGACCCCATTCGTCTTGGACATGTTGGATTACTGGAAGTTGCATTCAATCGCTTCCAACAAATATTATTGGCTTATAATTCGTCCAACATCACCTGTCAGTCTTCACCCTGCACAGAAGGCTGTGCTTTCAATGTTGACTTCAAACGATGGATGCAGCTGAATCTAACAATTATTACTTTTTTGTCTACTTCTTTTTCAAATGTTTTCAAGAGCTAGTAATACTTGTCAATCCAGAGATTTTATTCTGCTATAAATTCTACAGTTTTGGGATGATGGGATTTACATGGCATTAAATACAATTTCACCGGTCACTCTCTGAAAAAAATACATCTAGGACTTTGAATCTTTAAGAAATATCAAGTCATAAACCTCGAGGGAAATGGACTGGGTAAATGTTTAGTTAATTTTGGGGTGAACAAAGAACAATTGACTAGAGCTGGACTTGAACCTGCTACCTCCAGATTACATGCCGGAACTCTACCAACTGAGCTATCTAGCCCTTGGGTACAGATGTACATTAGCACCAATTTTGATAAGATACCCTTAGGTTATTGATTTGAATTGTTGAATGTTCAACTATATTTGGAGCAGGAAGTGGGTACACCTCATCAGCTTAGAATTTCAATAGATTTTATTTCAATGCAATAATTGATTTAAAAAAATATATTGGAACCGTAATGAGTCATAACATGTATAAATCAATACAGGGAAATGGTCAGTAACTCAAACCGACTATGTACAACTCTTACAACTCTTAACTCGAAATGAGTCAAGAGAGTGAGAACTAATCTGTGTGAACTCCCTACCACAGTCTGTTCAAACACCATTAGCAATGTACGCTTGCTTTATCCGGTTGTAAAACATACTACGTACATGTTGCCATGGTAGTCTGTTTGTGTACTCTTGCGGAGCTCAAACAAACTCAATGGCCCCTAGACAGCAATTGGATTAAAAAAAGCTTGCATGCATGGATGAACTACAGGTAGTACAGCGCATGGGGTGAAGTTGATGCCTCGTGCTCATTACCATAAATTGTCAAAACTTTTTTATAAGAAGAATGTTTTTGTTGATTGTTCAATATGGGGGTGGGGGTGGGGGTGGGGGAGTGTGTGTAAACATGGTTCTGCATCATTTGTGGTTTTGTGCTTCCACCTTTGTGCAAATTTATTAGGCTTTGAAGTTGGTTCCACTTTAAAGGGCAAGTGGAGGGAAGTGTTGGAACAACCTATTAGTTTGGGATTTGCTAATTTGCAAATATTGATACAAGACATTATCTTCAAGTAAACTTGAACCCTCAATTCTGATTGGTCAACCCATAGCAACAAGCGGTGTGATATAAACCTGTATTTCATGGCCCATAGCGCTGTTCTAACACCGCGTATTGCGTTAAGCTGTGCATCAAGTTTGCTTGAAGATGAATTCAATATCACATGCGCGCTCATGGAATACGGGCAAATATAGTGCATTATCTGCATCCTAAATAATAATAATAATGGATTTATGTAGTGCCTTATGCAAGCCTCAAAGTGCTTCACAGTATAAACAATGTAAAAAGGATGAAAAATTCGTCCCTGGATATGGGACGCAGAAGTGCTATACTTTTCCGTATTCCACTCGCGCTTGTGTAATAACTAGTAATATTGAATTATGAATTTATCAATCATCGTTCCTTAGCTTTTAAAGAAAAACAAATTTACTCATGAATGGGAGTATGGTGCTCCCACCCCCCCCCCCCTCCACCGAACAGTCATGTCTTATTCAATGTCATAGGAATCAGTCTCAAGACAACTCTTTGTTGGTCTTGGTCTTGGTCGGTCTAGTTATCAAACTGAAAGATCTTGGTTTCTTGGATTTCCATATTTTGTCTGCATAATTGGCAATATACATGTAAATGTATACCTACCCATAGTGCTTGAATACTTCTAACTACAAAGCTGTATCAGAGCATTTCCTCTGCACATGTACACCATGAAGACAAGAACATGGTTGTCAGGCCGTGTCGGAAGTGGCAGCTGGTGCTGCAGCTGGATCGCCACGTTAACATGCATAGAATAATAGACCGCCCCTAGCAACACTCCTAAGCGACAGCCATAGGCACAGCCGCAGCCATTAAATTGGGTCAGAGCCTTTTTACTAATTCTGATGAGAGAAAAAACGAGCCGTTTTATAGTTCCTGGTCGTGCCGCGTTTTCTCCCTTCAACAACAATCATGATGGACACGAGCGTGTACAATTACCTGTATCACAAGGTGCTGTTAAAAAGCTACCAAAAAAAAGGCACGCTCTCTAAAAAAAAAAAAAACATCGCGCATAAGAAACGCTTTGTTTATACCCTTTATGTGTAAAACATAAAGTGATTGAGTGTGTGTGTGTAGTATTAGAAGCAAACATACTTAAAATAATTTTGCAATTTCTTTCTTTACGGGATGACGCTTGAAAGCTTGCTTCGTGTAGGCAGAGCAAAAACACTTAACAAGGTTCGTCCTTGACTAACGTAGCGACATTAATCTGCACGATGCGTGACTGATAATGCAGTGACTGCAATAAAATACTACACATGGCAATTAGACCAGTAACTTTGATGTGTGCATCCTGGAATGATGAAATTATTTGACGAAAAGGACAAAAAAGCAATTTGTAAGATGTAGAATGATCAATCATGTTGGATTATTCACGGTAAGACCGGCACTACTGATTAAAAAATTTGACCTGGGTGGTATTTTCTACAACAAATCCAGCTTTCAAGACAAATATTGCTTATTGTCAGTGACTTGCAATTTTTGGTCATAAGGCACTTCATCTGTACATGTACATTTAAGCACATGTACTGTACATGTAACTCTGATGATTAGATGGTGTTTTTTTTTTTATATTAAAGCAGATTTGTTGAATTGATTGTCATTTAGTTTTGCTGATGTAGGTTTCTCTCTTAACAGCTGTACGCTGGCCAAATGCCAGTTACATGTAAAACACCCAAGGATCGGTTAAAATTCACTGCAAGGGGTCTGGCTTGCTAGTTCTGTGTTAACCTTCTTGCTGTCTGACCATTCAATACCATTCAAGTGGTTTTGAATGATAGATAAGCTATGTCAGCCTGCAATATGATACATGAGGGAATGCATGTACACAGTAGTACACAGTTAGTTCTGTGCACAGTTGTGCCACCGTACACAACCTTGGCAGTCGAATGGTTTCAAATGGTTGGTCAACTCACTGGAAAATGTTGCCTAGAGTGACAGTAGGAGAAAAGCATATCTATTTTGTATGAAATATGGACCTGTGAACAACAAACTGGCAGACCAGTGAAATGACCAGTTGGCTGGTCCTGCTGGCTAATCATTAATAAATTGAAGGGCAAACCCTGTGATACCGTACACAATACATGTAGTCCAAATAATATGCAAAAAAAAAACTGAATTTGATTTAGCTACAGAAGTTGCTTTAGTGCAACTATGCGCATAATTGACCATGGCCTTGAGGCTATTTTGTAAACAACTGAGTGATGTCACATATGGTCACACCTACAACAGTCCTACATGCGCATTACAAGTCCTGTATATTTATGAATGACATCATAAGCCCGTGAACCACATTCCATTATTATTGTACTTCCAACACAAAGAAGACAATTGCTTAACATCACAATGGATTGCATTATTTGGGTATTTCCAAAAGTTTGTTGCCAAATGACATAATTCTCTAAGTGGATGATGCGCAAAAATAGCCGAGCTCCACCAAGAGCAAAAAATACATTTTTTAAGTTTTATTCTTTTTCCTCCTTTTGATTATCACTCAAATTGTACCACTTGAGAGTGACACACCCAGGTGGACACACCCCTTTTTGCTGATAGTGTTTTTATTTCACTTTTGTCTTTCCCCTAGGCAGCCCATCTTTTTTGTTGGTCTATTGCCCCCTGACTATATATTTGTCCAATGTCTGTATCCTTGTAATTTCTTTGGGTTTTTTTTTTGGGGGGGGGTGTATTTTTGTGCTGTTTTTTTTTGCCTTGTAGTTTTTTCTGTGATTTTTTATTGTAAACTTTATAAATTCTTTTGTGGATTTCTTGCTGTATATGGGGGAGGGGAGGTATGTATAATATCTGTTTTATCTTTTTTATGAAATCTTTTTTTTTCAAAGTATTGTTGCGGTAACCCACTGCTAAAATAAAGGGTACTAATTGCCTTAGCTATCGGGCACATTCTGCGGTCTAGTTGGTAAAGACATTTGTTCTAGAATAGAACGGCAAAGGTCCCTGGTTCAACTCCCAACCGAGTAATATGCCTGTGGACTTTTTCACAGGACTCGTGAAAAGTTGAGTAGGCTATACAGTGCATTACACACATTGGTGTATGGGTAAAACCAAATAATATTGTGATATGCCTGAATGAAAAATTATTATTATGATCATAAACCTATTCTACTTTTACAGTGATATCTGAATTGAGATGTCCATGCTGTACATGTAGATAATTGTAAGTAGTATCTTCTTCATTGACAGTACATGTACCTGTGTTGTATACAGAGGTGTGCAGTACATGGGTCAAAGTTTGCAAAACTGATTAGATTTGAAATGATTAAATATTATCTTCTGTTCAGACCCGGAATAATCGAGTTACGTTTTTTAGAGTCTGTGCTGGCACATTGTAAAACTCCGCAGAGGTGTGCACTGTTTGTGTGCAGTCTCCCAACACTGGTCTGTCCAATTGAACGAAGAATTTACAACCATTTGTAATGATCTGATTGTTTCATGTGAGTACAAAGTGTTGGCATAAATATTTATGGTAGCAATTTTTCTTCTCCAGAATAACTTCCTGGCACAGTTGACACTTTCACGCAATAAAGCTCTGAGGAAAGTAAAAATATTTGAGATATATTGTAATGATGTTTGTGCACATCTCAAGCAATTTGCATCGGTGGTTTAAAGAAAATTAGCTGTGTTTTACCCATTTTTCCACCATTTTAGGAGTCAATTCCTTTGTGTACATTTTGACTCCCACAATAGCGTACAGAATAGGCGCGTGTAAGTGCACTGCGCATTGTTTCATGTGTGTTATGCTTCAGTCACATCAAACCCGTCCGAGCCCGTCCATGAAGTTCGTAAACAGACCAGAAAAAAATGCTACTACAATAGATAGTTCCCAGTAGACGCCATCTTTACGGGCAAAGTGTATTTTGGCTTGCAGGTGCGTCAAACGCTCAACTTATTAACGCAGCCGCGTTGTTCACTGACCAATCCTGCAATGAGTTTCGTGAAATGCGCGCGTGTTGCACGCCGTTCTCACACGAAACGCATGACTGTTTGTTCCAAACTGCCCGTAAAGATGGCCGCTTTACGTCATACTGCAACCTATCTATATGACCACTCCATTTGCACACAGTTTAAGCCCGTTTGGCTACATTTTTCAGAACGTAGTGAGAAGGAGGTTGGTGTGATGGGTTCAACAGCTTTGGTCTGTGAGGGCTAGGATGACAGCTTCGAAGGCAGCTGTCTTAAAATTAATCTTGCTGGTACATTGTAGACCTTCAATCCCAGACATGGCTACCGCTTAGTCCACTATGTAAACTGTAGACTGACCTCGTCACAATATTTTGATTATCTCCAAAGATTTCTACAAACATAAAATCTTGTCATTGAAGAGTAGAGACACTTCTGGTCCATGTATTGTTCATCAACGCGATTCAAGGTTTTGATATTTACAGTGTGGCTCCATGCAAACAATGATGCGTCACATGAAATTACCATTTTAAGAGTGAAGAGTCTCTCAGAGAGTTTTCAGGATTTGATTGCATTTGTTCTGTTACAATCGAAAACCAGTCGCGTTGTATTCACTTCATGATGAGGCTGTGGTGTGTCAGGGAGCATCTCATAACAGCAGAAGTGTTCCATCGGGAACCTGGAGTGTTTGCAATCAGAGTGTGACTGCCCTCGTAAGGAACAGGTGGTACTCAAGACGTATCCGAAGGGAATGCTCCAGTTGGAAATTGGAACGTTAATGAAACAAGTTCACGGGAACAAGAAGTCTTATATTAAAACTTGTACTAATAATTATTATATTATATAATGTACAACTCACGGCACCTGCTTAAAAAGGAAAACAGGGATATTGCAAACAAATACAAATACAACTATTTAAGTATTATGGAAATTATACAGGTGTACATGTACATGTAGATTCAAGTTTTTTATGTTTACAGTGCCTTTAACGTACAAGGCTCAACCTAGTTGGAAGTTCTTTAAAGTTTTGATTTATTTACTCATGAAGTTGCATTTAGCAGATAGCTAATAAAAGTGCATCATATCTTCAAGTTAATGGGACCAAATGTCACACAAAGATAAAAATTAATAGTTTTACTCGCTTTTCAAAAACTATAGCATTTTAGGCAAAGATACTTGTTCAAGGGAAGTTTTCCACCATGATGTTTTCCATTCCATACCGTGTAAGATATGCAAATCTGTGAACATTTATATTTTCAATCAGGGCCCAATTTCATAGAGCTGCTTAAGCAGATAATGTTGCTTTACAATTTTCTGCTCAGCAGAAATCAGCAGGATAGCAGTCTCACATTGTATATGTGACATGATAGTTTGGCCGTAACCTTACTCTGGTAAGCATAATTTGTTTTGTGCTTAGCTACTTTTTGTTCTTATACACAAGCACAAAATGCAGCTAAGCACACACAAAATTATGCTTAATAAGCAGCTTTATGAAATTGGGCCCTGATGTTAAAGCATAACCTTTAAGTGGAAATGACAAAGGCACAGTGTGAAGCGAAAATTAGAATTACAACATGACCTGCTGGTTATGGCCTTAGCCTACATATTGTTGTCACAGCTTAAAACAATAACAGAATGGATTGTGGGATTATCACAAGCTTCAGCCTGTTCTACTTTGTAGCGATATGTACTTGCAGCAGGTTGTATATTAGGTACATGTGTTGTGGGAATTGATTGACACAATTTAAATTGTTGTCAGACTGAACATAAAGGGTGTGAACAGCATTGGTAAGAGTGAAAATATTAATATTTACAGATTTGCACACAACTTACAGTAAAGTATAAAGATTGTTGTGGTGGAAAAATGTCTCTCCCTCCAAATATTTTTGCCTGGAGAAGTCAGTAAAACAGTTAATTTCCATCTCGCGAGTTTAAACCTGATGTTTGGAAACAGTGAAAACGTATATTAAAGGGGATTTTTCACTAGTTTCTTGTGACTCGATGACCGATTGAGCTCAATCTTTCACAGGTTTTTTAAAATTTCATTTATGTGGCGTCACATGAAGTGCAGATACTGGATTTGATACATGTATCCTACACACTATAAATGGCACTGGCTTGGGTAAAATAATTCATTTCAAAATTCAGAAAAGTGCATTTCAGTCCGTCCGTTTTCAAAGGTAGCTTTGTTAAGTCTCTCAATGCCCTTTCTTTGAGTTACCTCCCATCTCTACTTGATATCAGGAAGTCTTCCTCGTACGTACTGTCTTTGTTCTTCTGTAGGCGGATGTCTTGATGTTCCCAAGTCTCGCATTCAAGCTGGTGATCGGTCTTTTTCTGTCTGTCTTTATTATGGAAGAAACTTCCTACTCCTGTTACTAATTCTGCTGGTCTCATTGCTTTAAAAAAATCCCATTATTTCTCTGTTCACATGTAACTGGGTTTTCTCCAGTCCGCCCCCCCCAGTCTTTCTGGCTGCCTCTTCTTTCCTTTTTTACAGGCTTTGCATTTTCTGGTGAAAGGCGCTTTATAAATGTGCTGTTTGTTATTATTGAAATTGTTGTAATTCATCCTTTGTGCTGCGAAGACATTTTTTATAAACAAACTCTTTTATCTTCCTAACTAAGTTTGTACAAGTACAGAAGTAGTCAATATGAGATAACAGTGTCTCTGCCTGAACATTGTTTGGAGTTCTGAAAATGATAATTAAATCTGCATTTTAGGAAGAAGAAGAAAAAAAAACCACACATCTTAAATTTATAAGAATCTACAGTAAACGTACAAACAAACGAAAGCTTAACATGTAACTGTTAGATGTTGTCCTTCCTTAAACCTGACCATGGGTTTCAACAAAATGAATTTTTTTTTTTTAATGCCATGTTTTCTTGAGCATTGGAAATTTAATTAATTGCGTTCCCTTCCAAAATGCGACGCAGAACCTTACCGTAAATAAATTAGAATGTGCGTACATTGTTCATGTATAACCATGAACATGACTTACCTATGTACCTAGTCTTAGTCCAGTGCTAAAAACCAAAAGCACAGAGTGTATTGATGTTAAAAAAGGTATCGCTCCTTGAGAATTGGAATTTTGTTTGTACAATATGTCGGTATTTATTCAACATTGGATTATGCATTTTCAAGTGCTTTCATTGTTCACATCAATTGAAAATAAGTTTGGTTTGGGGAAAGGAATTGTGACTTTCACCCTATGACCTTAAAGGTTTTATACAGGATTGATAAGGATAAAACAAAACATCATTGTTCAATTTTAGTCTGAAAGCTTACTCTGAAAATAAGTTATATTCAAGAAAACTGTTTCTGAAAACCTAAAAAATACAATCAGCTAAATTTGGTTATTACAACCAAAAGTAAGGACAATGTGTTCTCATGCTGAAATTTGTGCCTGTCTTTTTGGTTTCTTAAAACTATTCTCTCCTGACTCACACAATGGATTAAACCCACATTTTCAAGGGTTTGTTATTTCATGTGTTAATGGTTGAATCACAGAAAACATAAACACTGTCTGCGGCTATTTTGTCAGCTCTACCAACCTTGTATAATACCAGATTTTGGAGCAAAGACTGAATTATGGTTTGTGTTTTGTCAGGGATTTTCACAGCTTGTTTGTTATTTGGATTCGACAAAGCTAAACAAGAAATTGATTGTTTCAGATTTCCAGGGCTCACTCTTAACACCAGCCTGGCATACATTGACAACTGCTATGGGCTAGTAAAACACCACTTCTCAACTTGCCCTTTGGGCTACTAAAAAACTGTGCGACCTACTTGTTTGTAGGGCTCACATTTTTCCCTTTTCAGATGTGAGTAAAACGATTTTAAAAAGTGTTAATTTATTTTTGAGTGCAATTTCAGTTGACCATCGAGCTGCCTATACATTAGGTATGCAGATTGTCTCTTTTCCCACCATTCTAGTGCCATAGAGAATCAAAAGAAACACAAACAAACAAAAACTCTACGCAAGGTTTAGTGTGTTTGGCAGTTCCCCCCCCCTTTTTTTTTCAATTTATAACAAGAGTTGCACATATAATTAAGATCCACCATTGGGAGACTCTTTGCAGGATGAATATGTTACTATAGACAGCATTTTTACACACAACATACACATGATGTATATAAACCATTGCTACCTTCCCCCCTTGTACATGTATGTATAATTCAATCGTTTATTCCTTTGTTTTTACACTTAGTTTTTATTTATATTTTCTTGACGACATTTTTGCAATGGTCAATTGTCCTCAGCATTGTCCTCTGGCGATCAAATTTCATTAGAAGTCAACCAGCCATTCAAATGCAATTAACGTGTAGATATTTTTTTATGATTGGTAAAAACTTGACCGCTGCATTCAGATGTTAAGGAAGACTCGAAGGAAAAAAATACCTGCCAACTGAGCATTCATTTTAACAATAATGAAAATTGGTAAAAGAAATTGCCAAAGTGGAGGATTCAGAAGGACCTGGACCAGTAGTTCCAAACAACAGTTGCTTGTCTCAGGGTGAGGCAGTCCAATTTTATTTCATTCTTAATCAATTTGGTGTGGGGTGATATATAGGAGAAGAGGTTATTGGAGGAATTGGAGGCCACATCCGAGCCAAACTGCCTAGTCTGTTAATTGCAAATGCTTCATTATAAACATGGGTTTTTAAGTTTTTCTTTAATTGGATGAAAGAAACTGATGATTTGACATATGATGGCGTTTATTCCATAGATGCGCTGCGGCATGAACAAAATACCGATTGCCCCATGAACGATTAGATTTAGGTTCAATGATAAGGTCAAAATTGTCAGAACAACGTCTGCGGAGGTGGATTGCAAGGTTTAAGCAAACCATCAAAATATGCAGGGGCACTGTTCGTTGAGAGATTTCAACACAAAGAACAATAGTACATGTAGCTTGATTCGGTTCAATTTCTTTATCTGTCATGCCCTGCATGAAATTTCCTGCCTTTTCCTGCACTTAAAGAAAACAATTAATAAAATCGTGAGATACTTTTAATAGTACATATGAACTTGAAGTAAACATCTCGGTTCCTAAAAGTAAAAATTATGAATGCTTTCAATTTCGATCGACTATGCTGGTCATAAAGATTTTATGTGCATTTATTTTATTGTGATTGTTTGTGATTGTTTATTATTCCGTATCCTGGTGATGGAATCTGCATGGCTTTAAAGGGGTGTGCACGATAATTGGTGAGATTGAAAATTCAAATGCTGTAGTGTGTGAGAAATGGGTAAAACAAATTAGTTTGGATCTCGCGAGACCCCTTGTTTGAAAACAGTAAAAACATATAAAGGGTTTTCACTTTTTTTCTTGTGAATCAGATGACTGATTGAGCCAAAACTTTCACAGGTTTGGTCACATTAAGTGGAAATACTGGTATTTGACTATTATCAATGTTGTCTTAAAAATGCATGCTTAAAAAAAACTCTTCAACAATTCAATGATGTATTATACTTTTTCAATAATGTCATATTGATTTTTTTGTGTTCAATTACCTCTTCAAATTTTTTGGAAATATCTGCAATACTGACTGATCTTTTACAACAATGACATGTCATTTTATGCAGATAGATACTGTAGGAAAAGGTACCCATACATAAAAACAAAGAAAAACAGGATGAATAATTTGACACTATGAGATTGAATTTCACTTTAAATAATCTTGTAAGACTCCCTTCAAGTAGAGTTGAATTTCTCATATTGTGTTTCACTAAAGAGCTCTCAAGGTATTTTTTTCCCCCGTCTCAAAAGTAATTTTAGATTTCATCTTTTTCGATATTGTATTTCGCATGATTTTTGTCTCATGCTGTCTGGGATGCATACATATTATGGATTGTTTTAATTAAGTCATGAACAATGTAAGAGTTACAGTGGATGATATTGATTTTCCAGCGTCAAAATCTATACACCGGTACTAATGAAGAAACACATGGTCCAATTTACAGTTGGAGTTTCTGTGACTGTTCTGAGGAACAGAATAACTGCATTCAGGCCAAGAGAGGGCGCTATTGTAACTGTGTATCACACCCCCCTTGTGTTGTAAATAAATAGACAGGTCCCCATACATGTGTGCAGTACACTATCATTTTGGGACACAGCACCTTTTTGTTCACAAGTTAAAGTGGATACAACTCTACACGTTTAGAAGGAAGGTAAGTGACTTATTAGTTACCACACTTGTGGGTGAAATTTTATCTGTTTCTTGAATGATAATTCCTTGTTGATGATTGAGCAAAACCCTTAATTCCCACAATTTTTTTTTCTGACTTCCAACATGAAAAAGAGTGACATTTTACAGTGTTTAAACACCCATTCATGAGTGTGGAGGCTTGCTAAGTGCTGTATGGGCTTTAATGGTGTGTCCAATACCAAGAGACTGTATTGATATAAAATGTGTACAATGTACTGTATGCAAAACATGTAAATGGGACACTTACATCATGTGGTTAAATTGAGGTGTTTAAAAACAGACATGCATCATTTGGAAATGGCACGTTTAATATAAGAACAACATGCATTTTTGTATTTATTTTGTACACATTTTAACTTGGATGTCCCTTTTTGAGACAGATAATATTGAATAAGATGTCTTTATTAATAATTATGGTTCACATACTTCGGAATGCATGCAATTATTCAAAGGTGCAGGCCGATGTTTTTGCGATCTCCGTTTCGTCAATTTCCTTTGGATGGAGTACACGCTCGCACACTTGCATCCATCTATATAGGTCAATCAAGTTCTAAACTTGCAGTAAATATTAGCTAGGATATAGACAGGGTTTGCCCTTAACCTTTTTTAGTGACTACTAATAAACTAGCCAGCAGGACCAATTAGCTTGTCATTTCACAAGTCCCCCTAACTTTTTCACAAGTCTATTATAATTCATTTTAAAAACAAGGGTGTTTGTCAACACTGAACTAGCCAGCAGGGCCACTTGGAGAGAATTTTGACTGGTCCTCATGTGTTTTGACTAGCATTTGGCTAGTGGACCTTCTACTTCTACTCTTGTACTCGGTAGAGTCCTCAAGTCTGGATGTTACGCTGACGGTCCACTGTTAAGGGAGAATGCTGAAACAGGAAAAGGTCAACATTTGGTGTAAATTATTTTTTGAAAAAAGGTATCCCAGTTGCTCACATTCATATGTTATAATCCCTAGCTAGGGACCCACCAGAATCCTCCAATATCCCCCCACTCTACTGGCAACTCAACACCATGCCGGGCCAGTGTGCCGGGCCAAGTGATTGGCAAATGTTACATCGCCTACAGTCAATGACAGTCCCGAATCCTCCAAAATTAGACAACTTCCTGAATAGGATTTTTAGAGGTTTTTGGAGGGTAAGGAGTTACTTACAATAATTACATCCCGTGCAGGAGGACGCAGGGGGACAGTAGTTGCAGAGTGAAGATTAGTTTACATTGTGAAGATTCCGGAAACACAACACAAGGCTTTGGATTGGAGAGGAGAGCAAAAAAGAAAAGTAGGCTGTAGGGGGCGAGTTGTTGACACATGCATGTAAAGAAAGAATACAAAGCTACAGGGGGAAGCCTCTTCGCTATTATCTAGGAATCATCACAGTGTGAAGAAAAGAAACGTTCTTCAATGATCAGGCCTTGAAAGGAGTAGGGGACGGTCGTGAGGGTGGGAGCATGGAGGGGAGGGGAGAGGATGACAAAAGGACTTGGTTACAATGTGCACACGCCTTGTTACATAATGGACAATTAGAATAGATCTAGCAATTGTATTGATCTGATTGAGGTTGGAACGACTCTCGGTGCTAATAATAGATGTTAAATGTATGGGTTTGAATCCCACCCGAGTAATAAGCCTGTGATATTTTTTCACAGGACTCGGGAAAGTACTGAGTATACAGTGCTAACACACATCGGTGTATGGGTAACAACCAAAAATTAACTCTCGGTGAGTTTGAAAAGTGTTCAGTCAGGATGCTGTGTGTGTTCATGGGTCACTGGACAATGTACACAGAGAGTGTGTGAGTTGGGGGTAGCTCTAAATAAAAGCTGTTGGCTTGTGTTTGTCAATACTATACTTTGTTAAGTTAGTGCAGTTGGAAACGGCTGATGTTGTCCTTGGCTGAGGTTTTTGTAGAATGTGTACACCGGTTGTCCTGCTCTTGTCCCGTCTAGCCAGTTCTTAAAAGGATCATACCTGAAGTTGAAGTAAACCTAACCAGGGCTGCCATCACTGCAAGTATGTATGAAGCTTTAGGATATAAACAGAAAGTTGTGATAGGATGTCCATAGATCCTAAACCCCAATTCAATATTTGCCGGTTGGTTACTGGCACTGTAAAAGTTTGTATTGGGTGTGTGCAAACAACTGGAATTGTACAAGTACTTGCACTATCTCATGGTGGAAAACAGTGCAAGCAATGTATTGTGGAATATAGTTTTTGAAAACGATCTGGAATTGTAGTACACAGCAAAATCAATTTTGTCAACTACACAGTAATTGTCTTGTACCACTTTTAACTGTGATGTAAATGTACATTGCTGTTACAAGCAGTGTAGAGAACGAGTACTGACATCTTTATCTAACAAATACCTCAGATAATTAATGAATCATGCTGCCTGCCTATTGAGAGCAGTTTTTTCTGCAGGTTGTGACCTTCAGGTTATACAGTGTAACTCCACTCTAAATCACAACCAAATACATGTAAACTGTGCCCCCATTAATGTTTGGAATTCCTGAGCCAGTTCCACATGTACTTTACATGTCGCCCTCTGTTGACAGAGGGCTCAGTTACACGAGCACATTCAGTGTGAAATGAGTATTCTGTGACTCTTTGGTGTGACAGTGATACAGCTAGAGTTTCAAAAAATAAAGTTACATGCTGCTAATATGCTTTATGTTTGGCTGTTTTTAGCAGTTGTAAACAGCTTTAAATAATCTGTTTATTTGGTGTTTACACTAGTCTTTATATAGGTTCAGAATGGTTGGTTCTTAATATCTAAATTGAGAAAAACGAATGATCCCCTGGTTTATTTTAACATATCTCTTATTGAAATATTATATATATTAGCAGTATATTTTCCTAATACAAAGGAACCTTTTCCAAGTAAGGAACTTCTTTGTAGCAAAACAAATTTAATTCCTGAAATGAAACCAAGAGTGTAAATAGAGTAGTTCTATCACAAGTATTTAAAACGAGAGCCCCCACTCTACAAGTATTTTCTGGGAAATTTTGATTAACCTTTTCACACTTGAGTCGTTACCCAGGCAAACTCCCAGGAAATGTCAATTTCACGGGAAATAGCTACTCCTGCTTGGGAGCTGCTTAAGCACAAAAAGTAGCCAAGCACAACAAAATTATGCTAACCAGCATGAGGTTACCAGCCAAACTACCACGTCACATGCACAATTTGTGATTGGTATCCTGCTCAATCTGCTTAGCAGACAATAGTTAAGCAATGTTTTCTGCTTAAGCAGCTCTATGAAATTGGGCCCTGGGGTTAGCATATATGGGTGCTCATTTCCCTAGGAAAATTGCATCAAGTGTGAAACAAACATGGGTTGGTTGGGGTTAATATATCCTGGGCAAGAGTTTCCTGTGGGTTTCATTTCCTGGGAATTGGTTCTGTTAAGTGTGAAAAGGGCTTAGGGATGTAAAGTGTCTTTTAACATGTGAGTATGTTGTTCAAAAGTACTAACACAGCACATTTTATCTGATATACACTCACTTACCCTAGTCTAGCAGTGCCCTGTATTCTTGTGTATTACCACGGATGTATTTTAAACTGTAAAAATCACTTTTCATTTTTTGGAAATTGCAAATAACAATCCTATAACATGGACTGCAGTCAAGGCATGCACACGTTCAAAGCTGACATCCTGAATGTTATTTTTGGTCATATTATCTTGAACTTCTACTCAGTGGCTTTAAGGTCAAGCCAGTGTGTCGTAACCAATACAAACGCATTATAAATAGAAGCAATTTAATTGGCCCTGCCAATAAGTAGTTAGCAAATTGGTGCGGTTTAATCGTCCTGGGACACAGCTGTGGTTGCTAGGGTAAAGGATACTGTTAGATCTTGAAATGTGAATAAAGTGTGTAGTAGTACAGTGTTTTTTGTTTCCCTCCACACAAAACACATTCAAATGAACAAAGGAACAAGTAAAACTGCGAAAGGCAAAGGCAAAAAATGAAATTTTCTGCAACCGAAAAAGGTTCAGTCTGCCAATTAAAGTTAAGGTCTCACTTTGGTAATAACCCCCCCCCCCAAAAAAAAAAAAAAAAACTAAATTATATCTGAAAGCATACTTGTTTAAAGATGGTACATGGTTTTGTCTGAAATGCCCATTGATTAGAAATCTGTAAAAGTATGTCCAAATATTTGAATCTCTAAAACTTACCTCAAGGCAAGTTTTGGAGATTTAAACTTCCATGGTGTCTGTTTGAGAACGCTGCTGTCACTTTGCTAAATGTGAATGGATCGGACAATCTTTATGAAAATACTGTGAAAGATTTTTGCCAATAAGGTAGACACTATTCAGCTGTGAAACTTTCGCAGATGACTTATAATAATTCATTGTTTTATAAAAAAACATTGAAATGTAAATAAAAGGCAAGCCTATAAATCCTACACATAGAGGAAACAACATCCCCTAGTCTTGGCCAACAACATTATGATACAAGAGCATTTATTGATTTACTTTTAGGTCAGATGTTAACGTTTCTTTCCTTCCTGGACACCCTATTTGGGGATACATTGTGTATGCATACATGTACATAATACGCACATGTCATATTTTCAGTGGTCTGGTATTGATGGAGCTACTTATTGATGTCTGTTTTTTTATACTGCTCTTAAAACCTTCATATTTATTGCATTTACTGAAATTTATTTTTTTATCTTTTTTAGGCTTATTGTAAAGCACCTGGGAGCATTTTTTTATTAATGGATATGGCGCTATTGCTTGTTATTATTGGGGGTTTTGGCCATTTGCCGAAACCACCTTTGTTTTCGTCGAGATTTAAATTTTTGTTTTCCCCCACTATTATTATACTTCTTTCCGAAGATTTCTCATAGCATTTACACATGAAATTTATCAGCGTTCGATCTCAGGAACTACAGTCTTAAAAAATACAAACAATACATCAAATGAAAGCCTGTGCTCTAACTTAGATCCAGCAGCAGTGCGATCGAGGGTTTTTAATACCTTTGTTGACGATATTAACAATTTAAAAACACGTATCAAACGAGCACGATCGCCATGACTGTACATTGCACATAAAACACACTGTAAACTGCTTAGGGGCTGTACCTACACAGAGAGCCATAATGTCACATGCATGGCGTTCATGCATTATTTTGGTTCACTGCTTCGTTCTATGGTCTTATCGTGTACGAACAACGGTGAACTTGTATAGCGCCCTCTTGCATGTGGAGAGGCCTCAAGTATTAAATACGGAAGCGTTTAGGGATATTAGTAGCGGTTTATCCTTACGCAATTTCATTGGATTCTCCCACCACAATTCATTTGAAGGTCTGTGCGGTATATTATTAATAGTTACTAGTTTATTTGTAAATTTAGCCTTGGCGAAGTAGTTAAATTTGTTATTTAAAAGTTTAATTATTTAAAACTTTATATCGTCTGAACCATATGTCATTGTCAAGAGTTATAATTGTTGTGCCATCTTGTAACTTACGGAACATTAAACATGTTATTGTGAAAATTTCACCCTCTTTGACCTTTACTTCAGGTCAAACAGGAAGCTCTCAAATTTAAAATCCATATCTCATGAATCACATGTCATAAAGTCAAACTCTCTGTGACTTATTGGAGCTAATGATATATTTGTTGTTATTAAAAACATGACACCACATTGATACATTTCCTTCACCACATGTCATAAAGTCACAATCTTTGTGCCGTTTTGTAGCTTATAACAAAGTAAGTTTTCGTCATCGTGATGTCATCAGGTGTCAAATTAATTATTACATTAATTCAAAGTTTATTATTGACAATACAACCGCAACCCCAGTGTTTGTTTGTAACAAACTCAATTGTAGTAATTTTTTTAATCTCTTTTAGGCTTATTTGACAGCACCTGGGAGCAATTTTATTAATGGATATGGCGCTATTGCTTGTTATTATTATTATTATTAGAACACACAGGACCCCTTTTCAAGTTTTCAGTCTTCCAATTTTTGGTTTTCCGTGGTGAGTTAAATTTTCAGTCAATATTTCCAAAAGCCATAATTGATTGACTAGATTTTTGTTTTCCTTGGTGAGTTAATTTTGCAGTCAATAATTCCAAAAGCCATGAATTGATTGACTAGATTTTTGTTTTCCTTGGTGAGTTAATTTTGCAGTCAATAATTCCAAAAGCCATGAATTGATTGACTAGATTTTTGTTTTCCTTGGTGAGTTAATTTTGCAGTCAATAATTCCAAAAGCCATGAATTGATTGACTAGATTTTTGTTTTCCTTGGTGAGTTCACTTTGCAGTCAATAATTTCAAAAGCCATGAATTAGACTAGATTTTTTGTTTTTGCATGGTGAGTTAATTTTGCAGTCAATAATTCCAAAGGCCACGAATTCATTGACTTAATTTCTGTTAGTAAGGCTGTGCAGTGGCTACAGCAAGGTTGCTGAAAAGTCATCTCCTTCAGCGTTTTGTAGCTGCAGCCAACGGCAATAGCTGTAGCCAAAGTGGCTAAATTCAGTCAAGCGGCATTATAGACCAAGCATTTATGACTCTTTAACTACAATAATCCCAGGCACTGGTTTGCCCAACCCTGTATTTAGTCTACTAGTGTTTATTGAGTCTATTTGAACAGTGCATATAAAGTATTATGTACATGTACTTCCTACCATACAAACACCCACTGCTTTTTTGATAAATGTTATATGCCAGAGAGAACAATTCTGTTTGACCTTCTGCCAGCGATTGACGTCATACTCAACAGTATCATTCATGTATGTGAAACCGTATGCCTGCATCCTTTTGGGGCCCAGCTTTTGTGGCTTTTGTCAAAAAGCGCATTCTTTCTTCACAGAGAGCGATTTCTGTATAGTGTTGTTACTTTTTTTGTGAATGTACATTTGTACGCCTCAGCTGCATGGTACAGAGTTTTTGACTGCGATTTCAACTTTTGTTACATGTGCATTATGCAGACACTTCCCACTTTTTGCAGTACATTTTTCTGTAGGCTTCCTGTGGTACAGATTCACACCCGAATTTTAGCCACAACCCCCCCCCCCTTCGTTTTGTAAGAAACTCTCAAATGTCCATTACAAATATCACTTGACCTGACTCAAGTACCAACCTAGTCAAGGTTAGAGCTGGAATTTGAGGGGATACAGGCCTGTTTACAAATTTAAGGCCTTTGGAAGATAGCAGCTTTTGAATCAAAACATCACTCGATGGACAAATCAAGGTCACATTTGGTCCAAGACCTCAAACACTTTTAAATGGTATATTTCTTGGCTTTTCACTTAAAATGTTTGGGGGAAAGGAAACTACCATTATTAATGCAAAGGTGCAATATGGTTTCCCGATTGGGTATTGATCCTTTGGAACGTTAAGAGAAGTTGGGTACCAGTCAGAATTATTGTCTATCCCATTCCAAATTTTGAGAGGCTCAACTATGATCCCCCCTGTCCTAAAGTTCCTATGCATATCATTGGTCAGTAACTGAACTCTTTGTGTGAATGTTTAATCTATGAAATACTATTAACAAACAAACCTTGAACCCTGAAGTTAACAATCTAGAGGATTGATTACACATAGATCTCCATATTGTATTTAATTCCCGTTTATGCGTGTAAAGTTACCAAGTACCAACTCCTCTACTTAGCAAGCAACCGATGTAGCTGCACCACGTCCACTAAACCATGTACTAAACCAATCCATCTTTCTCCGCTTGCCGGTTCATACAAAGAAAATCTTGATTGAATTTGCGAGCTGACTATTTATAGTTGCCATTGTGGAATTTGTTTTTGCTGACAATACAAATGCAATGTGCACAACACTGAGAATTTTTAATTTGCTGTAGGCAATTTACCTTGGTCATTTGTTGTCCCTACATAATGCAGTCGTCTTGCTAGAATGAATTAAAGTCTCAGCTTGAGGGTAGAACTGACTCAATACATGTGTATTTTAGTTAGCTGATAAGTGAAAATAATTAATTAATTTTTTTTTTTACACATTGGTTGTTCTGTGTGAGTGGTTATATTTGCACAGCATTCACAATGCTACATGTATTTGTAGGTCAGTTATAGAGCTGTACACATCTAGATCCAATCATTCTTTTCTTATACCTGCCCTCGGTCGTATAATGGTACAGCCCTAGATGCTGACGTGAAAAGCTCTCAGAACTAGAATAGTAAAGTTGTGTGTTTTGTGTTGAGTTTTGTTTGGCGTTGACATTGTAGTCGTGCATATATGGAAGCTGTTGTGGATTTTTTTAGCTGGTGTGAATGAAAAGGGAAGTGTAGGCGTTGATGCAAGTGAGGGGAAGTTAAACACAGTGTCCACTGTGTACAGCTCCTTGATACACAGATCAACAGTGGTGGAAGACTACACATGAACATGTACACACGCATCTAGAGTCACGGTTGTTTATTATGAGATCACACAGAAACCACCACTCCGGGATTCAGATCATCGTAGTGAGCCAACAGACAACTTGATTCATCAGTACACTGCAAAGAAATGCTGCAATAAGTGAACTAATCAACGCTCACAGTTCATATTCACTGCAACGTATGATCTATTAACTGCCATTTTTACCGCTACCAGTACATGTAGTGGATATGGTTCGCAGAACCTCTGGTTTGAGGCTCATCTGTTAACTAGTATCGCTTGAGTGTCTTAACGTGTTCAACAAACTGTACACTACTGTCAGTGTCAAACAGTAATAATGAATGGCTCAATGGCACTGCAGCTTGTCAGAACCACTTGGTTGAGTACAATTTAATGCCAAGTTGTTTTACATGAAGGGGGTTGGACTGAAGACGGGGAAAAGTACATTAGCGTAAAAGTCCCCAGAATCTGCTGCATGTGGAATGTTACAGTGTTACATCATCTCTCCAGGAATCGGTCCCCAATTTTCTCCCACAAGGCTACAATGCTTTTGATGTGAATGCACAATTTCAGAGTAACAAGGATGTTACAGCACCCTCTGGTGTTGTGCTCACTGCCTGCATCATGGTGGTAGTGAGCCTCATTCATCACCAACAAGTGTCACACATCAACTGGGCTTTTGTTGAGGCTGTATGTGTGTATGCGGTGACCCCCATACATGTTCATTGGCTCAGACAACCTTAGCTGGTGTGCATCCTGTATTAAGTTGAACCAACCGAGTGCTCTGTGTGCCAGTGAAACGCATCAGGGACAGAGTTATTGATTTAATTGTGGGGATTTGCTTGTTGTGGTGATCAACCAGTATAAAGATAGTGACAAGTGGAGGTTTTGTCTGTATTCATAAGTTGATGCTGCAGACAATATCTTTCAATGTGTAAACATCATGGACAGATAATCCTAGACTCTCTTTATTTCTGCGAGGATGTCCTTCGGTCTGTGTATCATTGCAATTAGGAGTGGGAGTGAACTAACCCTGACTGTAAATGTTTGTATTAAATAAAAGTGTTGTCGGTTTTAAAAGCATTGACGAGCGATGGAATGAGTTTCAGTGGCTACATTTAGTGGAATGTAAAGTGAGTTAATATCTACATGGACTTTCGAACTGGACCACTGGGTTGACTTCACTTCAAGAGAAATCCTTAATCTTTGCGATTAGAAGTCACTGGTTGGGCAGAAGCAATGTTGAAGTGTCTACGTTAATTGACGTGTAAGAGCTGAATGAATTCACGCACTGGTGTGATTACAAGCATGACTTGATCACTGATGTCAAGAGTCAAGCGAAAGTTTTAAAAAAGAAAGAAAGGTTTTTACTGACAAACAAACGAAAAAAAAAAACCTCGCCTCACATTCGGTGAGATCTTAATCCACACCAAGATGCAAGAGAGTGAAAACGGAGAAATTGTTGCCATGGAGATAGTGGACGATGATAGCGACTCCCCCTTGGAGGATGAGTGTTCCCGCGTCTGTTTGTGTGACAAATGCGTCCCGGAGAAAACCCCTCCAACTAAGGTAAAAAGAGATGTTACTTATAAATAAAGGGACGGAGGAGACTTGGCGTGTACATTCTCTGATTTCTCTGATTTTTACTAAGATATAAAGAGATGTTTAGTTATTGTAAGTAAAGGACGGAGGGACTTGTGTGTACATTCTCTGATTCTCTGATTTTACTAAGATATAAGAGATGTTTAGTTACTTGTAAGTAAGGGACGGAGGAGACTTGTGTGTACATTCTCTGATTTCTCTGATTTTTACTAGGATAAAGCGATGTTCAGTTACTTGTAAATGAAGGGACGGAGGAGACTGGTGTGTACATTCTCTGATTTCCCTGATTTTTACTAAGAGAAAGAGATGTTCGTTACTTGTAATAAGGCGGAGGAGACTGTGTTTACACTGTTTCATGTATCTTCTACGATGCATTGTCATGGTATAGTTTTGGTTTTTTGTGACTTTGCAGTCGATGTTTATTCCTTGATTTAAAAAACAACATCATATAAATATACACGGTTGTGGTTGATCTGTGAATGTGACACATTTATCTGGATGGTTTCATTCGAACTCATAGTCATCTAATTGTGCTCTCTGGAGAATTCTGAAAAACTTTCAGTTTGGTCTATATTCAAGTGTAACGGACAAAATTACACCTTGGCTTCTAAAGGGAGATACTACGTACCATGTACATTATACTTCATTGTATGTACTGTATCATGTGTACGCATAAACAAATATTTATTTATTTAAACAAATATTGAAGGTAAAAAATAAATTAAGAAAATAATAACTTTAATTTTTTCCCCCTACTTTTTTAGACCCTATTTTTTCTGAGAATGTCACAGGAAGCAAACATTTAGTAAGTCTAAGCGTTACAACTTACAAGGGAAAGCAGGTTTCATTCAAATTTACACAGACTGCAAAAATTTACAAAAACTGCATGTAGCATACTGTAAGCTTACATTAAAATGATGCTTTTTTACATGCACATTTCCACAGAGGTTACATGTACGGGTTTGTATGCATTCATAAAGTATGTAGTTTTGATTTGTACACTTTGAAGGTTTAGAGAGATTTAGGAAGGTTTCATTGCTGAATCATGGCTGACAAAGTATTTGTTCCGATTTCAAATTTTTAAATGTGTAGCTGCAATGTGCACATAGAGAATGGAAGAAGGAAATTGGACCATTGATCATGTTGATACTTCCATTTGATGGATTACATTATTGCAATTCTGTGAAAGGTTTCTTTTTGTTGAGTTTGGAGTGTTTAACAAACTAACTCTTTGCATAATGTTTGTAGATGTCAATGCAATACAATACTCATTGTAGCTTGGCAGGCAAAAATGATTAATGGCTATACAACCAGGAAAGAACAACGAACTTGTGTTATATAATACATGTGCATGTACTGGTACATTGGTGTAGTTTTATTTAAATTTTGACATTATGTAGAATTTGGGATGCATTGAATGCTACCTAATGTGTGCATGTTGAATTGTATTGTTCGGCTGTTTTCATAACATACCTTTACGTACATTTACATCCAATACGTAGGCTGGTTTCCATTGCGTATATGCAATTAATTAATCTGCAAACTTGATGAATAGGATTCAATTTTACATCGGCCTACAGTTTGTTTCACAATCACAATGTACCCCCATGTCGCCATGGTGTACAGTCAGTAGTTATGACGTCAATCGTGGTTGCGTTATTGTTATTGTACACATATAGTTATATATATCAGTGTAAAGTGTGGTGTGTGGTGGATAATGTGACAACCAGGAAATTGTGTATAAACATACACTGGTATGTCAGAAGTGTAGAGCGACCTTGAGTGAAGACTGATTGCTAGCCATGGTCTAACCCCTAAAGTCTCCATGGTCTTACCCTATGATCCATGATCTAAACCAATTCCTAAAACCAGTTAAAACAATAAACATAAAAAGTACAAATGGTCTGGCACAGGACTATAAAGGTTGTATAGTGCAGTTTTGTATGGATTTCCTCAAAACTGGTCTTGCATTAATATTTTGGAGGTCATGGTAAATGGAGTTTATTGATCGAGAGTGATCTCCAAAGTAACTGATCGTGGCAAAAAAACAAACATCCAGTTTCTATGAAAAACTTGTTTGTGGATTTTGATTTATTTTTTATTTTAGTTTATGAATTGCATTTTTCATTTGACAACCTTTTTTGAACATTACGGATAGGCCTATGAAGTTGCAGTTAACGATGATATATGTATGGCACTGATCTGACAAAAAGTGGCTTTACGTTTTTGGCAATGACAACAAAAGTTTGTCTACAGGAAAAGATTTCAGGAAATGTTATGACTGTGCAAAACTATATTTATTTGTGTGTATTTGTGTTTTTACATGTCCAGCTTAATAAAGAAGCACTTCCAATGACACGTTCATTTCATTTCAAGTCACAAATTTATGATAATGTTAACATGTAAAAGACCTCTTTGAAAAATATTTCCCACGTAAAAAAATACATTTTTCGTCATTTAAATTCTGGTCTCGTAAACAAAAGTTCTGGCACAGTAAAAATGTCGAGCAAAAGGCCATAGCGGTCTTGGTTTAACCCAAATTATCAAGCAAGCTCCATAATAAATAGCAAACTAAGGCCCCCCCCCAAAAAAAAGCATGTTTAGGGTCCCTGCCTGGTTCTTTTTTAGAGGCCGCCTCATTTAAAAAAAAAATTTTTAAGGGTAATTTAATGATCTCTGAAGAAAAAAATAAATTTTAAAATGTTAAGATTGTTAAAAAAAGGCACTCCCGCTTCCTTTTTTCAAAAAGGCAGGACACTAAACATGTTTTTATTTTTATTTTGCCTAATACATGTCTGTCAAGGAGTTTTTTAACTGGCGTCACATGTGGCTACTGCTGCACATGGTTTGCCATTTTCGGAGTCTAACTGCTCATGTATTTCCTAAAATGGACACTAAGCAGTTTTACACACAGAATTGGAACCCCGTAATAGTGTAATCAAGATTTACCGTGAGTCAATTCCATGGCACTGCTTGCGGTCCCCTGTAAAATGTGTGATTCTACGGGTCATAAGCGCAGAATTTCACGGTAAGCGGTGCTGAAAACATTGGCTCAGGGTGAATTGGTCTAAACCCTTTGCTATATCATCTTGCATTGTGTTTAATTTCACACATGGATAATATTATAGTTGTACAATTGTACACTTTTTCAGGTTTCCGAATATCACATACACATCTAGTTCTCTTTAAATTCAAGGAATCTACTCTTGTAGGCCTAATGCTTCTTTCTATTCCATCCAGCCAAGATCTGATCATGGTTATCAAGATAAATTCACATAATATCTGATCAATGTGAATCTGCCATCTTTATGGTCTTTACTTATTGATATGAAATCAACCCCCCATGTTGGTCGTGATTGACATTGCTTGGTAACCCTTTGATGTTTGTTGCAATTTAATTAGTTTTGGGCGCTCTCCAAGTTTTTGTTTTTTTATTGTTAGAAGAGACTTGAGCGTGGTTTCCCAGCAGCGAGTTGCACTTTAATAATGCTGTTCTGTGTTCAGGCCATGTCCTCATACTGTTTTTACTTTGCTTGTTTGAGGAAGGATTTATGGGCTGTCAGATTGGAGGCACACTGCACTACATGCAATTTACATTATTAGTAGAGTTGGAATGATTACATTGTATCATACGTGTACATTGTAGTTCCTTTTGGGAATTGGATAATGTGGGCAAATCTGAGGCAGAACTTGCACATAATGCTGCCTCTTTCCTCCATGCATAATATACAATAAATATTCACATTTTATGAATTATGGTTGCATTTATCTTTTTATTGTTTAGAATAGACAAAAAAACAAAAACAATTTGCATTCAGTTTAAAGCACATGTACAACATTGGTAATTTTTAAAGACTAGTATCCGCACTTTATGTGACCCAACATATACATGAAATAACAAACCTGTGAAATGTTTTAGTTCAGTTGGTCTTCGGTGTCATGAGAAAACAGTGAAAAACCCCATTATTTGTTATCACTGGTTTCAAACATCAGATTTTAGTTTTTCTAGGTTTTCTTGAATACTATGACTGCAATTTACAGGGAAATATTTCACAGAAAGAATCGGTTTTAGTATTCCTTCATAATCAGTAAGCTTTCAAACAAAAATTGGGTGATGTTTTTTATCCTTACCAATCCTGTTTGATACAGTCTGCAAGGAGAAAGTGTACATGGATGTAATGTACAAGATGCATTCACATAGTTATACTGTACATGTAATGCAAATGTTGTCTTCAAGATTACATGATGTTCATTTAGAGATGTTTATCACACCAGTAATCCTTTGCACTGTAAAGATGAAATGTTGAGGGGGTGGTGGTGGGGGGGGGGGGGGCGACTACACCCCAGGTATCTTTAAACCATAATAATGCTAGGTGACATACATTGTACGTGTCCAAGCAAATCTTTCACAGACACAGAAACAGAGAAGCCGTTTTAAAAATGTCAATTGGATGCTGCCAGCAGACCCCTACATGCCTGGAAGATTTGATTGTTTTACGAGGTCAACAGCGAGTGAAATGTTAACATGCCCAGACATTCAATTGTGCAGCGTGCACCATGCATGCACTCACAGTGCTGCGCTTTGTTTCCTCCT
Organism: Pycnopodia helianthoides; assembly: GCA_032158295.1. Taxonomy (NCBI): domain Eukaryota; kingdom Metazoa; phylum Echinodermata; class Asteroidea; order Forcipulatida; family Asteriidae; genus Pycnopodia; species Pycnopodia helianthoides. The sequence goes on from CM063243.1 coordinate 17,344,518, forward strand.
TTCAAAAGAGAGAAAGGTACTGGAATTCATGCCCCAAAACTCCATTTTACTTTGAGCTAGTGTGTAATCTCTAATTCCAGATCTTTGTCCTTTTGGCTTACATTACAAACAAGGATTGCAAGTTGGCATGGTTGGTAGGCTGCCATGGTTGTTTCCCATTGTTCTTAACATTGGAGGTACTTGTGAGACAGAGAATCTTGACCTTGGTTCACAGCGGGAGGGTCTGTCCGAGTCTTAAAGACTTTTCTCAAAAGATGGTGGCTGATGACAGTAAATTTTTATATTTTTTTTAAATTAAAAGTCTTTTCTCAACAAAATGTTTGGTTTTTTGTTGTACTTGGTTTAGACAGTTTCATTTTGACGATATTGGGTCTTCAGAAAAATTAATCCCACAGATGGGCTCAGAATTATCATTTTTTGAATCCCATATCGATGAAATAATTATTGCCTGCAGACTCGCTAGATACAATGTACAAGGTTATGTTGCATCTGCCGACCGGGATCCATTGCAGCCAATGACAAAACACTTAAACAATGAAATTATTGACTACCAATCAACTCCACTGACAACGCGTAGGCAGAACACCCCGATTGCCCACCTCAACAGGAAAACACAGGTGAAAAATAAGCCGGTGTCGTTTTGTCAATTGCAAAGGGTAAACAATTTCTATCGAGGGGGTTCCTGTAATTGATTTGTTTTATCATCAAACGAGACAACGATACAGGTGGTTTCTTTCAAAACAAAATTTGAATTAATTTGTGAAGATAGACGTTTAATTTGGGAGAGGATCATTTATGAAACCTGGAGGTGTGGAGCATTTGTTTTTTCCCAGGTACTTTGAATTTCCCTGGTTGAAAGCTGTAAAGGCTAAGGGCATACATGTATCATTGCCAGGCTTTACACATAAGCTTTTCGTAAAGCAGCCCTCCATCGCTAGTGCTTTTTACTTGCCCCCCGGAAATATTAGTAGCCAGATTTTAAACATGTATTGTCATAAATGTATCTTTCTGATGTATTTTACATACACATACTCAAACAAAGAAAACTTATATAAATGTATTGTTCACATCTGAAAAGTAAGAGATATGAGCATTTAAAACAATAGGTTGCACAGTTTTGAGTAGCCTACAGGGCAAGTCGAGAAGTGGTGTTTACTAGCCCATAGCAGTTTTTTACTAGACAACTGTATGCCAGGCTGTTGTTATGGGTGAGTCCTGGTTGCTATGGTTGGATGCTAAGGTGTGGCAGAAGCTTCGTTTACTCAAAGTCGCTTATTATGCACAATTCGAACTGGTTATAGAGGTCTGTCTGTTGTACTTCGAACATGTTTAAAGTCAAGTTCCTCAGAGCAAGGTACCGGTCGTTAGGGTCAGAGTTCAAAGGTACTTGAGTTATTTGGTTGAATGTTTGGGTTAATCCTTGCCAAACATTGCAAATGGCAGAGCGCAGGGGGTGGTTTGGTCTGCTCCAATCAGAACCTTGTTAATGTTTGATTTTTTACAAATTTCAAGTTTTAAAGAATTAGTTTTCATTTTTATTGAGATTTTTTTGAAGGTTTGAAACCATTCTACTGCAGGGTTGCTTGTGTTTGGTGGCACAATTGTGCCCAGAAATAGCTTTTTATGGATTCACCACATAATATTATGTGTTGCAGGCTGGCATAAGTCCATTTATCATTCAAAACCACAATGGGTGATATAACTGAATGGTCAGACAGTGGGGCAAATGCAAGTATATATAAATACATTACCTAATGAATTATTTATTTATTTATTTTCGTTTTATTTAGCCAGGGTAGCCCCATCAGTTTTCAATTAACTATTCTCCCTGGGGGCCCTGGCTGCAGTCCTCATTGGAGAAAACATGCGCAACTTATGCATGTGGAGGTGTGACTGCGTGCATATATCTACACATGAGAATATGGCCACTCACTGTATACTACAATCAAACACTGCTTACACCAGCCCGGGCCAAATGTCGAAAGGAAAATTTATGCTTTTTACGTGAAGAGTAGCACAAAATTCCTAACAAAAAGAAGTTACTGACTCTAAATATTGTGTACATTCAAAGAGAACCACTGGTGTTTTTGTATATTTATGTTTTATATTCAAAGGACCCTTAGCAGCAAAACCTGTATTCCTTATGGCACTGCTTACTGCGAAATACTGCGCTTATAATGGCCTTTAGAATCACAAGCTTTAGAGGGTGCCGTAAGCGCAGCGGCATTCTCCCTTAACAGTGGTACGCTGGCCAAATGCTAGTTAAAATACTAGAGGACCAGTCAAAATTCATTCCAAGTGGGCTGCTGGCTAGTTCGGTGTTGAATAGCTTCCCCATTTTATTTGAAAGATGGACTAGTGAAAATGGTGATGGACTTTGTGTCGCGGCCGAGCGGTTAAGAGCACCGGACTCAAGCTCTTGTGTTTCTGATCAGCAGAGTGTGGGTTTGAGTACCGGTCTTCACACTTGTGTCCTTCAGCAGGACACTATTATTGCTTCATCCTTCGGATGGGATGTAAAGCCAGAGGTCCCGTGTGTTGTGTAATGCATGTAAAAAAACTCAGTTACACTTATTGCTAAGAGAAGGGGTTTGCCTCTGTGTTTCTGGCAGTGGCTTCTGAATGCCCAGCAACACCTTGTGAACCTTATTAAATTGGTCTTATAGATCAAAGAAATTCAAAAACCTGTCTGAATGCTTCTGTTTGTTCATGCACTTTGAGTATCTTAATGGTAGATACGTGCGCTATTTAGTACTACATGTTATTGTTATTATTTATTAAAGTGACAAGTTAACTGGTCCTACTGGCCAGTCACTAAAAAAGTTGAGGGCAAACTCTGCGCAGAATACTTTCTGTAAGTAGTGCCCTATTTTGTTTTTGGTAATTACTGATAATATTCCATAGAGATTGTGCTGTTTCAGTGCCCAATGTATCTTTTTCCAAGGGAAAATGGCAGGAAATTACCCACCACAACATCCTTGCACAGAGGTCATGGCAGGTTATTTTCACTCGTAACTTCTTCTTTTTTTCCCCCTCTAAATAATCGTTGGTGAAGGTTATCACGGAATATTATCTTGAAGCTAAAAATGTGTCCTCTAAATAACGTCACAGGGTGGTTGACGTAGTGCCAACGTAATCTTGAGGAAGCATTTGTTACCTCTAATTGCTAGTTAAAGGTGGATTTCATGCAGGCAGGATCTTCCGATAATTGCCAAGCTCAATTTATCGGGAAGCATTTTATTCTCGTATGGGGTTAGATAGATGGAAAGCTGTGCAGTCAGCGTATTTTTTCTGGGATTTCGGTTCATTTCTCCGGGAGTTGTAGATCCATTCAGTTGCCTGTACGATTTTTTGGTCCTCTTCAAGATGACAGGATTGCAAAATGCTGCACTGACAGTGGCAACTGATTGTCTTTGTTACCACGTTGACCATCAACCTAACCACCAAGTAAGAAGACGGCATAACTCAAGTCTGTTTAGGTTCTGGAGATGTATTGTTTTAGAGGTCTACATTGTGTAGTGGTGATTCATCTAACTTCACTAGTTTCACTTTTTTTTTTTTTACTAGTTGTTACTGTTTATTTGTTTACTTTACTTTAGCTGATGTAATGAGCAATCGTCCAGTTATCCATTCCAATTGACCTGTTTACTTTATGGGGACTTGAGTACTTATCATTATCTTCAAGAGATTTTTTTATATAAAACTTATTTGTTTGCAATTGTTGTTGTTTCTTCTTATGCAGGCGAGTTCATGGAGAAAGATCCGCAACATGGTGCACTGGTCTCCTTTTGTTCAGTCTTTCAAGAAGAAATATCCCTGGGTGCAGCTTGCCGGCCATCAAGGTAATGATTAAAAGCTCATTCTCATTCCCCAATCAAACTTTAACCGCCATCGGTTGTTTTCTAGACACCCTGCTGTATCAATCAAGATGCAACGCAGTTGAAACGGAAACCCTTCTAAATGCAATAGCGGATTTCTGTTGCGTTGTGGAGTGAACTGGTTTACACCAGCCTTGGCACTGGGCATTTGGATTGTGCTGTTTGGACTATAAAAAGCGCTTGTTACGAAATGAATATGGTTGGAAAGATGTTCTGAAAGTAAAGTATATTGATCCACACAAATTTGCCTTGAAATTGCGTGGTTTTCCTTCTACTTGTTGAACTAACACGGTCTGCCATTTTGTGGAGTCAAAAATTTGGTTCTACAAAATGGCGCTCCGTGTTAGCTCACAAAGTAAAAGGAAAGCCATACAATTTTGAGGCATATTTGTGTAGATCATAATATTCTACTTTTACATGATCTTTTCAACCAGATTTCGTTCATAAAAAAACACTTTCAAACCAAAGCCCAATCCAAGGCAACGTGTCTCTAAACAGTGGTCCATTGGCCAAATGCCAGTTAAATAACTTAAGGACCAGTAAAAAGTCTCTTTTTAAGTTGTCCGGCTGGCTAGTTCAGTGCTGAAAAGCATATTTGAAATATGGACTAGTGAAGAAGCTGGTGGGCTAGTGAAATGACAAGCTAGCCAGTCATGCGGGCCAGTCTAGGAATGTTAAGGGCAATTCGTAGATTACCCTGCTAAATGCACCAATACGCAGTGAAGTTTGCTGGGGAATAGTTTGTACATGGACATCGAGTACAACCCTGCTGAATGCAGCACAGTGCAGCAGATTTGAGTTTACTGCTACATGTAAATGCAACAAGATATAACAATTAACAACCTTTACCAATTGGGTGCATTTTGTTGCATTTGCCAGGGTAAGGGTGTGTAAGTAGTTAATCTTGTTCCAGTTTGTATTACAGAGACAATAAGAGCTTGTAGTGCAAAAGTAGACCCAAAGTAACAACTGTGTAAGAATGTTGGTTCACCTTGAATGTAGGCCTATGTATTGTCACTACAAGCTTTGCATTCCTTAAAAAAAAGATTAAAAAAAGCAACTCTATTCAGGAACAACCTTCAGTTGCTTTGTACCTGGGCATGCATGACCTGCTTCATAAAGATAAGATTAGAGCTTGGAAGTACGTGTTCTTCTAGGAGTACATGTCAAGCTTGACAGAGTCAAACACATAGATGCACAGTGAATGCGCGAGGTTCTCACAGGCTCCGAGTATCCTTAAGTGCTACGTTATCATAAGAGAGATCTTTTCCTGCTGAAACCAGAAATAATAACACCACGGCAGAAACGCTTTTAATGGAGCATGTCGTGTTTGTCAGACATGTACTATTAAACATGCAAGCAACTTTACATGCCCGACTTTGGGTTTCAACAGCAGTGCACCCCACCCCCTCCACCACTCCGGTAATGTACACTGATAAAACTTGTTCGTTAAACCACTATATCATTCTGCACACCGCTTACAATCCAAAGTGTAGACAGAATTCGTTCAAACTTTGTTTAGTGATTTTTTTGTCCAATTTGACCTCGGCAGTTTGTCACGTTCATTGCCAGATGCTGTGGGGGAATTTAATTGATTTACGTCTCCTGGATGAGCTCGAAGTTCAACTTTTTGTATTTGTTTAGTTTTTGTGGCTGGGAGAGGCAGCAAATGAGCAGCATAGGTTTAATTGAGACCTGTTTACTGTTCATGCTCGGAAAAAGGGTGCATTAGTAGATATTGGATTTGTCAATTTTCCTATGGGGGATCATGGGGGAATTTGCCTGTGAAGTTATTGCTGTAGCAGTTTATTATTAGGCTTTTGTTCGAATAATAAGGCCAAAAAACATGTTTAGCGTCCACGCCCGCTTTCTTTTTTTTAAAGGATAAATTTTAACGATCTGCGGTGACAAAATTAAGTTTAAAATAAATAAATTCATTTTTTTTAGACTTTAGCACACAGAGAAAACACAGAAAGCTTGCAACCATCTTGAAAAATAGCCCGGCCGGTTGTCTTGAAAAGTGTGTCGGGCAGCCATGTAAAAAAAAAAAAGGCCCTCCTCCTTCCTTTTTTCAAAAAGGCAGGACGCTAAACATGTTTTAAAAACATTTTGCCTTATACAGAGCATTTATAAAGCACTCTAACTAATCAGCGAAAGTAACACAGCGCTTGAAACAAAATTAAACAGCAATCAAAAAGTGGAATATAAATAGAATGAGCAAAAACACATCAATTAAACAAGTGAGTTTTTTAGAGTTTTTGTGGCAGCAGCGTGGAAGCTTTTGTCTCCAGTGGTAGTACAGGTTTTGGGCAGAAAGAGTAATTTGGTATCTATAGATGAACGAAGGCCTCTGGCTGGTTTGTATTTGTACAGTTGAATGGGTTTCTTTCCAGAGTCAGTATTTTAAAAAAAAATTGAAAACCAGGGTCAGTTTTTTGAAGTCAATTCAGTTGGAGACTGTCGGCCAATGAAGAAACATAAAATTTGCAAAGTGTGGTCTCACTGACGTAAGTTCAGTACCTACATGTACATTTCTTCAATGTACATTGTAAGAGGGGGTGTCTACCCGTTAACAAAACGGGATCCGGGTGTTTGACAGCTAGGACGTTTTGCTTTTGTGTACAAAACCAATGGGGACATTTAAAAAAGATGTAAGTCCATACAATGGGATAACAAAGAGGAGTCGTCAATTTACGGGGCCGACAAACGTGGGAACTTGTATGTGTACAACTTGGGATTTCCCAAGCTAATTGTATTATTTTGATTCACCTCGATGGATATTTTTATATGCATTATCCCTTTAACGAACTACAAACAGGCAGTTGGGCTAACATGTGGCTAAATTCATCTAAAATCCTCTTTCACATTGACAGTCCACACAAAATTGTTTGGAGTGTCATAGTACTGGTATGCGTGAGGTTGTGATATACGTACATGTAAGCACTTGTTGTTTGGGCCAGCTGGCCCCAATCCTTTGGAATCTTTCACTTTTGGCAATTGGATGTAGAAGGATTTGGGACTTTAATTAGTAATATGTTTTTTAAAGAATTTATTTTAAGGCATGGACTACCAACAAAATTGTTTTTGTAAATTCCTGGATGACCAGTTAGGTAGGGTAGGGTCATAGATTGGTTGATGTCAACGTAGTGCTGAATTACCTGTTCAGGCAAAATGTTGTTAAAGTCACATGTGAAAGTTCCAGCTGAATAAAGTGTCTCCTTGCTGTGAAAACAGCGAATAACTGTCGGGGTATTTTTGCAAGAATGTCAAATCCATCCACGTTTAGCGAGGGACAGTGGGTACCAACGGCATCTCTGGCCGCAGCATTCGCAAATGGACACCAACACTTACCAATCTGAGAAACGATTCACGCATATTTTGGGGTGAAATATTATCCAAACCATATTTTCTTCTAAGGGAATTCTGTCTCAAAACAGTTTATACTCTCAACATCTGTAGTGCTTCTCACCAAGTTAGTTTTTATGGTTCTTTAATTTTTGGAGTAGTTACCAATCTATGGGCCTACCATAACATAAATGTATCTGTTCGGTTTTTGGGGGGCACATCTGAAGGAAGCTCAGTTCTCAATAAGACATTTTTGCCCAAGGACATTGTAGCAATAATTACATCTAGGATACCAAAGGCTTGTACAAACATTCGATATATACAGAGACATTTACCTGGAAATTAAAATTCCACAACTGTCATTCCACTAATTTGTTTTAACCATGGACTCCAGACATGAGCCATGTTTGATTAATTATCGGTCCCCCCCCCCCCTTGGGCCGTGCACAGTTTGTTTATACAGGGTTTTTTAAATTACATTAAAACCTTGTTCATTCGATTTTGCAACGAATCAATAACTCTTACTGGGTACATGGTATGTTACCGGTGATGTCAACATGTATGTTTCTAATGGAGTGAGTTGTTTCCAGGGGGTTGTGATGATGCTGTACTGCAAGGCCGACCCCCCCAAAAAACACAGTTATGTTTACCCAACTCAACCTAGAAAAACCACAGAGAAACTATATCTTTTGATTAAAAGATAAATGAAAAAGTAAAAACTTACGGTGCTGGCCCGATGCCTAAGTTTTGTGTACATCGATCGTCCTGTATTATCGTAATTGTTTTAAGTTAAAATCTTACAAAGTAGTGGAGAGGGAACCTTTTTTGAAAGGGCAACCAAGGCCAAGACCAGGGCAACAGAGGACATGGAAGCCGTGGCCATTGGTAATATTCAAGACTGAGGTAGTACACTTTTAAACTTGACACTGTCACTAGTTAACTGTTACAAATGAGTGCGCTAAGAAATAATAATTGACCTTCAGCCCACCCAAAAAGAAAAATTGAAAAGAAAATCTAAATTTAATAGCAAACACAGAAGTCTTTTTGTTTAGCCTACTACTGTAACTAATTCTGTAAATGTAAGGTAGTGTTTAACATTTTTCTTTTGAATTTTGTTTTCTTTTATAACTAAAGGTAACTTCAAGGCTGGGGAGTTTGGTACCATCTTGAAGAAGCACACGCAGAAAGAGCAATGGGCCCTGAGGAAGCTGATGGCCGACATTCTAAGACCTTACATCCCCGAGTACAAAGGGCTTGTCGAGAAGAACTCGGAGAGTATCCTTTTTCAAATGTTGCTGCTGCATAAGAACTCCCGTAAAGCTCTGATAAAGCAATCAAAATCTTGATTGCTTTTCTAAGAGATTCAAGCAGAAGATATTGTTTTAAAAAAAAAATGATTGTTGTTTTTTTGTTTAATGAGATGTATGGGTAGTAAAACATCCCTTGAAATATTTCTGTCTGAAATGCCATATTTGATGAGAAATGAATAAACATATTTTCGATTGGAGTTTATCGCTCAGTGAGCGTTTTATTCATTTGTTGAACCTATATGATTTCATGCAAATGTGTAATCGGTTTTTCACTATTTTCTCGTGACCCAGATGGCCGATCGATCTCCTTCTACAGGTTTGTCAGTTTATGTATATGGTGGATTACATAAAGTGCTTACACTGCCAGCAACTGTTTTGTTAGCAAAAAACAATTCTGTAATGTTCCTTTAAGATGCATGTTATGAAAGCCCATTAGCACCAACAAAAAAAACTTTCCAATCTGTTATTACAGATTCAGAATTTGTTATTACGGATTGTGAGTCCATTATTGCGGATTTTGAAATCGTTATTATGTATTTTATCATTGTGAATCCCTAATAACAGATTGTGAATCCATGATTGCTATCAGTGCGCTCTTCTGCCCAACTAGCTCTTTCCACAAAATCCCACAGGAGACTGGGGAGACAAAGTCCACAGTACACAAGCCTTTGGGTTTCCACATAATACCAGTTGTACAAACAGAAGAAACCCATGGACCCAATGCTGGCCTGGTTGGTACTGTATGGTATTTTGTGGCAGTCTGTGGTACCAGTGTCAGCTGTACAAACAGAAGAAGCCCATGCACCCAATGCTAGCCTGGAAGGTAAGGTACTTTGTGGCAGCAGCGTAGCCTGGGGGGACACGTGCCCCCCCCCCCCCCACAAATTTCCAGTGCCCCCCCCCAGGGTGCCCCCCCCCCCCCCGAAAAAAATCACGATAGTGCTCTGCGTGTTTGTATAATCTAATGTAGTGAACAATCGCTACCGCGGCCACAAAATGCCAAGATATAAGAGAATGGTGGCCCCCTTCAGTGCCCCCTCCCAGAATAAAAGCATGACCCCCACCACTGACAAACCCATTCCCCCTGCCCCCCCCCCCACTTGAAAGCAATGCCCACCTGTGCTCAACGTGCTTAACAGCTTTTTGGAAATTGAGTCATGTGGTTCATATACTCTTTTCACTGGTTCCCTCTTTGCAAACGAATTGAAGCAATAGATGTCATGTGCAGATTGTGAATACTCATTTATTTGAACTAGTTTTGTTTTGGGATCCACACAACAGGCTTTTCCTTAATCCAAGTTGTTACCTTCAGAATACGTGCAGATGCAAGATCTTCTTGGTGATTTTGACAACCCTTCAGTGATGGACTGTAAAATTGGAACCAGGTGAAGTAATTTATTGTACTTGCTTAATTTAAGGCTAGACAAATCAACGAAAGACGACACAAGAATGTGTTTCTCCCTATAAACAAACTTTAACAATAATAGTAATTATAATAATGATGGTATAGTGTATTTATTGTGAACCCTTTTAAGCCAAAGTGGGCCTCTCATAGGGCCTCACAGTGTTATCATCTGGCCCTCAGCATTCCTAAACCCATCTTCTGGCCCTCAGCATTCCTAAACCCATCTGAACTCCTTAGGAGTATGCTGCACTGACAATGGAATGGGCACACAGGTTGGTTATCATTCCCAACAATAGTTTCTACCCTGACAAGTACCCATTTACTCCTTGGTGATGAGAAGCAATTATACTCAAGTTTATTGCTCAAGAACTTAAGTGTCAAGACCTGGATTTGAACCAAAACTCTGGTAATTTTGCCACTTGAACTTGAGTTCAATGTCACTCGATAATGACATTCCAGCGATTATGCAGGAAATCGGTCAAATACTGAGATTCAAAATGATTTAAAAAGTTGATATAATAACCAATTGCCCAGAGAAGTTTACCCACCTGAAGTTGCTCTCTTCTTTGAGAAAACGATGGCCTCATATGGCAAGTTTTAAACGCCACCATCAGGCAAAAGGCATGCTTAAAAATGCAGAAGAAACTTTAATAATAACATATAGTATTACTTAGCGCACAAATTTACCAGTTTAGGTACTCAAGGCACTTGAATAAACAGAAACATTTTAAGTCATGTTTTTTAAATATTTTTTATTATGAGATCAATTTATGTAGCACCTAATAAGGGTTGACAAGGTGCTACGGCGCATTCAGCAGCCACTTCCAAAAACATTGTGGCAAACCTCTTCTGTTAGCGATAAGTGTAACTGGGTTCTTTTACATGCATTACACAACACACGGGACCTTCGGCTTTACGTCCCATAGGAAGAATGAAGCAATAATGGTTAAATGTCTTGCTTGAGGACACAAGTGTCACGACCGGAAATCGAACCCACACTCTGCTGACTAGAAACACCAGAGCGTGAGTCCGCAGGGATCTAGGAATTGAAATCTATGGTAAATCGGGGTTTATTTTTCTGGAGGACTTGAAGTTGTTTTTTTCCCCTTAGTGATTCGCCATGCTAGAGTTGGATCCGATCATCAGCCAGCCATTATGTTAATACCTTTGTAGACAAAAAGATTCATCTTTTAACTCATGCCTCCATGCGCACATGCATCCATTACGTTGGGTTGTTGACTGAGATTCACATAGGGCAAAAATAAACTACAAGTTCGTGCATAATATCCCTATTCTAAACAATTAGAAGACAAAATTGCAAGGGGCCGTTTCAGCACTGCAGAGTATTTATGCATGCACATTCGTTCCACCGTCTGGCTGTCAATGAACAGGTTTTAAAATAAAAACAAACCTATGGAAATATCATTAAGCATGTACATATGTTTAGGCATTTTGGGGTGTTTTTTTGTGTCTTTCTTTTTTTCTTAGTTTTGATTCAGTGCTGTATCGTATGATTGGATCTGTATCCGTAAATTGTTTGGCATGTTAGGCAGGAGCTGTAACATCAGGTTTAAAGTACTTCAAACACAGTTTCATCAAAGATGAAAGTTTTTCTGGTACCAAGTTCATGCCGGTTGGGCTGTTTAGGTTCATTGTACCATAATAAAAGCTCTACCATGCCTTTCTTTGTATGTGTTCTGCATGTATGTTTATTTAGTTTGCGGTAACACCATGTGTATAATATCTACTTTGCTGTGTAGATTTGTTCTTTGAGAACTTGTCTTGCTATTTATTACTACTACCGCGGAGTAGATTTAGGAATTTTGGAGACTACTTAGTTCTGAAAAGAACTGTCTTGCTTATTAAGTACTACCTGCGGGGAGGTAGGAAATTGGCTTGGACTACTACTTTCGCTTTGTGGATCGAGGGGACTTCTCGTTATTAACTTCACTGCCGCAGAGTGAGTTCTTAATTGGTCTCAACGTTTCGACTAGCCTGCTCTTGTCATCGTCAGGAGACTGTTCTGTCTGTGCCTCCACATTACATTGCCTGTGTTTGGAAGAAAGGAATAAAATGAATTAACTTTCACAGGCGAGAAAGAAAGTTTACACTTTGTGTAATGAAAAATGTAAGAAATGAAGATTTCTGATGTTGAAAATTTGTAGACACAAGTAGTTTTTGTTTTATAACTGGATTCATTCTGATTGGCTGACCCGCAGCTTATCAGTACACACACACACACTTGATTGTACATATATTACACATAATGTACGATATGGTCGCCCTTTGTAGCATGTATAGATCTAATAAATATTCATACGCTCGACTGTCGCAATGTGCAAAGTATGAGGATTTTGAGGATCAAAAGGCTGACCCTTTTATTAGGTGTTCAGGCATCAGGCATTCGGGCGTTCAGTTTTTCTTCTTCTCAGTTAACTGTGTCCACAAACAAATACATAGTTCCGAAGCTTTTATCAACTTCAAACTTAACATGTAGTTAATTTTTGTGTTTAACAAACTGCCATTTGTCCTTGATTGATGGATTATTCTGCTTAAGGTATCAAATGAAACCTTATAATGTTTCCTTCCCTGTTAAAATTGCAATTTAACATTTCATCAATATTTTATTGTCAAATTGTCCTAAAATTTGGCAATTCATCTTCACCTTACCTTACCTATCCTCTTCGTGCCACCTGACACATAAGGCCTCCATTCCTTTTTTTTCCATTTCCCCTTATCCTTTGCATAGCCCCATGCCGAAGCCATAAAGCAGAAGTCAAAATGCATCTTTAACTTCATCAAAATCAAGATCGTAATACTGTAGTTAAATTACCGAGGGTGAAAGTTTTTAACCTGAGGGCAGTGCTTTTAATTTTGCAGGACGTAGAGGCAGTATTTGATACGATCAAACCCGTTGTTGACATACTTGATAGAATCATCCAGGCTGACACTTCTATGAGAACCTCGGCGATGATGAAGTTACCGCTGAGTGGTCTCAGTCAATCTAGACACCAACCGATAAATCTAATATCATCAACCCACTAAGCAAACTAATTAACTTCCTACATACTTTTCTTAGTGTAGACAGTAACAAGTACCAGCCAAAATTCCATGTGAAATGCATTGTTTGTGACTGGTGCCCACTAGAATGTTTTTTTCTTCAGTGGTGGATTGTGGGTAACCGTCACAGGGGGGCAACTCTACTCCTTGCTTGGAGTTTCACAGAGACCATGCGTTTTAATGGTGCTATGTTTGTAATAAATTTGAAACTTTCTCCCTAGTTTTAGTGGGCTTGTCACAATGCAGAACTCCAGTTGTACATTTGGTTTCTGACGAAGTTATCTCAAGGAGAAAAATAGTCCCTCTAGAATTGTTTTTTCCAAGTGGCAGATCGGAACTGTCTACAGCCCTGTGCTGCAAGCGCCATTCCATACCTTGCTTGGAGTTTCAGAGAGATCATGACTTTCAATGGTGCTATGTTTGTAATAAACTTGGTACTCTCTCATTAGTTTCAGTGGGCTTGTTGCAATGCAGGGCTCCAGTTTTACACTTGTTTCTGAAGAAGACATCTCAAGGAGAAAATCAGTCGACTAAAAGATCAATTTCAGTATTTGTTTACTTTGGAGATTGCTTTGTCACAGTCATCAGGGATTGTGATTATTTGGGCTTGAAGAGTTGTCTTTCATTGATGTCTCAATGAGCTTGAGTTTTACGTTTTTTTTCTGATGAAAATGTCTCAAGGAGAAAGCGAGTCGACTAAAAGATCAATTTTCCGCATCTGTTTACTTAAAAGATTGTTTAGTAGTAGTCCCAGTCAACAGGGAATTGTGTTGTGATTATTCTGACTGTGAGGATCGTCTTTCGTTTAAATCCTATTATCTCAACCTTGGATGATGTCTCTACCTTCAAACTTTGTAGAGTGGGAATTCTTGTCGTACAAGCAAGAAAATTGGGCTTAAGCTTTTTGTGAAGTAGCACACCTGCTAGTAGTAAACTGCATTTCACCTGCCCCCAGGAAGTTTTAGTAGCCCAGATTTTAAACACATACTGTCATAAACGTATCTTTCTGATGTACTAAAGGTAGCGATCACAACCAACCAATTTATTGGTCAAATGAAGTTGAATTCCCTCACTCAAAAATAACAACATTTAAAAAGAGAATGTTATCAGAAAGTAAGGTTGCACAGTTCTTATGCAGCCCACATGGTAAGTGGAGAGGTGGTGATTACTACATGTCCTAGCCCACAGCAGTTTATACTACTGTACATAATGTACGCCAGGCTAGTGTTAAGGGCCAGCCCTGCCATACCTCCAAGTAATTGCACACTGACAGTGAAGACATGTTGGGTTTCGAAGATGAGTAATTGTGCTTTTGCAAATGCCACTTCCTATTAAGTGGTTTTTATGTAAATTCCCGTGCTTTGTATTGTCCCTTTGTTGGTGGAGAGAGAGAGAGAGATCGGGGAAAGAAGCCCAGACTAGATGTGACTGCATGGCAACCAAATGATGAGTGGTGATTGCCTGGGAACAGGAAATATCATGTATGACAATGATGAACAAGTGCAGAGCAATTACAGCGAGTAATTTTGTGGCCGTCCAGACTGGGTATAATGTTCTATTTTCAATCTTGGAAAGCGTGTGTGGACGTCTGCTCCTGGTACAGGTCGGCTCAAAATAAAAGCACAGAAAATAGAGAGCTGGCACTGATGATTGTTGGTACCCTGCACCATAGTCTTCGATTCTCAATTCTGGTTGACTTTGGCTGGAAATCGTCGAGGGCTTTGTATGGAGTTTGAGTTTTTTTTGTGATTGGAGATAGATAACCAATGAAATGAGCTTCTCCATGTTTAGTTGAGGAGATTCATACTTTGTCCATGTACTATTCCAAGATGGAACAGTTCATTTGCTTATCAGAGACTAGATTGTTCATTGTAGACTTGAAGACAAGATACACTTTTGGTAATGGTCAAAGACCAGTATCCTCACTTGTTGTATCCCAACATAATCATAAAAGAACAAACCTTTGAAAATTTGGGCTCAATTGGTCATCGAAGTTGCAAGAAAATAATGAAAGAAAAAAACACCCTTGTTTGATAAAATTGTGTGCTTTCAAATTCCCTGAAAAAAAGCTTCATGCCTTAAGCCTTTCTCAGATTGAAATATTTTAGTGAGAAATGACCTCTTTCTGAAAAACTGCATTACTTTAGAGGGAGTTGTCTCTCACAATGTTTTATACTCATCAGCAGCTCTCAGGTGCTCCTTACCAAGTAAGTTGTTATGGTAATGTATTGCAAGAGTAATTACCAAAAGTATCCACTGCCATTAAAAGCCAGCGCTAAATGTCATCATAATGTATTGTATGAAAATGGTGCTGGTACTAGTCACCCTGGGAAGTGAACATGTGTTTGTCTGAAAAGCTGCTGAGATAACGTGGTTGAATCTTATTTTGCAAGGGTACACTTAACATTGCTGCTTTAGCCACCTACATGTAACTGGTCACTACCTCATATAAATTTTCAGGGATCAGTTTCTAGAGATGTTTTTGGTGACCAGACCCCGAATGTATGCGCATTTATGTAGTACATAAAACCGATCCCTTTATAACAGTGACTGCATGTGATCAGGAGTGTAGTGCATTCTTGGACAACGGCGCGTTAACACATTCCGATTGAAATCGCTAATGACACGGCCAGCGATCTAATGCAGCAAGGTTATTCGTCCCATTTGGTTTTTATGCGTACATTGTTGTGATCACGGTTTAATGATTCATTCATTACAGTAATTACCGATGGCAGGGACTCAAGTAGGCTTTTCAATCATCTAAACTTGAGTTTATTATCGTAGGTACCTGCAATTTCCCATGCTTTATTGTTCAATTAAGGCATGCAACACACTGAGATGATGAACCCAATGCATATTGACCGTGTAACCTGTCACAGGCAAGTTTTATTAAAAGCCACAGTGCCTAGGTTCCTGCAGGAACACTGTGTACACAGCTCCATAGAAGAGATGTTAAATCTGAACATTTGTTTTTTTCTGAGACATGTTCGGGCATCTGTATGTTTTTTTCATGAACATTTTGGAAACAGAAAGAAATAATTAGATGATAAAAAGACAAATATATGAATAAATATATATATAAATTAATAGGGAAGATTGCCTTAGCTTTCGATCCAAACCGGACCTTCGTCAGAGGCTATATATAAATAAATGAAACTAAATATTTCTGGCTACCCTTTACACTTTTCTATATGAAACACAATTATCCAGCCAGCATCTACCTCTATCTAGACATCACATGTACATGTACATGATGTTAACACACATTTTGAGGCCTCATCTAATACTTTCCTTTAACAGGAAAGTTTGTAAAAATTTCAAGGTATTATACGGGATTGGTAGAGCTGACAAAGTAGTCACAGATGCTGAGACAGTGTTCATGGTTTGTGTGATCAACCATGAAATCGCAATCCTGTGAAAGTTTGGGGCTTAATCCGTTGTGTGGGGAGAAAATAGTGAAAACCATGCACAATTTTCAGCGTGTAAACACATCGTCCTTGTAATTTTGTTACAACCGAAATAAGCTTTTGCAGTGTTTTTTTTTAAAAGGTTTTCAGATAACAGTTTCGTGGTATTTAATTTCAGAGGGAAGTGTTTCACAGACAAAAATAGTTCTAGTATGAACTTCATAATCAGTAAGCTTTCAGACTAAAATTAGATTGTGATGTTTTGTTATCCTTACAAATCCTGTATAATACATTTAAATAAAAACACTAATTGAATACAGAATGCATTAAAAATTTGATACTACATCCATTTCAGAATGAGGGCTCGTGCAGAGTTTTCTTCAGTATGTTATACACAGCTGCTGTGATTCCCTGATCAACTTAAGAGGAAAAAAACCCAGTTTCCTTAATGTTCTTAACTTTTTACTCGATGCTTTTAGCAATGCAAGGAATGGAAATGATCTTCTGACTAATGCAAACAGAAGAAAACTACCGTTGAAATCCTCCTGAGGCAATTTTTGTTTAGAACATTATTTAATAAATTTGAGACAAACATCTTCAGACCCGTGGGTATTTTTCGATTTTTCGGGGTCGACTTTCTGACGTCACTGTCTTGAGTCTTTTGGTTGGGAACCTTATGCAAGAATAAGTCTAAACTGAGAACAAATGTGTTTGTAGCCGAGAAGTGCCCGTCACTTCATAATTAAAAGTTTTGCAAGAAAGTTTTGTGGACATTGGATCAAAATGGTATCTTTCTTAACCACTTTGTATCGGTATCTTAAAAAAATTCTGTGCCCTACCACGGTATTATTTTTGGAACTTTTTGCAGCTTCTTGAGTACCGTTATCGATTTCCTTTGAAAATATTGTTGCCACAATGAAACTCTGACTTGACAAAGGTTCTCATAATTAGATTCAGGATTTGATGTTGTCATGTGAGAAAATTAAAGTAGTCACTCACTGAGATTTGCAGAACCGCTCAGACTTACCTCCCATTAAGCCAAATATAATGACAAACAATTGTGGCAACCTGTCTATTTTTGTATTTTGTACAACACTAGGACAAAGGTCTGGAATGGGGGGGGGGGGTCACACAATAACTCCCGGCAGGAATTTTCAAAGGCATGTTTTCCAGAAACTGTTATCACTCTTTGTTTGGGTGAAACGAAGTGATATTACGGCAGGTGTCTGCCTGTTCACACTACACAACAGTATGTGGATAAAAATCGTCAGCCATCCAGTTGCGATATTTTTTTTTTAAAGGAAAATCCGAAATTGTTCTGTGCCTTCCAAAACGTCTGCCATAAGTCTGTCCAAAAAGAATTTGCCGATAGAGAAGAGACGTCATCCGACGTGAAGCAGTTAAGACTTTGCACTTTCTAACGGACAATTTTGGACTGTCGTTGCCTTTTTGTAAACACGTGTCATGTCATGTGTTACATTATCTGATAATAACATAGACTCATTGCAAGCACCCGAGATCTCACTGCAATGACATCAACCAATTTGGGGGGGGGGGGGGTAGGTTAACGGACACCAGAGATAGGTTCTGCATTAGTAACTCCAAAACGTCTAATTGCATGCTCTTTGCATGAAATATGACGAACGATGCACGCCATGGCAATTTGACCTCAAGGTGCATTAGGCGATCAAGAGGAATTTATGGCAAGAGACTTGAAATTTGATGGCGGTTTTTATTTCCTCGAGACAAACAGCACCCCCCCCCCCCCCTCTGTTTTTCTGTTCTCACCTTTCAGAAGAGCAGAGATTGTCCTTGTACTTGATGTGTATGCTCAACCCGCTGCGTAGAGCTCGATATTATCCCTGTGGAGCTGGAGCCGTTTCTAGGGATGCATTATTAATATTGTGAAAATAATATTTTTTGCTTTCATAGCACACTTATTCCAGTAAAACTAGATCAAGGTGCTGTACAATGTATTTAGAATGCCAGTCAGGGCAAGGACAATGAAACTATCGGGAATGATTGGTAGAGCTTGAGTGGTGGAGCTGGGCTCCAAGACCTCAAATTCATCCACTTTCCTACTCCACCTCGTCCTGATTTTGACAGATTCAGAACTGCATAGCCAACATCGCCTATGTGGGTTTGAATCCCGGTCAAGACACTTGTGCCCTTGAGCAAGGCATTTAGCCATAATTGCTTCGTAAAAAATTGGAAGGTAGTGCATTCTGCTCTACCAGCCAGACCCCTAGTGGATGATACCCATGCCGACATCTAAACGAACTGTGAAGGGGGTAACCCTATTTCAGCCCCAAGAGTAGATTGCAACGTGCCCCTGGTGACAGTTAAATTGGGTTGACAGCTAAAATCAGTAAAGTGTAGCCCCACCTTGAAGTGGCCGTCCCCGCCTTGTGAGTTGGGCGATATCTCATATAAAATAAATCGGCATGCTTCTCTCTTTCTCTCTCGCTCTAATCGACCAAGGTTGGAATCATGTTGAGATTTGTCCAGTCTTGTTTATCCCTCATTAAGTTAGGAAGATTAGTTTCCCTGGCAACTACACCTGCATAGCTGAGCTTTTGTCTCCCTATTCTCCTCCCTATTTTCTCCTCCCATGTTTTGGTGAACCAGGTGGTAAAGCTGAGAGACGGGCTCTTTTGATGTTTCTGTTTGAGTGCCCAGCTAGTCTCAGACGATGCTGTTGTAATTTAGTGGATAGTTTTTGTTTATTAGCATACAGTTTAGTAGTTGTCATATGTTGACTCCCATGTACATTTAAGCATTTGGCTAGAAGTTTTGTGCAGCACCCATCCATGCTTAGGCTGGGGCCAGGTGTACCAAATACAAAAGTCCAACGGCAAAGTTACACCAAACTGATCCCACAAGTATTTAATGTTCATTTTCTCTAATTTTATTCCTCTTAGAACCTACTTGGAGGAGGAACTGAAGAAAGCGAGAGAGAAACCCAAACTTCGCAAGGTAAGTTCCGCTTCAGTTATCAAGTGATACAGACTTTCGTCTAGGTCCCGAAGCTTTAAAAAGTAATTTTAAAGGATGTGTGCCATACTATCTTGTCCACATGCCATGTAATAGTCTGTAATGAATAAATAACTCTATCAGGTGGGATTTGAACCCAAGACCCCTGCATTCTAGAGCAAGTGTCTTCACCACTAGACCACTCACTGCCTTTTGGAATCCTGTAATTAGTGCAAACAGTTTATAGTGATTTGATGAGTGCAAAGGTAAAACCAAAATAACATCATATACTCTTCTTTTTAAAAATCAAATTTTTCATATTGCCACAAAGCTTATTATTTACTGAATTTATCAATTCTGCATCCTCTTTAAAACGAAACTGCCAACACACCAGTCTTTCGATGGAGTCAGTCCAACATTTTTTCTTGGGGGGGGGGGGAATGAAACAGGATCAGAATGACAATTTTACAGACTTCCCGTTGCAGCCTTGCCATTCGCTAATACGCACGTAGGGAAAATGTAGCAATTATAGAATTATCTGCTCATCAGACGTCTTGATTTAAGGATCTCTGTCTGCTCGGATACATTCTTATCCATCCATGACGACAATTCGATAAAGATCGGCCTCTGGATATATAGATCTTTAGGCACCTCCAAGGACTCAGCGCAAACCTTCTTATATCGAGGAAGGAAATTAAGCGAGATGTCATTTCACTAAGTGTATCTCATGTTGTGTTTTGGTTTTTTGGTTTTTTTTGTGTGTGGTGCACAGAAATTAGATAGATGGATAGATAAATGTTACCATCCCAAAAAGAGGAAATTAAAACGATCCTGACTAAGATTGGTTACGAAATGGTAAACACAATTACAGTTGGAACAAAAGAAAGAAGTGAAATGGAGAGCACTGAGTGAGATGAAAAACCTTTGTGCACAGTACAAGGATTAGTTCTTCTTGTTGGTAACATGTTCCTGTGAGTCGATCAACCGACTGAAACCATTCACATGCCTGGGTTGTATATGTTAGAACAATTGTGCATAGAACTAGCCTGTGGTTGGCGGTATCAGTTACTTTCGGTTATCAGTGGTGGTGCTAGGGATAAAAAAGGGAATTTTTTCCTCAACTCCAAAAAAAAATAAATCAATAAATAAAACAAAATCAAATAAAATACTCAAAACACACCGACAACCACGTATCTGTCAACCCTGTAAATCAGGGACTTCTCTTTGTTTCTTTCCATTGTTTGGACTTTGTTTTTCTTTCAGCAGTTTCCCCCTTGGTGTTGTTGTACACGAAAGCAAAGCAAGAAGGCTTTTGACAGTAGACACTCACCACGCATACACTAATACTGAATATTAGGAGTGTGTTATGGTTCCTTGCATGCAGTTGGACCACTCGATCCTTAGTTTCCTTTTTTTGTTTTGACAAACTCGACTAGACAGAACACTCTCTACACTACCATAAATGTTTATCTGAAACGGTCTTGCAGGAAACGTCTTTGATTTACATGTATTGGAAGATGGATAATTTGATTGCTCCCCAAATGGTCCCTCCCAAATAAAATACTAAATAAATAGAAAAGTAAATAAATAAATGAATAAATAAATAAATAAATAAATAATGATACAAATAAAAATAGAAATGAATAAATAAATAAGTAATACATTTTATAATTTAAAATAAAATTTAAAAAAAAAAAATTACAGTAAAAGTTAATTTAAAAATTTATAAAATCTGGCACTTACTATGATATTTTTTAACTGTGCTTCCTTTTATTTTTACAGTTTATTCAGGGATCATTAAAATAATTTTTCAATAACACAATAACAAACCCACAGAAATAGGTTCGTGAAGAAATAAAACATGATTACAGTCAGCCTCTCCATCCACAGGATGTAAAAGCTATTACGCGGAAGTGAGATCTAAAATTATGAATTCAGTGACATTGCATACATGTAGTTGACGTCATTCAGTACAAACCACCCCCCCCCCAACAATGAAATGCAAGTAATGAAACCGGTTGGGAAAACATTTTGTCGTTAATGGCAATTACAATTTTTTTTGTGATGGAATAGATCACTAAAAATACACAGTTTGAGTCGATCAGTGAAGGCTAGGGGATGTCGTTGGTTAGTTACGGGGACCCTCAAGGGGCACTGTGGGTGGACCAGATGTCTGAAGTTAATTCAAATCATGGTTAAAAGTACTAAAAGAAACGAAACTGTATTGCATTAGGGAACATAAGTGTAAAGGGTATGAACTGTGTTGTGGTTGAATTTCGGAGAGGAACTTGCTCCCGCCCCCTCACTACTGTCCTTTTGATCTGGATAATTAACTGCTTTATGGAGAGGGACAGGAAAACAGATGAGGGGCTGGGAAAAAAAAGGTTAAGATTTGGTCACATTAAGCTTTGAACAAATTATTGTATTATTAGTTAAACCTCTTGAGTAAAGCGTTGGGTTTTTGCTGACTTTGGTCCCTATTGCATTCCAGTGTTTATTCATGTTGTTGTAAGGTTTGCAAGAGTGTCCGTACAGAATAGGCAAAGCAGCCTTCTGAAAACAACCAAATAGACGTGTAACACGGGATCGTTGTGGAATGAAACTGTCTCATTTTTTAAGAAACTACTATCGACTGAGTTTGCCAAATCAAAACAGCTACTTGAGAAGGCGTAATAATAGAAAACGTTATGTGTGCTGTTTAGTTTAACTTTCTTTACACAGACTGTGAACGGTTGATTGTGGTATTGTATCCCCAGGTTGGTTCTGCAGTACGCCTCCAAATATTATTAGTCATTTAATTGAAACTCCTCCAGCAGGGACCAATACTTAGACCTTTTTTTTTAAATCAAGCGGATTTGTTTCTTTATTGTGGCTCCAGGACATGTACCAGAAGATGATTGAAATTGATCCCAAAGAGCCCACAGCCGAAGAGAACAGACTGGGAGCCATCACCAAGCCACGCTACATGCAGTGGAGGGAGTTTATGAGCTCCTCGGCCACCTTAGGCTTTAGAATTGAAGGCGTCAAGGTAAACAAACCCCCTTTCCACCCCTTCTTTCTGCCCGCCCCCCCCCCTCCTCCCCTAAATGTAGATTAGATAGAATTTAGGCACTGTCTCCATTGCAATGGTTTAATGAAGCTGCCAGTATAAATACAGCTTGGGCTTGGGCCGTGTCAGAGCTGGTGGCTATGTCTACAGCTAGATTTCCGCATCATCATGCATTGAAGTGTAGGACGTCCTTAGCAACACCAGGAGCAACACCCTTAGCAACAGTCGTAGCTATAGCCGTAGCCACCATTTTGGATTTTGGCCTTACTCTACTTGTTCAAACTTGACTCTCTAGTGGCTGTGTCAGGACTGGCGGCTATGGCTACAGCTAGATTATAGGACGTCCTTAGCAACACCCTTAGCAACAGTTGTATCTGTAGCTGTAGCCACATTGACTCTCTAGTGGCTGTTGTGTTCATAGTAAATCCCATACGTATGTATTTGATGCTTATTTGTTTTAATGTAACTCCATACGTGGTTCAGTATACATATTTGTTTATGATAAGTTTTGTAACATGTCTTGTTTTTCCCAATGTGTGAAGTTGCTTGCCCAAGTAAATTTAATTAAAATTGTTATACATACATGTGAAATGTATTAATTATTAATGTATAAAGTGAAAAAAATGTGAGTTTTGTGCACACAAACTATGCTCATGTTGGTGTTCATCAACAAAAATATTTGAATATTGTCTTTTTAACCTCAAATATACTTGTAAGTCTCAATTCTGAGAATGAAGCTGGTACACAAATTTACTGAGGGATGCATGCAGAAGATTTGCCCCAATTTGAAGCAGTTACTGCCCATGCATGTAACTGGTAAATGTTTATGCGCATGTATTATATGAAGTGATTATGATGTGGCAGCAGGGCTCAACCACTACTAGCCCGACATACACTGTCTAGTAAAAGATGCTACCGACTAGTAAACAGCTTTTCTCAACGTGCCCTGTGGACTACTAAATGACTGTGCAACCTTATTGTTTAAAATGCTCAATATTTCTTCCTTTTCAGATGGAACAATATTTTTTGAGAGGGTGAATGTAACTTCATTCGACCATTTAAACTAAATTGTGATCGCTACCATTAGTACATCAGAAAGATACGTTTACGACAATACATTTTTAAAATCTGGGCTACTAAAACTTCCTGGGGGCAAGTAAAATGCACCGTTTATTTGCCGGGTGGGCTACTTCACAAAAAGTTTCAGGGCAAGGCCCGAGCATGTATCAAATTATACTTGGGGACTTTTTTTGAATTAGTTGCACTAGGCCTACATGTATGCATTCATGTCTTCAATTATAATCTTTGTTCTGTGTTTTTTTTTTTGTTAATTGAAAATAGACAAGAATCAGAAGTTGGCAAAGAACATTCAATAAGAAGTATTCCCATTGACATGACTGATATTATTAATTGGTCTTCACAGAAGGGTGATGGACATTCGAGTAGAGACTACAAGACGGTACGGACAAAAGATCAGATCAGCGAGAGTTTCAACTTCTTCATTGACGGAGATCCCATCCTCCAGGCGAAGTACATCCGTCGCTTAAAGGCCATCCGGGCCACGCTGGAATCCTCAGAGTTCTTCGCACAACATGAGGTATATTCATCTGTTTTTTTTTTTTTATGAAAGACTTACGCCCAAGGGCCCTATTTCATTGAGCTGCTTTAGCACAAAAAGTAGCTAAGCACAACAAAATTTTGCTTACCAGAATAAGGTTACCAACCAAAGTACCACGTCATATGGTACAATCTGTGGCTGGTATCCTGCTTATTTGTGCTTAGCAGAAAGTTGCTAAACATAATTCCCTGCTCAAGCAGCTCTATGAAATTGGGCCCTGGTGACCTCAATCCTCCACTATCTTCCTCTCCTCTGTCACTTCACACCAACATTTTTGGACTTGGATAAGAATGGAATGCCTGACCCGGTCATGAGTAATAGACTGAGCAAGTCTCGCGCGTATTCGAACATCAGGACCCGTTAAAGTGCGTGAGTTTGTATCCTTCACGCGTTAAAGCAATGTACATGGGACCAAAGTGGTCCCAAAATGTTCGAATACGCGCGAGACTTGCACGGTCTATTCTCGATCCTTCTGAATCCTTCATTTCGGCAAAGAGGATATAAAATGATACGGGAGGTTTAGGGTTCAAATTATTGTGACTCAAGACAGAGCACTACTTTCATCAGCACCTAGCGATTAATCAGAAATGCTTATTAGTATTTTACCTCAGTCAGAGCTCAAATTTGGCGGGTGGGGGGATCCACAAGGTCACATGGTTTTTGTAGCTCTTTTCGTTTTTACTCGAGCACAAATTGTTTTACAAGTCCAGAATCAAAATTAAGAGAAAAAACGCATATAAATTGTTTGTATTTGAACAAGTACTATTGAGACAAGTGAGAAGATTTATCTCATTTGTCTTATTGAAAGATATTTATCAGACTCAAAGTCAACGGTTGTACATAATGTTTTTGTTCAAGGTGTTATACAGTGAGGTATTATTATTCAATTGAAAAATACAAGTTGTGAGTTCACTGGCCTGGCGTAAAAAAAAAAACACTGGCCTCCAGTCTGCTGTCCAGTTAAGATTTTGAGTCTTGTTACTATAGAATTAAAAAGAAGTTACAATTTTATATGGAAAATGCGGACTGATCCTTTTCAATTTGAAATGGAAAAAAACTAAAAAGACAAACATTTGGCAGAGTAAATGGGAAAAGGTGTCAACTCCAGTGTCTAATTTGTCAAAAACAAAGTGACTTGGTTCATCAAGTAATCGGCATGATGTTTAGAGAGTTTACACTGGATATACATGTACCATGTGTAATATTGAACCTTCATGACAGTGCAATCTCTTTGTGAATCTCTCAGTATGATAGTTCCAAGTTATTGTGTGATCAGAAAGTGCTATAACTCTGCCCCGGCCACTTGTTGGTTTACTTTGAGTTGGGAAGAAAAGCAGACGATTTCTCCTCATGTGAAGTTCTTCAGTTGTATACTTACCAGTCAAAGTTGACCCCACTCACAAAGTTTGCAGTAATTTTTCTAACAAGTACTGGCATGTGCCTCAGTAAAAGAAAATAAGTTATCAAATTTGAAAATTTACCCCCATTGTTTCCTGTGCAGGTCATCGGCAGCTCCCTTCTGTTTGTGCATGATAGAGCAGGAAAGGCAAGTGTGTGGATGATCGACTTCGGCAAGACCACTCCTCTTCCCCAGTCGGAGACGAATGACCACCGCACCCCATGGGTAGAAGGGAACCATGAAGATGGCTACCTGTTTGGACTGGATATGATGATTGATGTATGGTCGAATATGAAACCCAGAGAGGTCCCTCTTGAGGCTAACTCTGTGAAACCCTCTGTCAAAAGCAATCCCACTTCTGACACAACCCCAACTGCAGTGAACAATGATCCCACTTCTGACAAACCACTACAATACTACCAACAACTGCAGTAAGCACCCCCTCAGGATCACTGAGTGTCTCTTCTTCCATACTCCCTGCTGCCTCCTCCACACAACCTCCCATCATCACAGCAGCACCCTCGTAGCAGACAGCCGGACACTGCTCGGCTAACCTTTCACTAGTTGCTGCAACAGCTTCATTGGTCATTGCAGATCTTTGTAATAGCTCAGTGGTTCTGTCTGGATCGAGCTGACAATTTTCTAGCATGGTATAGACATGCTAATACTTTTTTCAGGTGGGTGTCCATACGTGACCCATAGTCTTTCAAGCTGCACATTGGTGAGGTGTACATGTAATGCACAGATTTTATATTGTAAAATTACAGTTTGAGTGCTTATTGTACTTTTTTCCCAAATTTGGAGTGAGACGTAATGCTAGATTCTACTTCTATATCCAACTCCAGTATCAAAACAAGTAAATGCACTGACTTTTCATGGAATTGTTCAGGGGATGTGCACCAACCTTGCAAAAGCTGCATCATGGTTAACAGTGCCCAGCCATTTTTATCCGTCAATGCAAGTCGACAAGTTTGATTGAAGTAATGTTTATTTTTCCTGGCCGTTAAATCATTCCACTACAGAGGATACGGCAAACTGTGAAGTACATGTACATGTGGCAAGTGCCTGTGTGTATGCGATAGTTGCCTTGATGTTGGTAGAGGTGCCCTTTGCCTAGGCCAAATTGGCTGTCTCTTCAGAGTTTGCCCTCAGTTGACAATGTAACAGCAGTGAGTTAAACAGAAACACAACGACTGAAAAAGAGAAACAAAACTACATGACACACTTTCAAGCTCCTCTGAGCATCTAGCGTAGCATCTGTATGCAAGCATCAACATTTCTTTTTTTAACCTTATAGAAAACTTACTGTTTAATATTATTATAATTATTATTTTTAAATCATTTCAGCTCTGACTGATTAGAAATTCAGGAGGTGACTGCAGGTCAGACGTGCAAACATTTTGCCCGATTAACCTGCAGTCGACTGTATATTTCAGGCTGGTTGTGAAGAATATACGAAGATTGTTGCAGAAAGACCTGAAAAATATTGACTACTCTTTGAGCATTATTGTTGTTGTTAAGTTATTATTGTTTTGAAATAAACCCCTAAGAGTAACTTGACTCTTAAGTGTAAGTAATCCACTCCCCAAAAAGAGAGTCTATTTTAAAAAGGACTTGTCCCAACTTTGAAACTTTAGATTCATGCAGCTGTTGAGAACTCTTCAGCTTGGGCCATTAAGCCATGTCAAATTTCAATTTGCGTTTTCTT
Organism: Pycnopodia helianthoides; assembly: GCA_032158295.1. Lineage (NCBI taxonomy): Eukaryota > Metazoa > Echinodermata > Asteroidea > Forcipulatida > Asteriidae > Pycnopodia > Pycnopodia helianthoides. The sequence continues at coordinate 17,371,670 of CM063243.1, forward strand.
GAAGTGTATGAAAAAACAAATTATTTATCGGCTTCATGTCTTGATGTTATTTTTAGTCATCTCCAATCAAACCTCAAGAACATTTTGTGTTTTCATGAGGTTTCCCTACCCCCCCCCCCTTCTCCTCCTCAGATAAAGAGTTAACAATATTTTTTAGTTGTATGAATTTTCAATTTCAATGAAAGTTATTGGTTTCTGCGAAAGCTGATTATGGGGAAAGCCTCTTTAGAAGATCTTAACTGTATGTTGGTAATTTTATTTATTTTAAACTTCAACAATTTTGGCAGTCAGATGTTTTTATTGGTTTGTTTGGTTTTGTTCCTCTGTTCTTTTTGTTTTGTTATTTTTTGGATTTTTAAAAATCAGCCACTCCATTTAGCGGTTATTTCAGCTCATCTTATAATTTTTTTAATTATATATTTTTTTACCTAATTATAGTTTTCGTTCATTTTATTCCCTTTTTTTAATTAGGTAATTATGACCTGCCCACAATATGAGGCCTTAAACGGCTTGTACATGTACCAAAATATTCACAACAGCCTCAAATAGCCATCAGATTTGACCAACCTCCTCTGAACCCAAAAGGTCAAAGTAAAGATTTTTGTCCTGAACATGATATCTATTACTAAAACAAAACCAAATTTCTCTTTCGTTTTATTTTTTTCTGACATTTTCTCTGGAAAAAAGGGTCAAAAATAAACAATATAATAGTTTCATCTTCAAGCAAACTTGAAACCTTGATTCTGATTGGTTGATCCACGGCAACAACAGTATGATATGAAACCAATTGCATGGTCTGTATCACCTCATGCATATTGCACTTATTTAACCTGTGCATCAAGTTTGCTTGACGATAAATTCTTTATCACGCACGCACTCATGGAATGCAGAAAAAATATAGCATATCTGCGTCCCATATCCACCTCGTTGGATGAAGCGCTATATTTGTTTGTATTCCTCTGGCGTTTTTTGTGTAATAACCAATAATGTCTGGTTGTGTGATCATGATTGTACAGAAAAACTAGGGATTAACAGGGATAAGACTTAAAATTAAGATGCACATTTGGGTACAATCATTCCTAGCCTTTTAGTTTTCTACCAACGTACCAGTAGACCTTTCTATTGCAACGTCACAATTTTTGCCAGCCAAGGTCGGGTATGGGCAGCCATAAATGCAAAGCAAAACCAGAAATAGTGGTAAATTTCTTGGAAACAAAGCAACCAATGATGGGATTTTTAAATTATTTTGTTGAAAGATTTTTTAGAAATGCTGAATTTGACTACAACATCTGTTGACACAATTTAGTTTTTTTCTAACATTCGGCCATCCGTGCCAACCAGTGCAGTTTGTTTATCAACAATAGAAAGGTCTATACACCCCTGCAAAAATTGCGGTCACGGTTTCCAAGAACACTATGTTATGTTAAGGATTTTGTTCACATCCATACACATGCGTACTTTGATTTGGGTAACGAAACTAAAGAACTTTTAGTTTCTCACACATGGCAGTATTTCAGACAAACGTAGTTCAGGATAAAAAGTTTATAACAAGAAACCTTTCATATTAAAAGCCGCCAAATTATGGAATTCCCCCCTTTTTTTTATCATTACCAATTGTGTATTATACTTTGAACATCTAAATGTATTGGAATTGTTTTGGTCTTACGTGAGCACAAGCACATGTTTTCAGGTGATGTGTTTGTTACCACTGGAAAGCTTGAATTCTTTCGTGGGAGCAGCCGGCAAGTTTTGAAGTGAAAAACCGTAAATATTGTTCCTGGGTATCATTCTAGCTTCGATTCAGATTCCGACCCTGCCCCTACCAAAATATTGCCACTTCCTTGTTAAAAAAAAAAACCTGTCTGGAGTTTTTAAACCATATTGTAGATATTTTTTATTTAAGAGAGCATGAATAATATTATTGTAAACATCTTTGTTTGTAATTATGCGCGTATATTTAAGGTTAATTCAGTTATGATGGAACTATGTTGGTGTATTTTTAGTTTTGTAATCATAAATACTGCATTTCCTCATGGCATTTCCTCATTCCATTTTCTATTGTTGATATAATTTTATTGATAAGGGTGCTGAAACATCAAAGGTGTGCATCTTGTCGGACAATATTTTACGAGTAAATTTTGGGGTTTCCTAAAGAAGGCATGACTCTCAGCCAATGATAGCTCTTCCAGCGTGCAAGTTTCATCAGCTATGGCGGCCAATGCAAGGGATTAACAGTTTCGAAAGGTTTTTGTACTTCTATGGTCAGTCCTTCGAGACGATACAAATTACCTTGGAACACCTCATTTGGTAGGTGAAAAGTTGTGGTACACACAATCCCATGGAGGCTGTAAGCTATTGGTAATCAGTTTTTTAATTAAAAAGCGTGGGTCATTTTTTGGCAATTGACCCCCTTGCACAACACGCAGCGCACTTACATGCGCCTATTATTGTGCCATTTCTGGAGTCAACATGTACACGAAGGAATTTTACCCTGAAAATGGCTGAAATGGCAGAAGGGGTCAATTCAGCTGTCTAAATCAGTACCATGGAAAGTTTCTAATTCACATGAGTGGTTCCAACTATGTGTGCTTTACTTAAAAAATGCTAAGTCCAATTTTTTGGCCGATTTGACCCAAAAAATTCAGATTTAAACTTTAAATAGCTACTTCTGTAGATTTGAGAAAGTTATTAGCTTTCATTCCTGGTATTGTGCCGAAAAAATTTACTGGTGACTAGTGGTAGTAAATTAAAGACTAAAAATTAATTGTATGTGAAACAGCATCATCTGTCAAAGTTGATTTGTAGACAGTTTTTGTGTTTTTGTCTTTCGGTGAAAATTTGGCCATGCAACTCTAAAAGGCATGCAATTGATGCATACCACCACACTGTTTAAGCAGCATTGATGCAGATGATGCTGCTTTTTACTAGGGGCCTTGAACACATTTACCAACCTTTTTACCAATGTGTTTACAACCTTTCGCTAAACGTGCTTGGGAAAAAGTAATGCTGTCTTATCGTTGAGCAATGTGTCTTTTATTTCTTTAGAGAAAGTTAACATTTGGGAAATTTGGCAACTTGCAAAAAATGACTATCCATCTAAGGTGTTTTATAACGGATGTTTTCTACGAAGGATGTTGAATTTGTTTGTACAAAGTCAGTTTCAAAATGCACTTAATTGAGCCTAATAAGAAGTAAGAGTTCTACCTTTTTTGTTAAATCTTTACTATGCAGCTTAGGAAAAAAATGATGGAATGAATATTTCACAGTTAAATCAGTATTTTGCTACTATCCCCTTCATATTGTGTACAGGAAAATTAAATATTATGTGGTATGTTTATTATGTATACTTTATTAATTATGTTGCAAATGGATTCCATACGTGCTCTGATATTCCGTATATGTAAACTCACGTTCTGTACAAATTATTTTTTAAAAGGGATTAAAAATTATATAAGTTTTTCCAGCACTTAATTTGCTGTGTTTCACTTGGCAATGCTATTCAAAAAGTGAGACATTTATAGTGCAGACAGTATCTGGCAAAAAAAACGTGTTTTTTTTTTTTAATTTGTTGAATTGATAGATATTTTCTGATTTAAAATTCCATTAAGATTAAGAAAAGTATATGTTCCTGTGTTTTATCTCTGAGAAAAGAGAAAAAAAAGTCTATGTTAGAAATTAGCTGATTTCAGTGCAGTTTCTTCTCCAACTGAAGACATTTGCTGTTCTTGGGAAAACTAAATTTACATTAATGTACCAGAGTTGTAGATGTGACAATTTTTATGAGAACAGGTATTTTCTAGGATTTGCATGTCAACACATACGAGTACAGAATATTTCCCAAGTACAAGTAATGTCATTTTCTCCTGTCAGTAACAAGTGCATTTTCATGAGTAGGAGTACAGAAATTAGAATTTAAGCTAGGTTTCATTGTCTCTTCTGTGTGGACAAATAACAGTAAACTGATCACAAGTCTAAGAAAAGTAACAATAAAATTGACTTCAAGTACAAGCGGGGAGACACAAACTTTCTTTGAGTACCGGTATAGGTAGTTAGCATCTCATAATGTAAAGTCGGCCATCTTTATGGGCAATGATAGTCACTTCTTGCATGCCTGCTATGCATTAATACTGGTACCCCGTATGTCACTCTGGAGTTCCATCAAATTCACTGCATGATTGGTCGGTGAACCACTTGGCTTATATACCATGCCTGATATGGGGCAGAGGGTATCCCCCAATGTTCCCATACTTTAACACACATCTTCCTCTTAAACAGAAGACACCCCCCCCCCCCCTAAGATCCTCTATAGAATTCCTGAGATTCCAAGCACACAATGAAGACATAATATGGGGTACACCATGCCTCATATCGAACATCAAATGACTTGGCTGCGTAAGAAAAATGAGAATGCTTGATGCTGCCCAAAGCCAAGTTACTTGGGAAGATGGCGTCTATTGGGAACTATCTCTACATTCATGATCTCTATGAGCACGGACAAGAAATGAAGTACAGACAATGTTATCCCCCAAGTCAACTATGAGAACAATTTTATGAGAACAATTTCATGAGTACTAAGAGAACAGGGCAGTGACCTACATGTACGGGTAAAAAGACATTTCCTCACAGGAATGAGTAAAAGTTAACTTTCATCAGTATGAGTTGGCTCTACTACTACTAGTACTTCAACTCTGAACATCCCCCTCACTAAACACACAAGTTAATGTTATAGTGTTAAGTTGTGTAAAGTTGGTGCCAAATTTGCAGGTAAATGTAGAATCAATAACATTTCTGTAATAGGTGCTATGATTGTTATTCATTTACTCTATGACCTATTCTCTCATCAGTTCAATGTCTCAGTTGAAGTTTATTACAATACATTTTTATTTAAATAGAAACAATTTTGCTGGCATTGTCAAGATTTTACTGTCTAAGCGAGGATGTAGTATTAGAATTTGGGACTGATTGTTCATCACAACTCTTTAGCTTTCAAGAAGTACATTATATCGTAAAAGTTTCATTACAACAGACTGCAATTTTTGTTTGTCTTGTAAGCAACATAATCTAAGTACAGTGTCAGTATGTTTTAACTTTTTTATATTGCCATATGGCAGCCATTTTGTAGTTAACAGGAACCTTTCATTCTCTCTCTAAAAAAAAAAATAGGTTGTTTGGTACTCGTACCAACTTTACTATATGACTTTCAGATTTGTATTAATGTGTTATTTGGGTGTTCCAGCTGACTTTCCATTCTCAAAATGTACATATACCGATCATTTAACACATGGAATATTTCAATTTTATTATACAATGTTCATGAATGTTGCAAAGGGATGGTGCATCGTTGGTTTGAAGAAAGGGTACCTTCAGTTTCAATGTTTGTTTTTCATTCTGTGTAAACACTCTTGTCACAAATGGGTGCTCACCGTCTGTTGAGACAACAGTTATGGTTAGCAAATTGCTCTGTTTAGGCATGTTTTTTGGGAAGAACGATGAGAGTTGATCAAGGAAGGAATTTTCTCAGGGTGCATTGGACCTTGTACAAACTTAACGTCGAGTAAACTTTCAAGTACTTTCTAGTTTGTTTGTTGATAGATTTTGAAATTAAGGTTGTTACCAATGCTGCATCGTCCCTTTGAGTTTGAGGTAAAAGGTGGTCTGGGAAGAATAATCATAAAGTGCACTTCAAAATTACTTTAAGCAGGTTTAAATTACTACAAATTGTAAAAAAAAAGAAAAGAAAAAAAAAAGGAAGAAACGTACAGGGCCAGAGGCTGTGAAATTTTGGGTTTTTCTTATGCCAGTTTGTATTATACAAATGTATCTTTCATCAGTGATACATGGAACTGTAGAGATAATTTTGCTATTGTATCATTAGTTTGTGAAGTTGAGGTAGTGTAACTTCAGGAAAGTGTTGATTTAGTAATCAACGACGTATTAATTGTTTTACCAGGTGAAAACACTATCACTTGCCATTCTTTGTAGAGTTATATAGCGAGTAGAAACAATTACATGATAATTCAGAGACGGATCAAATGCGTCAAATGTCTTTTGTTCTTGTATTTTGTCAATTTTTTATTTTTTTTTAAGTGTGCTTTTATTGACCCCGGCGTGACAAGGACGCACCTTTGCAAAGTATGTGTCTACCAGTGCTGTGGCCACCATTTTGGGAGTCGATTCCTTTTGCTTATTTTGTTGACTCCCAAAATAGCAGACAGGATGGGCGCGGGTAGCTTAAGTGTGGTTGTTGGTCAAGAAATGTCTCAATAGGCCCCTTGCTTAGCGGGCAACATTGATGGTAAGCTGAGTTCATGTGCACGTTTGTTTTTTACACACCAAGGGCAGCTGTCGTCTAACAATCTGCCATTCCTTTGCCTCAGTGAGGGCGCTGTTTGGGAGTGTGACATCATAATTCAAGGGGTCTATACACTATCTGACTTTCATTAACTTCTGTCTTCCTGTATTAGAATCTAAAGTTGCTTTTGAAACTCTTCCCATGGTTGAACACAATCATTTCAAGGTCAAGCTGTTTACACATAATGGGAGATAGCTGGGACTCTTCCGTCACTGTTTTGTTCACAATCTGTGAGTATATCTTGATAATCTTTCAAAATGATGATGGCCTATCATGGCTTAAAGGAACATTACAGAATCCACCATATACATAAACTGACACACCTGTAAAAGTTTGAGATCGATCGGCCATCTGGGTCACGAGAAAATAGTGAAAAACCGATTACACATTTGCATGAAATCATATGGGTTCAACAAATGAATAAAACGCTCACTGAGCGATAAACTCCAATCGGAAAATTAGTCTATTCATTTCTCATCAAATATGGCATTTCAAACAGAAATATTTCAAGGGATGTTTTCTACTATCATCATCATTAGACCGTGTAAGTTTTATGTAAATCTGTGATCAAAAGTATATTTTACAATTACCAATTCTGTAATGTTCCTTTAATCTTAACAATTTTCATTTGAATTCTCTCAAAACATTTTTGTCCTTTTCCAACGATTGTTGAACAATATTTGAAGTAATCTGGCCTCCTGTCACCATATAGGCCTGGTGGTCTTGTGATAAGACATTTGCACTAGAATGGCGGGGTTCCTGGTTTCGAATCCCACCCGAGTAATATGCCTGTGTATTTTTGTTTACTCTGCTGGACTCCTGAGTGTACAGTGCTTATCTCACATAAGTGTAGGATGAAAATCAAAAATTATATTCTTGATCACATTTGCAATTATCATATCAATCTATGAAAGTTGTTATACAGGATTGGTAGAGTTGAAAAATAGTTGCAGACAGTGTTCGTGTTTTGTGTGATCAACCATATACATGAAATAACCAACCTGTAAAACTTTTGGCTTAATCTGTTTTGTGATTCGGGAGAAAATAGTGAAAAACAGGGACATTTTTCAGCATGTAAACAATTGTTGTCCTTAATTTTGGTTGTAACAACCGAACCCGCTGTTGCGTTGTTTTTTTTAGGTTTTTCAGATTCAGTTTTCTTGAATATGACTTCATATCAGAGGGAAATATTTCTCTGAAAAAACCTTTTCTAGTATGAACTTTATAATCAGTAAGCTTTCAGACTAAAATTAAACAATGATGTTTTTATCCTTGCCAATTCTTTATAATACCTTTAAATATTTCAAGACTAACCATTTAACTTTTAGAATTGAATTGGGGTATAGCAAAAAGCCAAGGCTTGTGGTAGACATGTCCAAGCACAGACATGCTGAAATCCATTTATACACGTACAATTATCAAACAACAAGTTCCTTGCTGTAATTGTATAGTACCCGGTAGTATACCTTCTTTCCTGTTTGAGGTTATGTAATTTCAAAGAAATGTTTAATCATTTCCTAGCTGAAATGTCCCGGAAAAAACAACAATATGCACTAAAAAACTTTCCGATTAAATCCGATCATTTTTCCATACAATGCCAGCAAGAATGGCACCACTGCAATAAAGGAATAGTACGGTGATTATTTTTATTCCAACTATCTTGCTTATCATAAGGCTGTAAAAGTTTTTCATGACAATGAATGGAATGTAATTGATTTATCTCTAAGGTTTTAGAAATTGTCGACAATTTACTTATTTTTATCTTTATCTCCTTTGCAATTATTACATCTAATCGAATATTTCAAAACTAACCATTTTACTATTAGGACAGACTTGGAATTTGGTATAAACAAAATGGTTAGGCTGTAGAAACTGCCTTGTTGACAATAAATTAATTTTGCCATACTTTGTCACCCTTCTTTGTTTTTTTGGGGGGGATGCGAGTTGTCAAAGCAAAATCTTCTGGAAACGTTAATGGGCTTTTAGAAATTTAATTAGTAATTTTCAAATTGGGATATCACTGTAACATGTAAGAAGGAAAACACTCCGCTACTGTATCCATCCCTTTAAAAAAAAACTGCCTTGTTGTCAACTTAATTTAATTTGCTGTACTTTGTCACCCTTTTTTCTTTAGATGAGAGTTGTAAAAGCAATTTTCTTTATAAACGTTAATGGCGGCTTTTAGAAATTCAATTATTAATTTTGAAAGTGGGATATCACTGTAGCATGTAAGAAGGAAATAGACTCCATGACTGTACCATCCCTTTAAAAAAAAATCCTTTTTGTCAACTTAATTTAAATTGCTGTACTTTGTCACCTTTTTTTTCTTTAGATGAGAGTGGTAAAACAAAAACTCCTTTAGTTTAAGTAGCAATTTAGAAATTGGGTATTACTGTACCATCCCTTTAAGCAAAAAGGAAGTGATGATCTGTTTTTTATCTGTTGTTCTGATACTCATTCCGACCCAAAGTACATCATTAGATGACAGTTTATCTTCCGGGACGTATGCTGGGCTTGACTATAATGTACTCCACACATCACTTGTCATAACACTAAGAATTTTTTTTTTTACATGTCAGTTCTGTTTGGTATAAACACCACCGGAAGAGGCTCGCTGGTATCAGAGAAGGCACTCTTGAAGGCTGTTTGGTGGTCGTGATTTCCTTCCTTTAATAGCCCGGGCCAACTTTGCTGCATTGCATTTCGATTGCTGTCGCTCCATGCATCCAGGATGGACAGTTTGTTCCGAGTGACTGTGGACAGATACATCATTTAGCGGTTTGTGCCTGCACTGAGGTAAGCATCCTAAAACACTGTTTTAAACAATTGTGTTGTCAGTTAACAACCACGTTTGGTGCTCGATATGTGGCATGGGCATGGCTTTATCATGCCAGATATGTCGCAGAGGGTGTCTCTACAGAAGTACCCCGGTAAAATTCTCTAAAGATTTCCTGAGATTCCCAGAATGCAATGAAGACAAGGGGTACACCATGCCACATATCGAGCACCAAATGGGCATGGTGTATAACCAACCCCCTCCCATTAGTCTTTATTGTAGTCTGAGGGTTTCAGGAATTCTTTTGAGGATTTTCTTGAGATGGGCGGAGGGTGGGGGGTGCACTTCTGTACAAGAGGGGAATAGTGTGTTAGAGTGTATGAACATTTGGAGGGGGGTATTCCATCTGCCACATATTGGGCGCCACATATTGGGAATGGTATAAATAACTGATGGATCAGTGGTCCTTCCTGTTGATTTGCTGATACATTACTATCACAGAAAACTGTTCATGCCAGAGAATATATTCATAAATGTATCTTGAAGTTATTGTGTACACTTCCAAAGAAGTGTAATTGAAGCAAGCAATCAACGGTTCAGATGGTACTGGACAATTTTTTGAGCATTTCTGTTTCTGTGGTGCAGTAAATATGGATTTCAACTAAATAAGTGAAAAGAAAACCTAAATGACTTGGTTTATTTCCTGAGAAAAAGGCAGAGTATTGATGTTTGTTTTAAATGTACAGCATGCATTGATAATTTTTAACAATTGATGCCACAAATGATTTCAATTTGGAGTCAAATTTTATCGATAAGGTCTGTAAATGTTCAAATTTTGTCGAGTTCATTCAAAACTTTTGATTTCTTCATATTTAGTTATATGTTTCACTTTGCCTCTTGCTTCTTTCAGAGAAACACACTTCTGTGAAGTACAGGTTGATGCTACAAGCTGAGAAGAGACTAGCACTGGAAAGAATTATATGTAACTCTGCAAATTCTAAGTTAGGCAGTAGTCTTGTGCCAATTAAACTCTGGAATTAAACTCTCTCTATTCTAGCGCCAAGGCTGGAGTTAAAATTTCTGTGCAAGCCAAGTGTCCTTTGTTTTAACATCACAGAGTGCAACATCCCTTGGTAATATGAGGCCGAAACGTTTCGTTATGGCAACTGCAGGGTTTCTTATGAGCCTCACCTTTTTTTTATGTGTGAGAGAAGATGCCTTGGGCGGAAACTTTAAAAGAAATGTAAGTTTTAACAACATGTTCAGCCCAAAGATTGAGAATGTGTACCATGGCCGTCAAACGAGTTCGGTTGAGCTGAGTTGTTACAGACTCAATAGCTCGTGGGCCGTTCAGGAACTCGACCGAGTCAACCTTGATTGTCGTAAGCACTTCCCAAGGGCCCTCATCATCGGGGCCAAGGGCTGCGGATCTTGGGTTCTGAGGAACCTCCTCGCCGTGCATCCAGGGGTGGCGACCCCAATGCAAGACACTAACTTCTTCTCTATTTATTACTACAGAGATTTGGCGTGGTACTTCAACCGAATGCCTCACGCCACTGAACTGCAACTCACTGTAGAGAAATCATCTGAATATCTCACATACCCAGGTGCAGCGGAAAGGATCTCAAGAGACATGCATAACGTTAAGATTATTGCGTTATTATGCAACCCAGTGAAGCGTGCCTTCAATGAATACTTCCAATCCAACCCCAAGGGGGATGAATACATCTTAAACCGCACAGACAACACCAAATTAAGTCTCAAACAAGCGAATGATAAAGTTGCAGTCCAGAAAGCATGGAATGATTATGCCAGAAGTAATCCCAGTCAATATCTAAGGAAGAGCACGTTTCAGAAGACGGTGCTGGACAAAAAAGGAGAAATTGTACAAGATTCTCTTTATATTGACAAAGGGATCTACGCTAAGCATGTAAAACAATGGCTTCATCATTTCCCAAAAGAGCGTATGCTTTTATTGGATGTAGATGGAGACTCTATTCTCAAACATCCTGTTTGGCTGCTAAACAAAGTTGAGAATTTTCTTGGATTGTCTTCCTTCTTTCAAGAGGACAACTTCCTCATTGATAAACAAACTGGCATGAACTGTTTAGCAAAACCCTTCAGCGCTTGTATGGATTTGAACAGCAGAGGGCGCCCTAAACCACAGATGACCAAAGAAATCCAAGAAAAACTTACAGCTTTTTATATGCCTCATAATGAAGAGCTAGGAAAGTTATTAAATAAAACACAGATGTTTCATTAAGAAAATTTTGTAATATATTCAATACAGGTTTCAAAGTCGCGTATCGTGATTAATTGTTACCTGGGCCCAATTTCATAGAGCTGCTTATGCAGAAAATTGAATTGCTTAACAATTTTTCTGCTATATTAGCAGAAATGAGCAGGATACCAGTCATAGATTGTACATGTGACATGGTAGTTTGGCTGGTAACCTTATTCTGGTAAGCATAATTTTGTTGTGCTTAGCTTCTTTTTGTGCTTAAGCAGCTGTATGAAATTTGGCCCTGAGCTCATGTAAATACGATAATCTTGTACCTGAGTAATGGTCGCTGTTTACTTAAAAATACATTATTACTTTGTTTTCAAAAACTTTGCACTACTTATTAAGAACAATTATTTGATATGACATCTTATATAATTAAGCACTGTCTACTGTGTCATGCAGGGGAAAAGACGATTACATTATTATTCATAGTAATACCACAATGAACATTCTCAGATTTTAATTGACTTAATTGTTATTCTAGAACTGCTTATTTATGTGGATGGTCTTTTACATATAAATTATCAACACCAACTAACACCCAAGTAGATCCTTCAATTTGATTGGAGGAGTGTAGGTCACGCGGCATTCATTATAGTTAAGCCCTAGGCCTACATGGCGCCTACATGGCCTACGTCATAACCGTGCATTTTGGTACTACTATTCACAGTGCATTTTCGTTCTATGTTATAATTATACAGTACAGCCTTACAGTACAAAATGCCCACGTTGTGCAACATTGTAAAGTTTGCTTAGATATGTATGTGCAGTTTTAGATCTACTTAGATGTTCAGAATGGTTTGCATTCGTGCAATGAAGAGAGTTTGTTTATTCTTTGAAAGATGAAAATAGTTTCGATCTTCCCTTCCATTCGGCTTTGCCTCGTTGAATGAAACATTCCACATTATTGACCTCATGCATGAAAAAGTTCTCATCGTTATATTCATAAACATTCACTATTTGTATAACATTTTACAGGAAACGCGATATTGTAGAAACAGGAAACGCCTTACATTATTTCAATGAATCACATGCGGGTATATGTTTGCGATAAAATACTTTTTCGTATTGAAGACTGGCCTCAAACCAGTGACTTGTATATTTTAGATTTAAATATTTCTTAAAGTATAAGCTTTCAGATTAAAATTTTGAAATTTAATGTTCCCTGACCATCATGGAATTATATGCTGTTATTCTGTCTCGATGTGTATCAATTTCAAGGTTTTGTATTATAGTTGCTTCGTCTCATAAAATCACTATTGTAATAAAAAAATATCCACTAGATTTGCAGGGCACTGCTATTGTTACCTTGAACTTCCAGTCATCAAGCTAGAGCTTTGGGAGCCCACGCAAGGTCGAGCCCAAAGAGGTCGAGGTCACTTGACCTACGTGGACATCTGGGATGCTGGCTTTGTGACAACAGATGAAATATCTACATCATTGGCCGGCCACACCATAGAAGAAGAAGATTTGATGATTCGGTGCCAGCAGTGTTATTTATCACATGCACCTTTAGAAATGTTCACTATTAGTATTATCTTGTTTACAGTAGCAACTGAAAGCGTGTCAGTGCAAAACCCATGAAAGACACGTACTGCTCATTTTGTACACATCAAAATAAGGACATAGATAGTTTGTCGTTGTTTTATATGGCGATAGAATACGATTCCTTTTATTTCGCTTCAAGGGGGACATCGTTTGGTGCTTATAGTGACTAAAGCATAATGATGCTAATGTTGTAAAAATGTAGTGTAGTGGTTTTCGGAGGGTTTTTTCTTCCCTCGTCAACTCGTTTTGAATCTCGCTTCCACACTTCGTTATGTAATATCCGTACCGAATATTTGTGGCAGTTGGGTTCTATCGTTGTTCTAGTTTCCTCGTTTTTAAGAATTCATTCAGGGATTCGGTATCAGGAGTATGGAGGAAGGAAATGGTTTTGCCAGGGAGGTGAGGGAATACGTTCAAACATCAGGATATGATGTGAAATTTGCACGGTGGAAACTAATTCATTCTAGTAAGGTGTGCATTATGTTAAACACCGTGTACATAAGAGATGTGGCGGTTCTGAGAAGAACCGGTGGTGAAACAACATCGAAGTTTCGATCAGATACTCTGATCGTTTTCGTAAGAATTATGTTACCGAGAACCTCAGATGAGATTCAGATGAGGTACAACTTTTTTTTCTCGTTCGTGTAAATGAGTACACCGGCGTCAATGGCGACATGAACGTAACGGTGAGCTTTATCTTGTAGGTAAAACAACAAACACCGAGCAAAAAGTGAGCGCACTTTGGTGACCGTACCTTGGCATCCCGTCCGCACCCAGACTTGAACTTTTCGTCCGGATATGCGAACCGTAATTATTGACATAATGACTTCGATTATGACTGCGCGTACTTCCTAACTTTGCTTTCAGCAAATCTCATAGTATCAATATTGTTAATCTAGAAAAGGGCATTATTCTAGAAATGCAGGCTATTCTAATAATCAAACTTTTCATTTACAATTCCTGAAATTTACAATAAGTTTGTCTACATTATTTTTAACGTTATACATCACTTTCGAACAATCTCAGTGTTTTACCACACATTTCTTTTGTTTTATTATTATATTGTTTTGTTTGTTCGTTTCAACATTTTGGAACAATATGCTTCGTTTTTAATCATAGTGTTTTATGGTTCGTTTTTTAGATGTTGTTTTTCAGGGTTGGTGCAAATAATTATTACCACTCAATGAAACTTGGATAAGCCCCAATCCAATCCAAATCACATTCTCATAACACGCATCATCATTGGTGCCACCAGCCGGCCATTGTCAAGTCATCAATATTGGCTCCATCTTGGTTTTCCTTGCAAGCCAAGATTCATGGTGGATTTTCAGCGGGTCCGTGGTAGTAGGTCTACTGATTTGTCTCGCCCCTCCACCTAATTAATGTTTGTCTCCCAGCTGCTTCTCTAAGATTTGTACCATTTGGTTTATGGTTATAACGCACAATGAGTTTTGGTACTTGGGGGATCTCTGGCCATTAGACCTAGGTTACGCTCAAGTACCGAGTTATCTCGTCATGCCCATCTGTGGCGGAAGTCTTCCATCATGGTTGCGTTGAAACCGCACTATTGCTTTCAATATCTTGTCTCACTCTCACATTATATCTTGAACGCTCTCGTCTGCATGCTGCAGCCATCACGATATCTGACATGCATTATTTTTGTGTTCGTGCAATGATTCGGCGTCTTCCGTCCATAACTGTCTGGAAAAGAGACTCCACCCGTGACATAGCTTGTTTCTTCCGTTTGACAGTTTCACTGGTATAAAATATATCACGCCACTTCAGTTTGTTTTCTTGCCAAGGAGGTTCGTGACGCAGAGCGAGCATACTTCAGTTTCTATTGCAAACTGTCATTTTGTTTTGAAAGTAGCATACTTATTTATTTTTGGATGTCGGAATGAAATTGTGAACTAATGATATCGATGCTTATGACTTGGCAACGTGGCTCATTGTGTATAGTGATGACAAACGGGAAGTTTTCCCCCGTTTTGACGGGTTCTGCCAAGAAAGTCGTTGTGTGATCCTCTAATTGTTGTGGGTTGTTTTCCTTCTTAAATTTTACCTTGAACTTCTTGATTTCTGACTAGACTGCAAATTAAAACTAGGCCTGTTTTCAACTTTAACTTGAAGTGCGACGCTGGTCCTTTTCCACAGAACGGTCCTGACAGGAATCTGTGCACGTTTTTATAATTTTCACTCTTAGCAATGTTGTGCACACTCTTTATGTTCAGCCTGGAACTGTGTCAATCAATTCCCAATGTACAACCTTCTGCAGGTACACATCTCTACAAGTTGAACAAGCTGAAGTTGGTGATAATCACATCACATTCCATTTTGTTCATGTTCGAAGCCATAATTATCCAATGATGTTTTGAGACTTGACGCTCAATCGTGTGCAATCTTATGCGCATGACCTTGGGTGACCCGGTGCAACGGGCCGCCTCAGACTAATTTGCACGTGAAAGTCAATGCATCTGCTGATTACAAAGCAGTTGTCAATAATGACATTCCAGTAGATTTAACGTAAGATGGACTTTGCAAGCGTACAGGAAAAAAAAAAAAAAAAAAAAACCAGTATCACAACCTACAATTTGTCTAAAACCTTGGAGGAGTCCGTCATTGATTCGAGTGGCAAAGTAATAATCAAGAGCGCCCTCATAAACACAGGAGTACTTTAATAAAAATTCGTTAAAAAATGGCTGGTGCTCTACTCTTGGGAAAGCTTTCTTGTTCTAGATAGTGCTGAAATCACCTTAAAACCTTTCCGCGAGACGCGTCGAGTCTTTTCTTCATTTACCCTCTTATCTTAACAAGAACCGTTTTCATTTTGACGACGAGAAGGGATTTTACTACCAGGCTTAACCTTTGAAAAGCTGCATGTACAGCAGTACAGACCGCCCCCATTCAAAGATTAATGACAGCGCACGGCTACAGATGGAGGAGTTGTTTAGGCCTCACAATCACGAGTTGGTGGATTCTAAATCAGACAAAATAAACTTGTCAGACGGTTTTAAATCAGTTGTCATTATTGACAACTGCTCTTACCAAATAGTGAAAGTATGCAGCCGTCAAGCTGGGGTCTATTTCACAAAGGGCTAAGATTTGTTGTAAGGGATACCATGGTGATTTGTATTGTGACATCCACTTTGCCTAGCTATTAAGAGTGATGCACAAATTAAGATCAGTCTTAGCTCTTTATGAAAGTTTACGTTCTTCACTTTAGCGAAAACGTAAACCATGCATGCAAACAATATAAGATTGAAAACAAAATAATCAAACAGTTTAACTTCATTCGTACTTAAGACAATTCATTTTTTATTATAAGCCCTCGCAAATTCATGGCAAATCAAAACATTGAGTGAGTAGAAAAACCTATTTTAAAAGAACCCAAAAATACGCCAAATTAGTATCACACATTTTGGGGTTATATTATATTTAAACATTTCTTCAAGTTTCAATGGCACTAAGATTCATTTTGAGATGAGTTGTCATTGACGTAACTTTTGCTCAAAACACTAGTACTATGTCAGCAGACAAACAATCCACCATCTAGCTCTCATGCGATCACCGCATCTGCCCACCAGACCGCATTAAGCTTGGACTTACGCGCGTACGTTTGTAAATTTTGAGAGTGATGATGTCTGAGATCTAGGTACTGAGCTGCCCCTTGGCATAAATGCGGAGTGCTATTGGTAATGTAAAGTACAACCAAGAGTTCATAGTTTATTTCATTGGGTCGATATCGTATAGATGTAAATTTGACGGTTTCAAAGCTTCTGCTTATATGAATTTTGTAGACCTGGCTATAAAGAAGTTATCATGGTCAGTGTCTCTTTAAAGGGCACAAGTTAGCATGGCTGCGGGTAAGGATTGGAACATTCAGGTAAACAATGATTTCTTAACTACAAAATGTCTAAACTTGGCCAGATGACAATAATACCTCCCCTAAAAAACACATGCACCATTTTAACAATTCAAAAGCACACTAATAAAGTTATAAGCAGGCATTACTGAAACCTTTATATCGCTGAGTACTGCATAACCTATTACCATTGCCACTCCTAGAAAACAAGTTTTTACCACGCCCAGTGTAGTTTGCAAAATTCCTTTGACCCACTGCACGACGCCGAACGCACCTCTGCACAATGCGCGTGTACCATTTCCGCCATTTTGGGAGTCAATTTCTTTGCGTTCATTGATCTCAGATCCAATGTTTGCCGCCGTACATTTTGAGTCCCAAAATGGCAGGATAGGCGCATGAGATGTGCGTTGCGCATCGTGAAATGGGTCTCGTTCAGTTTCACGACAGATTGTCACCCCTCAGTTTGGCTTCAGGTAAACAGGCACTCCGTGTATGTACGGTATCAGACTAGTTGGTATAACACCCATTTCTTGAAAGAGTCTATCTTTGATAACTTTAGAAGAACAAATCGGGCGTGGTTGTCGACATTATTTTACTTAATTGAAATGTGTAGATCTTATCTGGCGGTATGTTATAGTTACAACAGTTTGCAATACAGCATGGGTGGTGACGTCATGCTCGAGAGAAGATGGCGGTAGGTGGTACGTAAAGGAATAAACAGCAGTCAGAAGTTAGTTGAATGTTTTCAGCGCAAAGATGACAGAAGATAGCAGCAGTACGAGGGAACTTGACTCCAAGGTTCCACTGTTATTACCGTCATTACCGTCATTGCCGTCATTGCCCATGGGTTCTGTCGTTACGGAATCGGCAGGGGCTTCGGTCGTGGGCAGCCTGGTGGTTGCAACTGGGGTAGTCGTTGGCGGGGGTGTGGTCGGACCGTTTGGCTCGTTACACCCATAAGTTTCCAGCATGTCTTGAATGTTCTCCTCGGTGGCCGGTTCAGCACCTACTTGGACGTTGTATTCGACGATGGCGTATCCACCCTCATACGGTTTTGCGAGAAAGATGTACTGTTGGTTTGGCTCAACTGTAGTGTCCGTACAGTCTTGAGACGCACCGAACCCATCCACAGTCACGTCTTCATAGACATTCAAACCGGGTATATTCTTGTAGACACACCCCACCGAAACCTCGGCACTGTAGACCTGCGCTCTGAAGACACGAATAAAACGCGGGGAATTTACGAGTGTAACATTACCAAGGAAGACAATTTCTACATCGGCTGCGTCCGCCCGAGTCTTGACCGGTACTGGCTGCCAATCTTCAGGGGGACTGCAGGCCGTGCAAACCCCGACAAGCACCGTCACTTGCACGAGAAAAATCATCGGTGTACATGCACCCTGCATCTTCATCTTGGTTAAAAGAGACGATAGTCCACTATAACTGTCGTTAGGTCAACCGTTTCCTCACGAACGCAATACTTCTAATGCAGCACACCGCAAAGTTTAAATCAACCTCGTCAAAAGCTTCTCGGGCAACAGAGGATACTTTTAATTTCTCTCTTTAAGATTCCAGAAAAAAACAAACCGCCCTGGATAATACCAAACACTGTGATAGGTTTGGAATAATATGATCTACAGGGGTACTCTGTGATTAATATGCCTATACGCATACCTGTCTCTCCCAATTATTCAAAATTCGACCATGATGGGGGAAAATATGACCTGGGGAGTTAGTGGGCGTGCCCAGAACAACGGCACATGGTATACTCGATTATGCTCCCGCTGTGTACGGCTTCACATGGGTTACTTCCATTCCAACATAGAGATCTTCCAACCACCAATGCATACACTTAAACTTGACCAAAGCGCTTCTTAGTTGAAGGCAAGTTCTGATACCGCAATGGGTTATTGTCGAGACTTGTACCCGTGTGGACTAGTTTGGAAGTTTTGCATGTCTAGTACTAGTAGAGAGCCACGTTCTTCAATGACATTTTAATCAAATTTGTTTCTGAACTGCGATTCTCTATGGGCATATAATAGAAACCAGAATATCTGCTGACATGAGTGAGCAATCTGTTGACCCGATTGTTAGTATCCTGTTTCTAAAGCTAGCACGTCCGTAATTTGATGCAACACATTTTTGAGGTGTTCGTGCAATAGCGCGAACAACTCATAAAGTTTGTAATTGAGCGTATTTGAACGAATTAGTCCCGGTCAAAATGAACGAGTCCCTTTCAAAGCACTAGATTGTGTGAACCAATATGACTGCTCGAACGATATCTTTCAGGCTAGACTTGCACAATTTTAACGACTCCGATCCTATCGATGACCAGAAAGCATTTGGTTTGATATTATTCAGGCCTGAAATTATTGTGAACCCAGTTTTACCAAATGCAGATGACACCATTCCCCCTGTTGTCGTCGTGACCCGACCCTTTTTACGTCCTTTGGCCCGCCACCGAACATTACACACGGTAAACTTGCGCCAAAGCGCACCGAGTGCGCTCGAATTGGGAAAATATATGTATTTTTAAACCATGATGCTAGAATTGTTATGGTTTATAAACCATGATTTTAAGGTGCTTACATTTTCATGGTTTATAAACCATGTTTTGAAGGTGCTTTATTTTTCATGGTTTATAAACCACGTTTTATACGCTTCAGTTTTCATGGTTTATAAACATGGTTTATAAACCATGTTTTATGATGATTAAATTTTCATGGTTTATAAACCATGATTTATAAGCTTTGATTGGTATATTCATGGTATGTAAACCATACAAAAATTGACAGCAATTTCTATGGTTTACATCTAATTGTTACAAACCATGCTAAAAACAGGTCCAAAAAACGCTAAACAATTAATTGACAAACGGCGCCCCATATGTATGGGCCCCTAGGACTGAACTTGAACTGGTTTCTACAATCAACTATACATGCACGGATCATTGCATACCGTATTACAGACGAACTGCGAAGGTTTAGTGAGTCACCCCGCGCATGACGTAAACTGACTGCCAACTTCATGGTGTGCAACTCAGTTGGCGATGATATCCAGCGTGCACGTAGACATTATGAAATAAAACAAAACGAAACAAAAACAATACACATCTTATTACGATGACCGATAAGAGCAGGATGGCAGCTGTTATCGATGAAGTGTCTTAGGAAAGTCAGCCAATTCTACGGCACCTTCTCCCTGTAAATATCATCAGTCAAACCATGGAGGTAAAACTTACTAAAAGTTGTTTTTATTGCGCAACAATCACCTTGAACCCCAAAAAGGTAACACAGAAAAATGTCTGGCAAAGAAAACATTTTATAATTGTTTTGTGTTTGATTCAAAGAATGACGGACCTTATTGGAATTTACACAAGACAAAGAAGGGAGGGCTAATCCTGTATACATATTGTCGATTATGATGCAATTTTGTGATTTGATCCACCCTTTGAAATTGAATGGAACTTTCCTCATTCTTTAGATATTCAAAGTTTTGGAAAATTTCACTTTTTCTGTGTTTCTCAAGTGAAACATTTTGTTTAAATTTAAGAGATTGCTCTTTTAGGTAGTATTTTGGTTCGCTTTCAGCTGCTTTTTTTTTTAAATATTCATTTTGATTTTATGTATTTATTTATTGTTATTTTTAAACATATTTAAAGCCTGAATAAATTAATAAATAAAGACAAGACGTTGACGACAGTGGTGCGATACTGTACATAAGGTAGGCCTGCTCCATGACTCGAGCTCACTAGTGACAGCTGTCAGAAAACAATCACTTTACTTTTATGCGTTCTTTGATTTTAACAATAGCGCCCTCCATTGATGTTGATGCGAGAGTGTTTATCTTGTGCAGTAAGTGACCTCGACCTGTTGGCCGATGTGCGAAGAAGTAAGATGAAATGACAAAAATTATTGTTTTGTATTATATAAATTGATTCCTGCGACGAAGCACAATGTGAAAACCTTGAGACTGAGGGGATAGAGGTAACTGTCCGAATCAGCGTCTGCGTAGTTGCTTCCTAGATCTTAATTTATAAGGTAGGTCTTCTTCTTCTCCGTTTTCTTCCATTTCATGATTTATGGGTTGTGACTTGTGTCACTTTGTGTGGTCTTCATTTTAAGTCAGCCGTGGTGGTTTAGCCCAGGTTGGACTCCTCCGTTGTTACAACGGATACTGACGTCCTAACCAGGGCCCAATTTCATGGAGCTGCTTAAGTAAAAAAAATTGCTTAAGCACGAAAATAGCTTGCTTATTTTACACATGTTACTGGCCAAAATTTCATGCCTTACATTGCTTGTGACTGGTATTTAGCTGTTGTTTACTTAGCATAACAATTGAGTGTATAGTCTTGGCCGGTAGTCTGATTTTACTAAGCAATGATTTTTTTGCTTTAAAGCAAAATTTTGTGCTTAAGCAGCTCCATGAAATTGGGCCCAGGGCTACCGCGGTGGTGTTAAGCGGCGAATGTGTGTGATCATAGAGCAAGGAATAAATGCTGCCAACGTTAAGAAAATAACAATAGAAAACCCCTATAAATATAATCACAGTTGCTTAGTATTTTGATGAATATAGCATTAGCAGAATAATAATCGGAAGTTGACCCCAGGCTGTTCTCTCATCGTATTAATGATCACCGTACTCTGTCGACATGGGCCTTCGATTGTTATTTTCGTAACTTTGTCAGCATTTTTATTTTTAGAGTATAGGCAGTTCCGTCAACTGACATTTCGTGTGTACACACAGTCTTTTTCACACACCTTTGTTGGAACTTCCTATTATTGTTCTATTACGGTAATAGTATTAATCACTTTTCTAAATAATTCCTTGGTGGGGACCCGGTGTCATGCCAAAAACTGTCTGCTGAGTATGCGCAGTGGACGGTGGACACTTTTTGGCACGTCTTCAAAAAGTGTCCGCTGCCAAAAAGTGGCATTACAGCACACGGACAGTATTTGGCAAGAGCGGACAGTATTTAGCGGGTAGTTTACAGTCATTTTTCGGGGGGAGTTAACGGGCAGCATTGGGCAGAAATGGACGGGGTTAGCGAAAAGTGCTTGGCAGGGATGAATAGACAGTGTTTGGCTGAGAGTTTATTAATTAATGGAATGGACATGGCAGTGAGTTATCGGACAGTATTTAAAAATCCAAAATAATAAATGAACGATGTGAGAAAGTGCTAATGTTAAGTGTTACAAATCAATAACATGCAAAAAAGAAAGCAAATTCAGTTGAAAACTGATCTTTTCTGTAAGACGTCTTGACTAAAGCAGCAAGGCACGCAATGATGCACGCTAAACGCGACGCTTTTTCAGCAGACTTCCGTAAACAATGTGACGTCATAGACGCATGACCAATGAGATCGCAATATGCTAATGAGCGGACAGTTTTTGGCAGCTGCCAGTTTTTGGCATGACACCGGTTTAAGTTTAAACCATAAGAAAAAAGTTGTAGGGACCTTTGTTCCATTGTGTTTAAGTCCCCACAAGGGAAGGGTGTGTGCCTATATCCACATACACACTGGCCCTTAAAGAGCATAACATACTAATTCATAAATCATGTTTCCTTCATTCCAAAACTGCAATAACTTTACATATAACTGACATATAGAAGCTTTGTGAAACTTTGGGGTATCTTTATGGAAAACTCTTCAGGTGCAAAGTCTTTTTCTAGCCCTCCATTGTCATGTGAACCTTCCCAATTGTACTGAGCATTGGTCTTAGTTCAAGACATTCCTTCAGACACCGCATGCTTTCACTCATGAACTGCCATTGGTGGTAGAAGCTCTCTCAAGACAAACTGCAAATGCTCTTGGAACCACCTTGGAACCAAGACTAATGTGCAACCCAGACCCTCTCATGTCATTGAGTTGTCATTTCAGTGAGAACTGCTGTAAAATACAACAACAACAAGCTAAGTAAAACTCATTTCCCGACTGTTGACAGATTATTGTTTTTCCTCCGTGTCTAGACTGAAAATGAAATTCTGATTCAGGTCAAGGTTAGTGTTTTCTGTGTGCACATTTGGTTTTCAGTTTTCCTGTAGGCTGTGTGTTGAAGCTCCACCGGGCTAAAATAAGGAATAAATAATAAGAATTGAACAAGAATTATTACTCCATGTTTTTGAACAACCCTAGCTCATAAAATGAGGTATGTTTGCAACAAAAAATCAGATTTTCAAATTTTAAATGCCAGATCACCTCTTAAGCCTTAAGGTGTATATTTTCATGTTTCAGAAAGCAAATGTAACTGCCTATTACAACATGTAGGAGGGTTGGCTCTGTAGTGTCAGTGAGCTTTGAGATTGAAACTAAATTAACATTTATTTATTTAAAATGATTGCCAATCCTAGGCCTGATACTTCATGGAGGCAATTGCCTTCATTGCCCGTGACAGCAGAAACCAACCACATCTCTGGCCACAGCATTCGCGACGTACACAAGCCCCCAGAAATCTGAGAGACGATTCATGCATAAATCTTTCTCAGATTCAAATATTTTTGGGTGAAAATTTTTCCAAACCACATAACTTTGAATGGAATCCTTTCTTCCAAATAGTTTAAGCTGCAGTGATTCTTACCAAGTTAGTTTTTATGGTCATTAATTTTTGGAGTACTCAGCAAAGTCTGACCCTACCTTTAAGTACAATGAAGTAAGAAAGATCACTGGTGTGATGATGACAGTGGGTACATTTATAATGTTGAAAAAAAGTAGAACAAAACTTGCCAAATTGTAACTCATAATTCATCATAACTCTCAGACATCTGACCTTCAAGATGATCAAGGGTTACAATTGTAGTGAACGCAAAGTGCAACCTCAATCTTACTTGGGCCTGATGCAACTTTCTTGCTTGCATATTTTTTACTGTAAAAAGTTTGTGTCCGCCCGCCACCTTTGGACCTTTCTCTTTTCCAATTTTTTGTTTTGAGTAAGAGGGAGCACGCATATTTTCTGTGGGTATTTCTCTCTATTTTTTAGGGAGCATGGCTCCGGCCACACTCCGAATACTGTTTACTTGGGAGGTATCATGTCCTACAGCTCTGTGCGAGTATTGTTTATGTTTAAATCATCTTTTTATCAGAGAAATCTGTAATTTTTAGGGCTAGTCGAATCAGGTATTGTAAACTTGCATCAGCCTCGGGTTGACCTTTGCCCTTTACATAAGTGACTGTGTTGTGTTATTTGTATTGTGAGCTATTGATTGGAGGATTCAAGTGCAGTCTGAGATCATTTTATATTTTAGACGGATTTTGCTGTAGTATTTTAGTGAATGCTCATCCTTTGTAATTAGAGGGCTGGCCTCCTTCCTGTGCCTCTACACAATTATCACAACTACATGCTGCATGTTACTTTATGGGTTTCAACATTTTCAATCAATCTCATCATCTTTTTGAATTTGATTCAGATGAAGGGGCACTGGTCCGGGTCCCATCGTGGGGGTGGCAACTCATCTTGTACCTACCGATTCACGCCAAGTTCCCGGTGCGTATCCTATTCCTCGTCATCATCGCTCTACTCGTAGGGATACTGATTACCGTCTGGAATGTCTACCAGTTACGTGCTATGCAGGAGTCACACATGGTCGGCTTCCACCCCAATGTAGAAGCAGGTGGCGGGGCTGATACCTCCAAACCGGTGTACTGGATCCATGCCAAAAGGGTCGGTATTATTTGTAAAGCTATCTGTAATGAAAAGTTCAAGGGTTCTTTCAAAATGAGCTTGGTCACTTCAGTACTGCTAATAATAATAATTACAGTGTACATTTATACAGACCTGGTATCTCATCTTTGAGAGGGCAAGGCCATTTTTAATTTGCTTAAGGGCACTTCAATTGGAAAATCTTAAATTCTGTGGAAACTTTTTAAAAGGGCACCAAGTCACAAAATTTACGCAATTAAGTCCACTTGTGCAAGATTTCTTGTGATGAAAGTGGTGCACAACTTACGCAATAAATGTTGCGCAAGTGGACTCACGCAGTTGCGTAAAGTTTTGTGAAATCGCCATGGCCTCCATGTAATTTCAGGCCTGGTTTATGAATGCACCCTGTCTGTCATAAATAATACTCCTGGTGCCAAATTATCAAATCAGGTTAAGCTTGTTAACATGGTTAAGAATGATATGCATGTAGTGTAGGGGCAGCAAATATTTAAGAAGCATTTGAAAGTGATACAATGTGAGGTGATGCATATTGCTGCAAGATCATGCCAGAAACACTGGGGCAAGCCCCCTTTGAATTGATAGGTGTACTGGGTTCTTTTACATGCATTCCACAACATATGTGACTTATGGCTTACCATCTGAAGGACAAAGCAATTTGCGGTAAAAAAAAAGTCGCGCTCAAGTGCGGCTACCCTGACCTGAACTGACAATCTTACAACACCAGAACTTCGTCTGGGTATAATTCCAGTGGGGAGTCTTGCTGTGTTACCTGCAGCCCTGCTTTGCTACATTGAAAAAGATATTCTGACATTGGAAGTTATAATAGAAGGCCTGTGGCCAGCTCGTAAACGTGGTGAAGGTCTTGTACCACTACCTCCTCAACCCCAGCATGGCGTGTCAGAATGGCGGACCAGTTAAGTGCATTGGACTCCAGTTGTGTCTCCAATTTCATTACTACACAATGCTGCTTTACCACACAATACTGCAATATTTGCAATGAGACTGGTAGCCTATCCTGCTCATTTTTGCTTTGCAGAATTTTTTTAAGCAATTCATTGCTTTAAAAAAACAAATCTGCAGAGCAAAAAAAAGCAGGCTACATGTATCTGTCAAATGATATTTTCTCTGGTAACCTTATTCTGGAAAGCATAATTTTTATATGCTTAGCTACTTTTTGTGCTTTAAGCAGCTCTATGAAATTGGGCTCTGGTGGCTAAGTCATCTTGGTGTGTGTTTGAATCCCGGTCATGACACTAGTGTCCTTGAGCAAGACACTTGCATGTCGCTATAATTACTTCTCTTCACCCAGGGTAAATGGGTACCTGTGAGGGCACAGATGGTTCTTATGGTTAATTTAGTGCCCTACATATTTGGCAGCACAGGCTGTATACTCCTCAGGGAGCTGAGATGGTTTGAGGAATTAAATAAATATGGCCCAGTGATAAGGGGTAATAATGTGTGAGCATCATGTGCGAGTGCCATGATCGATTTGAGTGCTTTATAAGAAGCCACTTTCATTATTAATATTGCCATTATTAATTATTCTTATCTACACATGTAGTACCATTACTATAATGTGATGTCATGCAGCCATTTTTTCCTCCCCAACCTTTCGATTTTTGGAATTCTACAGAAAAAAATCAATAAGGAGAAGCATTGATCTTGCGGTTTATCGCAGCAGTGTTTGGCAGTCAGGTGTTTGGGGTTTGAATCATTTAAACACAGTGGGACTGCCTCAGACTTACATTAGCAGAAACAAAGAAGCATTTTTTATCACATCATCCTGTCATTTTCATCTTGTTGCTGCTTTGACTTTATAGTCTTTCAGTAATAATTATTTTAACCCTTTGTTAGAAGGTCCTTGCTCCAAGGTTAGGGATGACCTTTAGAAATTAATCTCCTTGGCCCAATTTCACAGAGCTGCTTGATGAGCATTACAAAAATAAGCTAAGCAAAACAAAATTATGCTTACTAGAAAAGGTTACCAGAAAAGGTTACCAGCCAAAATACCATGTCACGTGTACCATTTGTAATTAGTATCCTGCTCATTTCTGCTAAGCAGTAAATTGTTAATCTTTTTACTTCTGCTTAAGCAGTTCTACAAAACTAAGCCCAGGTATTTAAATTGTTACAACAGTTTGACAATGTACTCTTCAGGATCCAAGTAAATGTACCATTCCCCAACACAATGATGTATTGTACATTCATTTAGGCCTATCTCTCCTATGAAATAACCTGGCTTCTTGTTCTCGATTGTGACAGCTTGAGTCTGGTTACCTGGACCACGTCATGAGAGTCTTTGAGCGTATCGGCTACAGCCGAGGGGGACCCGACTCAGCTTGGGATGTGTTATGGACTCATGACTATCCATTTACGGAGTTATCCATGGCTGTTGCAAAAATGGAGACCCATCAGAAGGTAAAGAGAGGACTTGGGTGCCTTGTTTTATACCCGTTCATATCTATTTTGATCAGTCAGTTTCCCCTTGTGGTTTATTACGTGATATTTTAAATAAAAAGTCGCATCCCCTTAAGGTGATCCCTCTGCTGTTGCTTCCCAGGTTGTATCATAAAGTTGAGGGTGTGATCCCTGGCTATACGGCAGTTACAGGTTGATTGGCTACTGACTGGCACCCTGGCTGCCTGCCAAAGGCACCCTTGCATGCCTGTGGCTCAAACATGTTGTAGCCACATCCTTCGCAATTCAGCTTCTCAGCTGAGAGTAAGGATGATTAGCCTCCCAAATTATTCTTAATAAACTATTTTTTATTATGTGCATGATTCTAGGCAGTCGACTTATATTTCACTTTGGATTCCTTTCCCTAAAAAGGAATGCTACCTCACAAGTTATTAGTTTTTTCAGCTAAGTGGAAAAATTTGCCTGCACAACTGAGAACTGCAAATTCCTTAATCTCATTTAAATTGGAACTTGGTCAAATGCTCAACCGTTCATGTTTGGAAACCACTATTTTCATTTCATTTGTTATTTCTGGTTATGAAGCCAAGGACTCTCAGAAAAGGGAATTATACTACCCAGGAATCCCTTGAGAAAATACAAAGAAGGAAGTTTAAGTTGTAGATGTGTGAGGAAAAAACCCAGAGATTTATTCCAGTGAAAACCCTTACCGCTTAGTGCCCCCAGTGGGATTCCAACCGGGGTTCCTAGAGGTGGAAGGCGAGGAAAGATACCACTGCGCCAACCCAACCGCCACCTGTTTCCAG
Source organism: Pycnopodia helianthoides (assembly GCA_032158295.1). Classification (NCBI taxonomy): domain Eukaryota; kingdom Metazoa; phylum Echinodermata; class Asteroidea; order Forcipulatida; family Asteriidae; genus Pycnopodia; species Pycnopodia helianthoides. The sequence continues at coordinate 17,399,371 of CM063243.1, forward strand.
GTCTTGTTTAACACTCTGCTACGACAGCAAGTCTTAAAATCATGTTGTCAGATTCCGAAAGTATTTTGTTGGATTCAACCCCTATTCTGACAAGACTTCTTCCTTACCTTTTTTTCCCCCGCAGTTGAACCATTTTCCAGGGATGGGATTTATCACACAAAGGTGAATCTGGCGACATCAGACATAGAGTTTGTTCCAAGAGCCTACAAAATGCCACAACAAAAGGACGAGTTCTTAGCTGAGGTGGGTATTTTGTCCTCGTAGACTTATTTTCTGGGTGAGAACAATCTATGCGATTTTGATTCTTTAAGGATCATAGATTGGTAAGTATTTCAAAAAATGAATGACAATAAAAACTTACCTGGTGAGAATCACTGCAGGTGTTGATAGTACAAACTATTTTGAGAAAGAATTCCCTTCGAAGTAATATGGTTTGGACAATATTTCACCCCAAAATATTTGAACCTGAGAAACGATTCATGCATGGATCGTTTCTCAGATTTCTGAGGGTTGGTGTCTATTTGTGAATGTTATAGCCAGAGATGCGGTTGGTACCCACTGTCATCTCGCTAAATCGATGATGGTGAACTTATTGAATTATATAGTTAAAATAATCTGTTCTTTTTTTTTCTTTTTTTTCTTTTCATGTAACTGGTCAGGCTGCAGAGAACAAGGATAAGCTTTGGGTGCAGAAAAGTAACGCACATCGAGGCATCAAAGTCAAACCAGTATCAGGTCAGTTAAGTTTTTATACGCTAGGGGAACATCTCAGAATATTCCCTTTTCCATTCTGAACATTCTTTTTTTCTGTTGACAATGTTCCAATAACTTAGTTTGTTGAGGAGGCTCCGGGGTAAAGTTCATCAGGAGACAAGATTAAAATGTAAAACAAACACTTTAGACATCCCGAAAGAAACATTCAATGGAACATTATATAAAGAGTGAATGTGTATGAGTGCAGTGGTGAGAGTATTTTCATAAGTTGGGACAATGGAATGTTGCGTTCAACTTGGCACCTTCCCTCTTTCAACGAATGAAAATATTTTTCTCCATAGCACGAATGCAATGCATTCATTGGGATCCTCTTCTGCTGGTCACTCATGGGGGGGGGTGGGGGAGGGAAAAGGCGTGCACTAGCGATTTAATTATGCTTTTCCATATGTGTTTTCCTAATCCAATATGTGGGGGAAAAATAAAAATAAGTAGGGTTTTTAAACAGAGTTATTTTAATGTTCAAAAATGAACTCTGAGAACTGTGAGCATATTAACAATTAAAGAAACCTTTTCAGTATCCCAGCTTTTCATTTGCTGTTACACTGTTCACATCATGAGAGGGTGCTGTAACAAGTCAAAAATGTCGAGTATCGTGCCCGCTTCAGGAACTATTTGTAATGGGCGTACAGTACTTCCAAATGTCATCTTTTTTCAACAAGTGTATTGTAATTAATTTCATGTAACTGTCTTTAGCGCCTTTGAACAATTTTTGTTGATTTTGGCGCTATATAAATGTTTTCTGATTGATTGATTGATTGATTGAAACTCAAAGTACATCACAGAAACATTAATATTTACGTAAATTGTGGTTTTTTCCATATCTTGCAGAATTGGACCTGAATGCAGCCAACAGTTTCATCCAGGAGTTTGTGCGTAATCCATTTTTGATTGATGGCGCAAGTTTGATATTGGGATCTACACTGTGGTGACGTCCGTTAACCCTCTGCGTGTGTACATCGTTGATGATGAATCGCTTGTGCGTTTCTGTGCCAAAGATTACCTACCAGAGGATTTCAGTGATGTGAATAAGTACGTGGTGGCAGACGACTACACACCGATGTGGCAGGTATAAACTAAAAATTTACCCCCCCCCCCACCCCTGGCTTCCAATTTACCTTCCTACTGGACAAAGTTCCAAAAAGACAGTCACTGGAATGAGATTTTAATAAACTGTTTCTTTTGTTTTTTTTCTTGTGAAGATTTTGTGCTATTATTTTCTGCTATCCAATTGTGTTCTAATGTAACCAATGTAACAACAATAGCGCTTTATCATACCTGAGGGCATCTCAGAGCACTCGTTATTTTTATCAACAAGGTATGTAGAGCTATGTATTTAAATAGCACCATGTAACGGTTTACAAGGTGCTGTGGCGCAATCTGCAAACCGTACCAGAAAGCACTGGGGAAAACCCCCTTCTCTTAGCGACAAGTGTTCTGGGTTCTTTTACATGCATTGCACAACACACAGGACCTACAGCTTTACGTCCCAGCCGTAGGCATGGTTTTAGGATTTGAGATTTAGAAAATTTACATGTTTGTAATAGACCTTATACACATGACTTCATTTGAGTAGGGCGCCCTCGCTAGAGGTCAAAAGAAGATTGCTCATTGTTCATCCTCTGCGCCGGTGTACCAGATGTAGTTTTTCCAATGTTTCGCCTTGTTTTACCTCTAAGATGGCGGCGTGATGACGTCAGTGCTTAAGGTCTATTGAGTATTCACCATGTATAGGAACACAACGACATGATGTAGAATGACAAGTGACAGAGAATGGAAATTGCTGGAGGAGGGCTTTATCCAAGAGTGGATGAACACAACCTGGGCCCAATTTCATAGAGCTGCTAAGCACAACAAATTTGCTTAGCATGAAATTTCTTCCTTGATAAAATCAGGGTTACCAACCAAATTTCCGTGTGTTGCATATTGCTTGTTACTGGTATTCAGCTGTTGTTTGCTTATCCTGAAAATCATGTGGAAATTTGGTTTATAATCCTTTTTATATCAAGGAAGAAATTTCATGCTAAGCAAATTGTTGTGCTTAGCAGCTCTATGAATTTGGGCCCTGGTGATGATAATGATGATGGACATGATGATATTTTTAAGCATTCCGGTTGTAGAATATTTTCTAAACTAAGATGTTTCTTTCTAAATTTTCTGCAGATGCCATCTTTTGAAAAGTTGTTTAATCAGCAACATTTTTCCTTCAAAGAATCACTGAATTCCTACATAAGATCTAAAGGTAAGAATTGGTTGCATTTTCATGGATGAAGAGGCATCCAAAAGGACACAATGTTGTGTAGTTATAAATAATAATAATATGCAGTTCTTGAATAGTGGTTTATCACATCCCACAGGCGTCTCAAAGCACTCATTTTTACAACAGATGTGAAGAGCTAAGGTTGAAACACGATACCCATGTAGCTCCTTGTGTGGGTTTACAAGGTGATGTGGCGCAATCTGCTGCCAACCATGCCAGAAATACCAGGGCGAACCCCTTCTCTTAACTGTACTGGTTTTTTTTACATGAATTACACAGAACACGGGACCCCAAAGTAGAGTCATTGTTTGGTTTTATTATCGTAATGCTGATTTGTAGGCAGAATTATTTTAAAAAAAAAGATACAATAAAAGTCACCTGGGAAAGTTTCAGTTGAATACAGTGTCTACTTATTGAGAAAAAAGGAAAAAACTTACACAGTGTTTTCATCAAGAATGTCAAATCCATTCGGTTTAAGAGAAGCAATTAAGGTTAAGTGCCTTGCTCAAAGACAAAAGTGTCATGACTGGGAATCGAACCCACATCCTGATGATTCAGCCATCAGCACTTGAGTCTGATGCCCTAGACTACTTGGTACGACACACCAGTTATAGTAAAGCTTGGAACTGCGATCCATTCACTTGAGATAATAATCTCCATAATTTAGCATTTCAAATCTCATAACATCTGTGCGAAAATAAAAAGACGTTCCCCAAGTTACTTTTAGTGAAGTGCTTTGATCTTTTTTTATTGAATTTGTGTTCATATTCTCAGGAATGGATTCATCCAAAGTAAACTCACAAGTCTATAGTGCAATTCGAAGTGTGTTTCTGAGCAAACATCCACAACTTTTAAAAGGTCTCAACAAGTATCAACATAAAAAGTAAGTGGTTTAGGGTTACACACTGCCTTAAATAAATTGCATGTAAGTGTTGATGAATATGTATGATCATATTTTGTGGCATGTGGCATGTCGTGGCCGAGCGGTTAAGAGCACTGGACTCGAGCTCTGTGTTTCTGTTTAGCAGAGTGTGGGTTCGAGTCCCGGTCATAGCACTTGCGTCCTTGAGCAAGATACTTTACCATAATTGCTTTGTCCTTTGGATGGGACATTGAGCCGTAGGTCCTGTGTACTAGGATTTGTAGTGTATGTAAAGGAACCCAGGGTGTTTCTGGTTCACATAGCAAGCACCCTTGTTTACAGGTTTCCTCAGGCTTGCGAGCTATAGTGATTAAGTTCACTTGTGAGGCATCCTTGGTTTCATTACCAGAAATATATAATAACATAACTTCTATGAAAAGTTCATAGAAGACTCATAATGCCTCAAGATCCGTTGTGATTGGTGTATAAAAACAATCATCTTCAAGTTTCCAACAAAAAATGGCTAAAGAAGGCTAAAATGGCATACAGGTTTTTTAGAAACATCTTCTTTAAGACACAAGAAATATCCACATCAGATATCAGACCGTCACTTGGGTCTTGAGACAAGCTTGATTGTTGAGAACTTAAGATATTGCCTCTAATAAGCGAGAAATCTTAGGTTTGAATTTCAGTCTTAATGTTTCGGAGGCATATTACGCAACTTAATTAGACAATTTTTTATGATGTACATGTATTCGGAAGTAACTTTTGTTTGTATTGGGTTTTTTTCTTCCTTTTCAGTATATTTTTTGAGTTGACGCGGTTTGATTTTGTTTTGGATGAGTTCCTCAATCTGTATCTTATGGAGGTAATAATGTTTGTTGCATTTTATTTTATGTTTAGTCTTACGTTTGCTTTGAAGACACACATTAGTTTTAAAAAGGTTAAAATATGATTTTATACGGTCTGACTGTTCATGGTATTTAACTTAATGGTAGAGTCATAGATTGGTTATGACTCCAAAAATTAATGACCATAAAAATCTACTTGGTGAGAAGCTCTGCAGCTGTTTTGAGAAATGGAATTCCCTTTCGAAGAAATATGGTTTGGACAATTTTTCTTCCCAAAACATTTGAATCTGAGAAGCGATTCATGCATGGATCGTTTCCCAAATTTCTGTGGTATCCGTTAGCGAATGCTGCAGCCAGAGATGCGGTTGGTACCGGCTTTCACATCACTAAATGAGGATGGATTTCAATCTTGATGAAAATACAGAGACAGTTTTTTTTCTGTTTTTTTTGGTTGCCCTTTTTCATTCATCCCAACATATAGCTTAGGCCCATACATTCTAGGTCAACTTCAATAGAAACGCACCAGTACAGCTTACTGCATCATTTTAGAATTGACAAAAATTTGATAAAAATCCTGGACTTACCCCTTATGTTTTTTCCATTTTTTGCCTATTTTTCAACTATCGATGTTTTCAAAAATATAGCTTATATTCTTGTTCAAGTTAAAATTATGGTCTGATTATTTACAAATTGTTATAAAATGGCACAGTTCTGTTCTGTGATGTAGAAAACTAAAGAACTTAAAAACAAAACCAGAACTTTACAATCATGGCAATGGCTATATCATTTTGTCATTTCGCGGAGCAGATGCTTTCTGGATTCACAAACACTCTAAGCAAAAGTGAATCCATGCCCTGTAGTTTTTTTTTGTTATTTAAAAAACTTATATTGACACTATTCAGTAGACATTATGATTGGTGGAAAGACCTCTTTGAACGGAACTATCCCATTCAGACAAGAGCCCATGCCCAAGTCCAATAACAGTATAAAAAACCATCTGCTTTGTAAACTGAATCTTTACGGTTCAAACATTTTCTCTCGATAGGTCAACATGTCGCCCAATCTTTCTTCAAATCACTTTATGCCAAACAAGTTTTTATATGAACACGTCATCTTTAACATCTTGAGTGTCGCTGGTGTAGCAAGAAATGTTCCACGCAGTCTTAAAAAAGGGTAAGTATTGAGACAACAACAGCATAAAGCCTGTAGAGATCATTTCAGCCACGGAAAGATTCAAACTAATACACTTAAAGTTTCCCCAAATGCTTGTGATGTTAAATCCAGTCCATAGTAAGACAAAAATGTTGAACACACTAGATATGCTCAGGTATTTCTCAATAAAGATCGAAGTGCCTGCACTGTGGCAAAAGTCTTGTGTAAAAAAATTCTTTGTGCACAAATGTTTTACCTTAAAGACACTGAACACCTTTGGTAATTGTCAAAGACCAGTCTTCTCACTTGGTGTATCTCAACATATGCACAAAATAACAAACCTATGAAAATTTGAACTCAATATTGGTCGTCGAAGTTGCGAGATAATAATGGAAGAAAAAACACCCTTGTCACACGAAGTTGTGTGCCTACAGATGCTTGATTTCGAGACCTCACGCGTGAGGTCTGAAAATCAATTCAAATATTTTACGAGAAATTACTTCTTTCTCAAAAACTACGTTACTTCAGAGGGAGCCGTTTCTCGCAATGTTTTATACTATCAAGCTCTCCATTGCTCGTTACCAAGTAAGTTTTTATGCTAACAATTATTTTGAGTAGTTACCAATAGTGTCCAGTGCCTTTAATAGGTTCTTTATTGCACAGCCATGACCCTGCAAGGTTTTAAACGGCCATTTAAAACTGAGTCACCACTCTTTTATATCTGTTAATGAATACCTTTCCGTTAAAAACCTTTAAAAGTTGAGAACAAATCTGACAGTTTAGCCTTAGCTGTTGGTCTAGTTGTTCCTCGCACAAGTTTAGGACTTGTGCGCTTAAGTTTCAAACTATCCCACGCAAGAAGAAGAGCAGAGTATACTGCTTGAAACGTCGAGACCAAACCGGCTCTTTTCAGAGAGTTTTATTACATGGTTGTACCCACAAGTTTATTTATTTGTAGTCATCTCGTATCTCCACACCATGCAAAGCTTCAAACACCATATCCCACGCAAGTTTCGAACATGCGCGAGCCAAATATATGACCTACCACTTAACTGTCATTGTGTTGACATTGAACGTTTAAACATGGCCGCGTGATCTGCTCTCGACCATTGAGGTTGGATAAACTGTCCCAGGTTAGAACAATTCATTTTGGACAATCACCCGAAATGTCATGTCATGTTCATTAATACTTATGACTGGTTCCACACTTATTTGCTCCCTGGCTGGACAGTATTTGCCAAACGCTGAAAAAAAATCCTTAAAGGAAAATCAGTACTTGCCCCAAATACCTTAGTGTACATGTACATTGCTTGTGCCAATTTTGCTTGACTAATAAATTGGTTGAGCAATGTTATCTTCTTGCCAGCTTTATGGCATAGTGCCTCAAGCAACACTAGTTGGTACGATTGATGACTGCCTTACTTTAAGTTTGAAATTGGAGTCCGATTACATTCAGCACTTGTGGCGTGTCGTGGCCAAACGGTCTAGTTCACTGGACCAAAGCTCTGGTGTTGTCAGCAGCAGAGTGTGGGTTTCGAATCCCGGTCAAGACACTTGTGTCCTTGAGCAAGGCACTTAACCATAATTGCTTCGTTATAAAAGGGAAGGTAGTGCATTCTGCTCTACCAGCCAGGCTCCTAGTGGATGATACTCATGCCGACATTCGTACGGACTATGAAAGGGGTAACCCTGTTTTAGCCCCAGGGAGTAGGTGGTGACGTGCCCCTGGTGACAGTTGGTTTGGGTCTACAGCCCAAATCAGTAAAGTGTAGCCCTCACCTTGAAGTGGCCGTCCGGCCTTGTGAAAAAAAAATGAAAAAAATATTGACCCAGTTCCCTCGATACTTCCACACAAGAGGAAAATAGTGTGTATAGGATCACTTTTTTTTTTTTTTTGGGGGGGGGTACCCTCTGCCCCCATATCGGGCATGGTATACAATATGAAGTTAGTGCAAGGGGTCTACACGTAATTCAGAGCCAGGGTACACTACTTTTTGTCAAGACTTAAAAACAAATAAAAGACAATCTCATTCTGTTTCTTGTCCAGTCCAGAGGATGCTAGGATGATGGAAGTGAGTGAGAAGGACATTCTGGTCAAATCGGACCTTTGTGGCAGCTCACAATGCATAACATGTGTCTCAAGTGTAAGTATTTCAAATTGATGTTTACAAATAAACAGTGTCAACTTTCCTGAAATCTTGAGCCCGCCTGTGCTAGATAATCATCTCAATGCTTAGTAGACAAGAATGACATTCAGTTTTCAACTTCTGATTACTAGTCATCATGGAGCAATAACAATTTTCTTTTTTAGTGTACCCCTTGTTATTTTCTTTATTTTCAGGCTATTTCCAGCGGTTTGCCCCAAAATACAAGGCTTACCCCTTATGATATGTTCAAATTTAAGGCTATAGTGTTAGGTTAAACCTTATGCCCCAAATAATCGATTAAAAATGCTAGGTTCACCCTTCTGTTTTTTCCTTCAAATTTTAGGCTTCAGCTTTAGGTTAAATGCTTTGCCCTTGTGAGTTTTTCACAAGCCATAGTTTTTATTGAATAATTTATGAATAATTTGTTCAATTGTACGTCTCAAATGCTAAAGTTAAGAACACACACACACCTTTTGTAATCTATGTTGCCTAGTTTATATGTTGATGCTTTCAGGACTGTCAGCTGTGTTACAAGTGCCTAGTCCCAGATCAGATTACTATGTTGAAAGAGTCGTACTATGAGCATATTCATCGTCAGAGTACTAGAAGAGTCTACCCAGAATCCATGGTAAGTCCCTCAATAGACTTTTATCATCATGCTATGGTCATCTGTGTCTGGTACCCTGCACACAGCAGTGACACTAGCAGTTCTAACTCTCTTATCATAAAAAAGGACCAGACTGTATTTTCCTTCCAGCCTCAGTTTGGTTACATTGGGTCGAACAGAAAAAAAAACCAAGATGGCTGCACCAAAGGTCAATCCTCCATAATAAAACTGTATCACACGGACTTGGTTGATATATATACACCATGAATGGCCGCCATCGCTGAGGTAACATAATAGTGGTAGATCAAGGGTAGACATTCATGACAGGGCAGCATCGGTTACTGTGTGGATGAATCTAGCAGTACTCAACCCTTTAGAGACCATTTAGTTCTGTATAATTGTCACCGATGCCCAGACATGGCTAAATGGTTGATGTTCTTGACAGTAAAAAATGTCCGGAAAAACAATGTAGAACTAATTTTTGGTGCTGTAATGAGAAATGTAGACATATGTCAATATGGGAATTACTGGAAAATGTCACCTCTGCACATGTCCTTTACTATGACCTTTTTTGAGTGGAAGTAGGTCAATACTTGTGGCCGCCAAGGCATTTCGACTGAAGCCGCTTTGACCTCTGTGCATAGGGTCAAATAGGGACTATGGCTGTGGTCCCTAAAGGATTAAACTTCAGATTATCAGAAACCCATTGGAGTGCTGACTTTGTGAATGATGTGTTGTTGTTTTGACCTCAGACGCAGGACGAAGCGTTGCATTACGATACGACAAAGATTCATCGCTGACCCCAAACGATCGCGTTTTGAGAGAATGGTTCAGAGCTAAATGCCGTGAGGACATCTACTGGTGCACGTAGCAGACAGGCTGTGGTGTGTACAGCAATTTCAAGCAGCAGGAGAACATGTGAAACTAGAAGGTCTTACAGCTGAAGACAAGCAGATAAGCTTTTTTATCCTTTAATAGTACTGGTTTTCTTCTAACGAAAGTTTCTTTCCTCAGGTTTCCAGGAAAACCTGGCACTTAAATTTGAGTCTAATGCTTCACGGAGGCAATGCAGGCAATTGCCTCCATGCCCATGGTCGTTTGCCTTGGTGCCCCTTGAAATGTTCCAGTAGAAATCAAAATTTCCCTTTGCTACGGAAAAACTGCCTTGCCTTTACATGGTCGAAGTATCAGTGCTACTAATTTCATGCATTATGTTAGAAGTTGTAAGCTCTATTATTTCTTGAGTGAAATCGTTAAAAAGGTCTTTTAATTAATGTGTTTCTTTAACTGTTGGAGCCATGAAAGTTTTGGAGAGATGGAGAGGACAGATCATGGACCAATTTCACAGCGCTGCTTAGCTGTAGCAGAAACATTTTTCAGAGCATAAGTGTATTAACAAGTTAGCAGCGTTCACCAAGCATATTGCATTGTCGCGTCATTCATTTTCCAGCAAGTGCCAGAAGGTAAGCATGCCATTTTCATGTGCTTAATGGTTATAAGCGCTAACAAAACAGTAAGCACAAACCTAACCACTAAGCAGCTCTATGAAATTGGGCCCTGATCTAAATCAATCTTTTTTAGAGTTGTTTCTGTTTTGTGTGGCGCTAATCATTGGTACCCTTTTTGTTACAAATACATCAATAAGTCAATCCACACAGACACGTAGAAGAACCCCTTTTTAGCTACTTAAGGTGCACAGATGGCGTAACAGTTTAATACAATTTTTTTTATGAGAAAAGCTGGTCAAAGTATTCGGATTTCCTTCATTTGGTTGATGAAATGAAACTGCAGTCGTTAATTATGCAGGATGATTCCAAAATACACTGAAATATTTATACATGTGGTCAATTGGTCAAAAACTTACTTATGTATTCAAACTGTGATTTGGTGCTCATTTTAAGATTCTGATCATGTCATTGATTATGGCTTGAAGTAATACAAATCAAGTTTAAGAGGTCTGTTGACCCAATTTTGTGCTCTCAGGGCAGCCAGTAAAATGGAGATAATAATTGAAAAAAAGAACTTTCCCCCAAAAACTTCCTAAGCTAGCCACTTTTTTTTAAACTCTATGTTAATTAAATTAAAGAACTACCGACAGAATGTTCATTGTTAGTACTTAGAATGTAGATTATTCTATTCCTCTAGTTTGCACGGTTGGTTCTGTTGCTTAGTGACCAGCCAAAGTTTTCAAAATTTTCCAGGTCGCACAGAGAGTACTACTTCCGAGGACCTCCCCAAAATAGTACTTATCAGCAATTGTCTTTCAAAATTGATGCACTTTATGTAAATATCAACATTTTTACACACCTTTTGAAGTCGGATGTGGTCTCTGACCCCCTCTGACCCCCTGTCATACTCTTTCTTTGTACATGTATGTCTGTAAAATCGTTGAAAACTTTGGCCCATTACTGAAGTAATAAGGGTTGGTAGGTATCTAGCCATTCCCATGATATTTGCTAATTACATTCACGCATGCGTACAGACACTATTGGTTGGTGACCAGTCTTGTTTCGTTATCTTTTGTTCCATTCTGTGCATTTAAAAAAACATGATATGTGCTTTTAATCTTTTTTACTTAAGAGGCGCAATATACAATTTTAAAGTATTATTAATTTTTAGCACATGTGTTCAGTTTACATGAACACAGCACACATTGCATGGTTCTGTGCACAATTGTACAAAACCTGTGCAGTTGAATGGTTTGGGTAAATGTAATTGAGAGAAAGTGGGTTTTTATTTCTTGTATCGACCCCTTACACAATATGCGGCGCACTTACATACACCTATCGTGTCTGCCAGTTTGAGATGTCAAAATGTACACATAGGAATTGACTTCCCAAAATGGTGGCAATGGTAGACGCACCATCTGCGGAGATGCGTTTTGCAAGGGGTCAATATCTAATTTTACATGTTTTATTGATTGTAAAGCTCTTACCATAAGTGCTCTTCAAAAGAGCCTTCAAATGTGAATATTTTACTCAAGCTTGGGTCCTGATGTCTCAGGAAGTAAGAATCAGAGCCAAAGAGACTTAACTGAAGTTAATCATGATTATTCAACAGCTATTTTTTCAGTATTATATTTTATTGTTGTAGTGCAATGGTACAGTATTTCAATGTACTTTGGGGAAGCATTAAAGGACACAGTACATTCATAAGATTTTGAAAGAGTAAAGTTAATTTTTCAGAAGAAATATAACACCGGTAAGGCAGGAGGTGTAAATAGGATACAAACACACTCACAATGTTTCCTCAAAATGTGTGCACAGTTACATGTACTTTGAGCATACTTTGAAATGTAAATCATGTTCTTTTTTAAACAAGTGATTATGACTTTTGAAATAAAAGTGAATGCCTGTAAAAAGAAAAGTTCAAGAGAAATTCTTTCAATTTGACGAAATCAAAAGGGGTACGCCTTGCATTTTCAGGCATTTTGGACCAAAGACGTCACTTGACACTGTACCCTTAATTTTGAAGAAATCACAAGGGACAAGCCTTGCATTTTTAGTCATTTTGGGGCATGATATTTGACTTGATGCTATAGCCTTCAATTTGAAGAAATCACAAGGGGTTAACCTTGCATTTTTAGTAAATTTTGGACCAAAGACATCACTTGACTCTGTAGCCCTATTTTTGAAGAAATCAAAAGGGGTAACCCTTGCGTCTTTAGTCGTTTTTTGGCATTGGGCCTTACTTGATGCCATAGCCTTCAATTTGAAGAAATTACAAGGGGTAAGCCTTGCATTATTAGTCCTTTTTGGGCATGACATTTAACGTGATGCTATAGCCTTCATTTTGAAGAAATCACAAGGGGGTAAGCCTTTCATTTTTAGTCAATTTTGGACCAAAGACGTCACTTGATGCTGAAGTCTTCAACTGGAAAAATCACAAGGGGTAAGCCTTGTATTTTGAGTCAATTTTGGGCCAAAGACATAACTTGATGCTGTAGCCTTCAATTTGAAGAAATCACAAGGGGTAAGTAAGCCTTGCGTTTTTAGTCAATTTTTGACCAAAGACGTCACTTGACACTGTAGCCTTAATTTTGAAGAAATCACAAGGTGTAAGCCTTGCATTTTTAGTCATTTTTTTGGCATGAGGCGTAACTTGATGCAGCATTCAATTTGAAGAAATCACAAAAGGTAAGCCATGCATTTTTAGTCAATTTTTGGCATGACATGTTACTTGCTGCTATGGCCTTCAACTTGAAGAAATCACAAGGGGTAAGCCTTGCATTTTTAGTCAATTTTGGACCAAAGACGTAACTTGATGCTGAAGTCTTCAACTGGAAAAATCACAAGGGGTAAGCCTTGCATTTTTAGTCCATTTAGGGCCAAAGACATAACTTGATGCTATAGCCTTCAACTGGAAAAATCACAAGGGGTAAGCCTTGCATTTTAAGTCTATTTTGGACCAAAGACGTAACTTGATGCTGAAGTCTTCAACTGGAAAAATCACAAGGGGTAAGCCTAGCATTTTAGTCAATTCTTTAGCAAAGACATCACTTAACGCTGTACCCTTTTTTTTGAAGCAATCACAAGGCGTAGGGCTAAGCCTTGCATTTTTAGTCATTTTGGGGCATGACATTTAACTTGATGCTTTAGCCTTCAATTTTTAAGAAATCACGAGGGGTTAGCCTTGCATTTTTTGTAAATTTTGGACCAAAGATGTAACTTGATGCTATAGCCTTCAATTTCAAGAAATCACAAGGGTAAGCCTTGCATTTTTAGTCAATTTTGGACCAAAGACGTAACTTGATGCTGAAGTCTTCAACTGGAAAAAACCACAAGGGGTAAGCCTTGCATTTTTAGTCAATTTTGGACCAAAGACGTAACTTGATGCTGAAGTCTTCAACTGGAAAAATCACAAGGGGTAAGCCTTGCATTTTTAGTCCATTTAGGGCCAAAGACATAACTTGATGCTATAGCCTTCAACTGGAAAAATCACAAGGGGTAAGCCTTGCATTTTAAGTCTATTTTGGACCAAAGACGTAACTTGATGCTGAAGTCTTCAACTGGAAAAATCACAAGGGGTAAGCCTAGCATTTTAGTCAATTCTTTAGCAAAGACATCACTTAACGCTGTACCCTTTTTTTTGAAGCAATCACAAGGCGTAGGGCTAAGCCTTGCATTTTTAGTCATTTTGGGGCATGACATTTAACTTGATGCTTTAGCCTTCAATTTTTAAGAAATCACGAGGGGTTAGCCTTGCATTTTTTGTAAATTTTGGACCAAAGATGTAACTTGATGCTATAGCCTTCAATTTCAAGAAATCACAAGGGGTAAGCCTTGCATTTTTAGTCAATTTTGGACCAAAGACGTAACTTGATGCTGAAGTCTTCAACTGGAAAAAACCACAAGGGGTAAGCCTTGCATTTTTAGTCATTTTTGGCATGACATTTAACTTGATGCTATAGCCTTCAATTTGAAGAAATCACAAGGGGTTAGCCTTGTATTTTTAGTAATGTTTGGACCAAAGATGTAACTTGACGCTATAGCCCTTTTTAAAAGAAATCACAAGGGGTAAGCCTTGTATTTTTAGTCTTTTTTTGGCCAAAGACATCACTGGACGCTGTAGCCTTAATTTTGAAGAAATCACAAGGGGTAAGCCTTGCAATTTAGTCATTTTTGGGCATGTTGCCTAACTTGATGCTATAGCCTTCATTTTGAAGAAATCACAAGGGGTAAGCCTTGCATTTTTAGTCAATTTCGGTCCAAAGACGTAACTTGATGCTTTAGCCTTCAATTTGAAGAAATCACAAGGGGTATAAGCCTTGCATTTTTAGTCCTTTTTGGGCATGACATGTAACTTGATACTATGGCCTTTAACTTGAAGAAATCACAAGGGGTAAGCCTTGCATTTTTAGTCAATTTTGCGCCGAAGACATAACTTTATGCTATAGCCTTCAATTTAAAGAAATTTCAAGGGGTAAGCTGTGCATTTTTAGTCAATTTTGGACCAAAGACGTAACTTAAAGCTATGGCCTTTAACTTGAAGAAATCACAATGGGTAAGCCTTGCATTTTTAGTCAATTTTGCGCCGAAGACGTAACTTTATGCTATAGCCTTCAATTTAAAGAAATTTCAAGGGGTAAGCCTTGCATTTTTAGTCAATTTCGGTCCAAAGACGTAACTTGATGCTATAGCCTTCAATTTGAAGAAATCACAAGGGGTAAGCCTTGCATTTGTTGTTTATTTCGGGCATGACATGTAACTTGATGCTGTAGCCTTCAAATTTAAGAAATTACAAGGGGTAAGCCTTGCATTTTTAGTCAATTTCGGTCCAAAAACGTAACTTGATGCTTTAGCCTTCAATTTAAAGAAATCACAAGGGTAATCCTTACATTTTTAGTCCTTTTTGGGCATGACATGTAACTTGCTGCTATGGCCTTCAACTTGAAGAAATCACAAGGGGTAAGCCTTGCATTTTAAGTCAATTTTGGACCAAAGACGTAACTTGATGTTGAAGCTAGTCTTCAACTGCAAAAATCACAAGGGGTAAGCCTTTCATTATAGTCCTTTTTGGGCATGACATGTTACTTGCTACTATGGCCTTTAACTTGAAGAAATCACAAGTGGTAAGCCTTGCATTTTTAGTCAATTTTGGGCCAAAGACGTAACTTTATGCTATAGCCTTCAATTTAAAGAAATCACAAGGGGTAAGCCTTGCATTTTTAGTCTATTTCGGGCATGACATGTAACTTGATGCTGTAGCCTTCAAATTGAAGAAATTACAAGGGTAAGCCTTGCATTTTTAGTCAACTTCAGACCAAAGACGTAACTTGATGCTTTAGCCTTCAATTTGAAGAAATCACAAGGGGTAAGCCTTGCATTTTTAGTCAATTTTGGACCAAAGACGTAACTTGATGTTGAAGCTAGTCTTCAACTGCAAAAATCACAAGGGGAAAGCCTTTCATTTTTAGTCAATATTGTGCCGAAGACATAACTTTATGCTATAGCCTTCAATTTAAAGAAATCACAAGGGGAAAGCCTTGCATTTTTAGTCAGTTTTGGCCAAAGACGTAACTTTATGCTATAGCCTTCAATTTGAAGAAATCACAAGGGGTAAGCCTTGCATTTTTAGTCTATTTCGGGCATGACATGTTACTTGATGCTGTAGCCTTCAAATTGAAGAAATTACAAGGGGTAAGCCTTGCATTTTTAGTCTTTTTCGGGCATGACATGTTACTTGATGCTGTAGCCTTCAAATTGAAGAAATTACAAGGGGTAAGCCTTTCATTTTTAGTCAATTTCGGTCCAAAAACGTAACTTCATGCTTTAGCCTTCAATTTGAAGAAATCACAAGGGGTAAGCCTTGCATTTTTAGTCAATTTCGGACCAAAGACGTAACTTGATGCTGTAGCCTTCAAATTTAAGAAATTACAAGGGGTAAGCCTTGCATTTTTAGTCCATTTCGGTCCAAAAACGTAACTTGATGCTTTAGCCTTCAATTTAAAGAAATCACAAGGGTAATCCTTGCATTTTTAGTCCTTTTTGGGCATGACATGTAACTTGCTGCTATGGCCTTCAACTTGAAGAAATCACAAGGGGTAAGCCTTGCATTTTTAGTCAATTTTGGACCAAAGACGTAACTTGATGTTGAAGCTATAGTCTTCAACTGCAAAAATCACAAGGGGTAAGCCTTTCATTATAGTCCTTTTTGGGCATGACATGTTACTTGCTACTATGGCCTTTAACTTGAAGAAATCACAAGGGGTAAGCCTTGCATTTTTAGTCAATATTGCGCCGAAGACATAACTTTATGCTATAGCCTTCAATTTAAAGAAATCACAAGGGGTAAGCCTTGCATTTTTAGTCATTTTGGGGCATGACATTTAACTTGATGCTATAGCCTTCAATTTGAAGAAATCACAAGGGGTAAGCCTTGCATTTTTAGTCAATTTTTGGACCAAAGACGTAACTTGATGCTGAAGTCTTCAACTGGAAAAAAACCACAAGGGGTAAGCCTTGCATTTTTAGTCATTTTGGGGCATGACATTTAACTTGATGCTATAGCCTTCAATTTGAAGAAATCACAAGGGGTTAGCCTTGCATTTTAGTAATGTTTGGGACCAAAGATGTAACTTGAAGCTATAGCCCTTTTTTAAAGAAATCACAAGGGGTAAGCCTTGCATTTTTAGTCCTTTTTGGGCCAAAGACATCACTGGACGCTGTAGCCTTAATTTTGAAGAAATCACAAGGGGTAAGCCTTGCAATTTTAGTCCTTTTGGGGCATGTTGCCTAACTTGATGCTATAGCCTTCATTTTGAAGAAATCACAAGGCTTGCAGTTTTGTCAATTTGGGGCCAAAGACGTAACTTTATGCTATAGCTTTCAATTTGATGAAATTCCAGGGGTAAGCTGTGCATTTTTTGTCAATTTTGGACCAAAGACGTAACTTAAAGGTATAGCCTTCAAATTGAAGAAATCACTAGGGTAAGTCTTGCATTTTTAGTCCTTTTCGGGCATGACATGTAACTTGCTACTATGGCCTTTAACTTGAAGAAATCACAAGGGGTAAGCCTTGCATTTTTAGTTAATTCTGCGCCGAAGACATAACTTTATGCTATAGCCTTCAATTTAATGAAATCACAAGGGGTAAGTCTTGCATTTTTAGTCCTTTTTGGGCCAAAGACGTAAGTTTATGCTATAGCCTTCAATTTGAAGAAATTTCAAGGGGTAAGCTGTGCATTTTTTAGTCAATTTTTGGACCAAAGACGTAACTTTATGCTATAGCCTTGAATTTGAAGAAATCACAAGGGGTAAGCCTTGCATTTGTAGTTCATTTTCGGGCATGACATGTAACTTGATGCTGTAGCCTTCAAATTGAAGAAATTACAAAGGGTAAGCCTTGCATTTTTAGTCAATTTCGGTTCAAAGACGTAACTTGATGCTTACCCCTTGCTACTATGGCCTTTAACTTGAAGAAATCACAAGGGGTAAGCCTTGCATTTTTAGTCAATTTCGGTCCAAAAACGTAAATTAATGCTTTAGCCTTCAATTGAAGAAATCACAAAAGGTAATCCTTGCATTTTTAGTCCTTTTTGGGCATGACATGTAACTTGATGCTT
Organism: Pycnopodia helianthoides; assembly: GCA_032158295.1. Lineage (NCBI taxonomy): Eukaryota > Metazoa > Echinodermata > Asteroidea > Forcipulatida > Asteriidae > Pycnopodia > Pycnopodia helianthoides. The sequence continues at coordinate 17,417,085 of CM063243.1, forward strand.
TAGCTTCAATTTAAAGAAATCACAAGGGGTAATCCTTGCATTTTTAGTCCTTTTTGGCATGACATGTAACTTTCTGCTATGGCCTTCAACTTGAAGAAATCACAAGGGGTAAGCCTTGCATTTTTAGTCAATTTTGGACCAAAGACGTAACTTGATGTTGAAGCTAGTCTTCAACTGCAAAAATCACAAGGGGTAAGCCTTTCATTATAGTCCTTTTTGGGCATGACATGTTACTTGCTACTATGGCCTTTAACTTGAAGAAATCACAAGGGGTAAGCCTTGCATTTTTAGTCAATATTGCGCCGAAGACATAACTTTATGCTATAGCCTTCAATTTAAAGAAATCACAAGGGGTAAGCCTTGCATTTTTAGTCATTTTGGGGCATGACATTTAACTTGAAGCTATAGCCTTCAATTTGAAGAAATCACAAGGGGTTAGCCTTGCATTTTTTGTAAATTTTGGACCAAAGATGTAACTTGATGCTATAGCCTTCAATTTGAAGAAATCACAAGGGGTAAGCCTTGCATTTTTAGTCAATTTTTGGACCAAAGACGTAACTTGATGCTGAAGTCTTCAACTGGAAAAAACCACAAGGGGTAAGCCTTGCATTTTTAGTCATTTTGGGGCATGACATTTAACTTGATGCTATAGCCTTCAATTTGAAGAAATCACAAGGGGTTAGCCTTGCATTTTTAGTAATGTTTGGACCAAAGATGTAACTTGAAGCTATAGCCCTTTTTTAAAGAAATCACAAGGGGTAAGCCTTGCATTTTTAGTCCTTTTTGGGCCAAAGACATCACTGGACGCTGTAGCCTTAATTTTGAAGAAATCACAAGGGGTAAGCCTTGCAATTTTAGTCATTTTGGGGCATGTTGCCTAACTTGATGCTATAGCCTTCATTTTGAAGAAATTCCAGGGGTAAGCTGTGCATTTTTTGTCAATTTTGGACCAAAGACGTAACTTAAAGGTATAGCCTTCAAATTGAAGAAATCACTAGGGGTAAGTCTTGCATTTTTAGTCCTTTTCGGGCATGACATGTAACTTGCTACTATGGCCTTTAACTTGAAGAAATCACAAGGGGTAAGCCTTGCATTTTTAGTTAATTCTGCGCCGAAGACATAACTTTATGCTATAGCCTTCAATTTAATGAAATCACAAGGGGTAAGTCTTGCATTTTTAGTCCTTTTTGGGCCAAAGACGTAAGTTTATGCTATAGCCTTCAATTTGAAGAAATTTCAAGGGGTAAGCTGTGCATTTTTAGTCAATTTTGGACCAAAGACGTAACTTTATGCTATAGCCTTGAATTTGAAGAAATCACAAGGGGTAAGCCTTGCATTTGTAGTTCATTTCGGGCATGACATGTAACTTGATGCTGTAGCCTTCAAATTGAAGAAATTACAAAGGGTAAGCCTTGCATTTTTAGTCAATTTCAGGCATGACATGTAACTTGATGCTGTAGCCTTCAAATTGAAGAAATTACAAGGGGTAAGCCTTGCATTTTTAGTCATTTTGGGGCATGACATTTAACTTGATGCTATAGCCTTCAATTTGAAGAAATCACAAGGGGTTAGCCTTGCATTTTTAGTAATGTTTGGACCAAAGATGTAACTTTATGCTATAGCCTTCAATTTGAAGAAATCACAAGGGTAAGCCTTGCAGTTTTGTCAATTTGGGGCCAAAGACGTAACTTTATGCTATAGCTTTCAATTTGATGAAATTCCAGGGGTAAGCTGTGCATTTTTTGTCAATTTTGGACCAAAGACGTAACTTAAAGGTATAGCCTTCAAATTGAAGAAATCACTAGGGGTAAGTCTTGCATTTTTAGTCCTTTTCGGGCATGACATGTAACTTGCTACTATGGCCTTTAACTTGAAGAAATCACAAGGGGTAAGCCTTGCATTTTTAGTTAATTCTGCGCCGAAGACATAACTTTATGCTATAGCCTTCAATTTAATGAAATCACAAGGGGTAAGTCTTGCATTTTTAGTCCTTTTTGGGCCAAAGACGTAAGTTTATGCTATAGCCTTCAATTTGAAGAAATTTCAAGGGGTAAGCTGTGCATTTTTAGTCAATTTTGGACCAAAGACGTAACTTTATGCTATAGCCTTGAATTTGAAGAAATTACAAGGGGTAAGCCTTGCATTTGTTAGTTCATTTCGGGCATGACATTAACTTGATGCTATAGCCTTCAAATTGAAGAAATTACAAAGGGTTTAGCCTTGCATTTTTAGTAATGTTTGGACCAAAGACGTAACTTTTATGCTACTATGCCTTTCAATTGAAGAAATCACAAGGGTAAGCTTGCATTTTTAGTCAATTTGCGCCGAAGACGTAGACTTTATGCTATAGCCTTTTAATTTGAAGAAATTCCAGGGGTAGCTTTGCATTTTTGTCAATTTTGGACCAAAGACGTAACTTGAGCTAAGTCCTTCAACTGGAAAAAAACACTAGGGGTAAGTCTTGCATTTTTAGTCCTTTTCGGGCATGACATGTAACTTGTACTATGCCTTTTAACTTTGAAGAAATCACAAGGGGTTAGCCTTGCATTTTTAGTTTAAATTTGGCGCGAAAATACTTAACTTGCTATAGCCCTTTTTAAAGAAATCACAAGGGGTAAGTCTTGCATTTTTAGTCCTTTTTGGGCCAAAGACATCAAGCTTTAGCCTATACTTTTGAAGAAATCAAGGGGTAAGCTTGCATTTTTGTCAATTTTGGCCAAGACATAACTTTATGCTATAGAATTTGAAGAAATCACAAGGGGTAAGCCTTGCATTTGTAGTTCATTTCGGGCATGACATGTAACTTGATGCTGTAGCCTTCAAATTGAAGAAATTACAAAGGGTAAGCCTTGCATTTTTAGTCAATTTCGGTCCAAAGACGTACTTGATGCTTACCCCTTGCTACTATGGCCTTTAACTTGAAGAAATCACAAGGGGTAAGTCTTGCATTTTTAGTCAATTTTGCGCCGAAGACATGACTTTATGCTATAGCCTTCAATTTGAAGAAATCACAGAGGGTAGGCTTTGCATTTTTAGTCAATTTTGGACCAAAGACGTAACTTGATGCTGAAGTCTTCAACTGGAAAAAAACCACTAGGGTAAGCCTTGCATTTTTAGTCATTTTGGGGCATGACATTTAACTTGTTGCTATAGCCTTCAATTTGAAGAAATCACAAGGGGTTAGCCTTGCATTTTTAGTAATGTTTGGACCAAATATGTAACTTGACGCTATAGCCCTTTTTAAAAGAAATCACAAGGGGTAAGCCTTGCATTTTTAGTCCTTTTTGGGCCAAAGACATCACTGGACGCTGTAGCCTTAATTTTGAAGAAATCACAAGGGTAAGCCTTGCAGTTTTGTCAATTTTGCGCCGAAGACATAACTTTATGCTATAGCCTTCAACTTAAAGAAATCACAAGGGGTATGTCTTGCATTTTAGTCAATTTTGAGCCAAAGACGTAACTTTATGCTATAGCTTTCAATTTGATGAAATTCCAGGGGTAAGCTGTGCATTTTAAGTCAATTTCAATCCAAAGACGTAACTTGATGCTGTAGCCTTCAATTTGAAGAAATGACATGTAACTTGCTACTATGGCCTTTAACTTGAAGAAATCACAAGGGGTAAGCCTTGCATTTTTAGTCAATTTCAGGCATGACATGTAACTTGATGCTGTAGCCTTCAAATTGAAGAAATTACAAGGGGTAAGCCTTGCATTTTTAGTCAATTTCGGTCCAAAAACGTAAATTAATGCTTTAGCCTTCAATTTGAAGAAATCACAAAAGGTAATCCTTGCATTTTTAGTCCTTTTTGGGCATGACATGTAACTTGCTGCTATGGCCTTCAACTTGAAGAAATCACAAGGGGTAAGCCTTGCATTTTTAGTCAATTTTAGACCAAAGACGTACCTTGATGTTGAAGCTAGTTTTCAACTGCAAAAATCACAAGGGGTAAGCCTTTCATTTTAGTCCTTTTGGCATGACATGTAACTTGCTACTATGGCCTTTAACTTGAAGAAATCACAAGGGGTAAGCCTTGCATTTTTAGTCAATATTGCGCCGAAGACATAACTTTATGCTATAGCCTTCAATTTAAAGAAATCACAAGGGGTTAGCCTTGCATTTTTTGTAAATTTTGGACCAAAGATGTAACTTGATGCTATAGCCTTCAATTTGAAGAAATCACAAAGGGTAAGCCTTGCATTTTTAGTCAATTTTGGACCAAAGACGTATCTTGATGCTGAAGTCTTCAACTGGAAAAAACCACAAGGGGTGAGCCTTGCATTTTTAGTCATTTTGGGCGCATGACATTAACTTGATGCTATAGCCTTCAATTTGAAGAAATCACAAGGGGTTAGCCTTGCATTTTTAGTAATGTTTGGACCAAAGATGTAACTTTATGCTATAGCCTTCAATTTGAAGAAATCACAAGGGGTAAGCCTTGCATTTTTAGTCCTTTTTGGGCCAAAGACATCACTGGACGCTGTAGCCTTAATTTTGAAGAAATCACAAGGGGTAAGCCTTGCAATTTTAGTCATTTTTGGGCATGTTGCCTAACTTGATGCTATAGCCTTCATTTTGAAGAAATACAAGGGTAAGCTTTGCATTTTTAGTCCTTTTTGAAGATGACATGTAACTTGCTACTCTGGCCTTTAACTTGAAGAAATCACAAGGGGTAAGCCTTGAATTTTTAGTCAATTTTGCGCCGAAGACTTAACTTTATGCTATAGCCTACAATTTAAAGAAATCACAAGGGGTAAGTCTTGCATTTTTAGTCAATTTTTGGCCAAAGACGTAACTTGATGCTATAGCCTTCAATTTGAAGAAATCACAAGGGGTAAGCCTTGCATTTTTAGTCTATTTCGGGCATGACATGTAACTTGATGCTGTAGCCTACAATTTAAAGAAATCACAAGGGGTAAGTCTTGCATTTTTAGTCAATTTTTGGCCAAAGACGTAACTTGATGCTATAGCCTTCAATTTGAAGAAATCACAAGGGGTAAGCCTTGCATTTTTAGTCTATTTCGGGCATGACATGTAACTTGATGCTGTAGCCTTCAAATTGAAGAAATTTCAAGGGGTAAGCTGTGCATTTTTAGTCAATTTTGGACCAAAGACGTAACTTCATGCTGTAGCCTTGAATTTGAAGAAATCACAAGGGGTAAGCCTTGCATTTGTAGTTCATTTCGGGCATGACATGTAACTTGATGCTGTAGCCTTCAAATTGAAGAAATTACAAAGGGTAAGCCTTGCATTTTTAGTCAATTTCGGTCCAAAGACGTAACTTGATGTTTACCCCTTGCTACTATGGCCTTTAACTTGAAGAAATCACAAGGGGTAAGTCTTGCATTTTTAGTCAATTTTGCGCCGAAGACATGACTTTATGCTATAGCCTTCAATTTGAAGAAATCACAGAGGGTAGGCTTTGCATTTTTAGTCAATTTTGGACCAAAGACGTAACTTGATGCTGAAGTCTTCAACTGGAAAAAAACCACTAGGGTAAGCCTTGCATTTTTAGTCATTTTGGGGCATGACATTTAACTTGTTGCTATAGCCTTCAATTTGAAGAAATCACAAGGGGTTAGCCTTGCATTTTTAGTAATGTTTGGACCAAATATGTAACTTGACGCTATAGCCCTTTTTAAAAGAAATCACAAGGGGTAAGCCTTGCATTTTTAGTCCTTTTTGGGCCAAAGACATCACTGGACGCTGTAGCCTTAATTTTGAAGAAATCACAAGGGGTAAGCCTTGCAGTTTTGTCAATTTTGCGCCGAAGACATAACTTTATGCTATAGCCTTCAACTTAAAGAAATCACAAGGGGTATGTCTTGCATTTTAGTCAATTTTGAGCCAAAGACGTAACTTTATGCTATAGCTTTCAATTTGATGAAATTCCAGGGGTAAGCTGTGCATTTTAAGTCAATTTCAATCCAAAGACGTAACTTGATGCTGTAGCCTTCAATTTGAAGAAATGACATGTAACTTGCTACTATGGCCTTTAACTTGAAGAAATCACAAGGGTAAGCCTTGCATTTTTAGTCAATTTCAGGCATGACATGTAACTTGATGCTGTAGCCTTCAAATTGAAGAAATTACAAGGGGTAAGCCTTGCATTTTTAGTCAATTTCGGTCAAAAAACGTAAATTAATGCTTTAGCCTTCAATTTGAAGAAATCACAAAAGGTAATCCTTGCATTTTTAGTCCTTTTTGGGCATGACATGTAACTTGCTGCTATGGCCTTCAACTTGAAGAAATCACAAGGGGTAAGCCTTGCATTTTTAGTCAATTTTAGACCAAAGACGTACCTTGATGTTGAAGCTAGTTTTCAACTGCAAAAATCACAAGGGGTAAGCCTTTCATTATAGTCCTTTTGGGCATGACATGTAACTTGCTACTATGGCCTTTAACTTGAAGAAATCACAAGGGGTAAGCCTTGCATTTTTAGTCAATATTGCGCCGAAGACATAACTTTATGCTATAGCCTTCAATTTAAAGAAATCACAAGGGGTTAGCCTTGCATTTTTTGTAAATTTTGGACCAAAGATGTAACTTGATGCTATAGCCTTCAATTTGAAGAAATCACAAAGGGTAAGCCTTGCATTTTTAGTCAATTTTGGACCAAAGACGTATCTTGATGCTGAAGTCTTCAACTGGAAAAAACCACAAGGGTAAGCCTTGCATTTTTAGTCATTCTGGGGCATGACATTTAACTTGATGCTATAGCCTTCAATTTGAAGAAATCACAAGGGGTTAGCCTTGCATTTTTAGTAATGTTTGGACCAAAGATGTAACTTTATGCTATAGCCTTCAATTTGAAGAAATCACAAGGGGTAAGCCTTGCATTTTTAGTCCTTTTTGGGCCAAAGACATCACTGGACGCTGTAGCCTTAATTTTGAAGAAATCACAAGGGGTAAGCCTTGCAATTTTAGTCATTTTTGGGCATGTTGCCTAACTTGATGCTATAGCCTTCATTTTGAAGAAATCACAAGGGGTAAGCTTTGCATTTTTAGTCCTTTTTGAAGATGACATGTAACTTGCTACTCTGGCCTTTAACTTGAAGAAATCACAAGGGGTAAGCCTTGAATTTTTAGTCAATTTTGCGCCGAAGACTTAACTTTATGCTATAGCCTACAATTTAAAGAAATCACAAGGGGTAAGTCTTGCATTTTTAGTCAATTTTTGGCCAAAGACGTAACTTGATGCTATAGCCTTCAATTTGAAGAAATCACAAGGGGTAAGCCTTGCATTTTTAGTCTATTTCGGGCATGACATGTAACTTGATGCTGTAGCCTTCAAATTGAAGAAATTACAAGGGGTAAGCCTTGCATTTTTAGTCAATTTCGGTCAAAAAACGTAACTTGATGCTTAAGCCTTCAATTTAAAGAAATCACAAGGGGTAATCCTTGCATTTTTAGTCCTTTTTGGGCATGACATGTAACTTGCTTCTATGGCCTTCAACTTGAAGAAATCACAAGGGGTAAGCCTTGCATTTTTAGTCAATTTTGGACCAAAGACGTAACTTGATGTTGAAGCTAGTCTTCAACTGCAAAAATCACAAGTGGTAAGCCTTTCATTATAGTCTTTTTTGGCATGACATGTAACTTGATGCTATAGCCTTCATTTTGAAGAAATCACAAGGGGTGCAATTTTTGTCAATTCTTGACCAAAGACGTCACTTGACTTTATAGCCTTAATTTTGAAGAAATCACAAGGTACCTTGCAATTTTAGTTATTTTTGGGCATGTTGCCTAACTTGATGCTATAGCCTTCAAATTGAAGAAATCACAAGGGGTAAGCCTTGCATTTTAGTCAATTCGAGTCAAGTGACGAAAGGGGTAAGCCTTGTATTTTTAGTCCATTTAGGGCCAAAGACGTAACTTGATTCTATAGCCTTCAATTTGAAGAAATCACAAGGGGTAAGCCTTGCATTTTTAGTCATTTTGGGGCATAAAATGTAACTTGATGCTATAGGGGTCATTTTTCAGTAAGTGTCTACTTTCGAGTTGCAGGAAAACCGATTTTAAAAACGTAATTTTTGCAACTTTGAATATTGTTTCCAATAGATGGACATCCCTAGCATGAGAAAAATGTGTTTGGCGCGATCTTTACTGGAATTAATTTTAATTTTCCTCTTGTTTCTGGTCAGTCATTGCATTTACTAGTCATCTCCGTCACACTTTTCGAACAAACAAAACTTAAAACAAAAAATAGTTGACTTAAGACTACAAATCAATGTTCATGTCGTGGTCTGTAAAATTGTAGAGTATCGTCCTCAAATGAATCAACATATTTTAATGTTTCACTTTAATTGACCGATTTTATACCCTTGTACAAATTAAGTTCATCAAAACGAGGTGATTTTTAGCAAAAAATTTGACTAAGGTTCAATTTTTTACCAACTTCCTTTCAAAAATTGTTAACTTCAGATTAACTAGCAGACACACAATGTTTAATTTTATCAAATGCAACTGGTTTTGTTCTCATTCCTGTGTTAGTTTAAAAATTGTGCACAAAATATGCACAAAATGTGCACAAAAAACTCATGTGACGGATATGACAATGCCGTGACGGATATGATAAAGTTCTGACGGAGATGACTTTAACACATTGACATCTTGGATCGACTGGGCACCACTAGGTCAGAAGATAATAATTTTGTAAAGTTTGGAACCTCCCTTAAGCATCTTCTGACCAAGGTGTCAAAACATAACTTAAAGGGGCGGTCAATATTGCAATAATTTTTAGTGCATTGTAATATACGCACGTAATCTTAATTAAACAAATTTAAATACATTATACTGGAACCCCTTTGACCGGGCTAGAGATAATAATTTTGTAAAGTTTGGAACCTCCCTAACATCTTCTGACCCAGTGGTGCCCGGTCCAAGGCGTCAAACATCACTTAAAGGAGCAGTCAAATATTGAATTAATTTATAGTGCATTGTAATAAGCACATAGTCTTAATTAAGTAAAATTAATTTAAAAATACTGGAACCCCCATGACCGGCCTAGGCATAATAATTTTGTAAAGTTTGGAACCTCCCTAACATCTTCTGACCTAGTGGTGCCTGGTCCAAGGCGTCAAACATCATTTAAAGGAGCAGTCAAATATTTCATTCATTTATAGTGCATTGTAATACGCACATAGTCTTAATTAAGTAAATTTAATTTAAAAATACTAGAACCCCAATGACCGGCCTAGGCATAATAATTTTGTAAAGTTTGGAACCTCCCTAACATTTTCTGACCCAGCAGTACCCGGTCCAAGGTGTCAAACATCATTTAAAGGGGCAGTCAAATATTTCATAGTGCATTGTAATACGCACATAGTCCTAATTAAATAAAGTTAATTAAAAAATACTGGAACCCCCATGATCGGGCTAGGCATAATAATTTTGTAAAGTTTGGAACCTCCCTAACATCTTCTGACCCAGTGGTGCCCTGTCCAAGGTGTCAAACATTATTTAAAGGAGCAGTCAATATTGCATTTCTTGTTAGTGCATAATACGCACGTAACTTTAATTAAACAAATTTAATTAAAATATATTGGCACCTTTGATACCTTGAATATTTTTGAAACTCTGTTTGGAAGGGTTTCCTGGTTTCAAGAGACATTTGCATGAAAATTTGATGGACATTGATATCAATTCTACAACTATCGGGGCGTGTGCACACATACAATAGTGAAAATAGAGGCGAAAACAGCAATTTTTTAATTTATGCAAATTATGCATATTTTCCGTAATTCCTTCTTTCTACTTTTTTGATACCTTGTTTTGGAGGGTTTCAAGAGACATTTGCATGCAAATTTGAGGTGAAAATTATATCAATTTTACTACTATCAGGGCGTATGTATACACGCATTAGTGTAAATAGAGGCGAAAACGGCAATTTTTAATTTATGCAAATTATGCATATTTCCCCTGCTTACTTTTTTCTACTCTTTTGATATGTTGTTTTGGAGGGTTTTAAGAGACTGTTGCAAAAAAAATCATTTCTGTTGCAATTTGTCTAGGTCAAGCCATTTTTTTGCTTAGATTGACTAGACTAATAACTGTTTACAAGACGCGAAGAGACGTCACTCGCGCGCAAAGACTGAAGGACTTGTTTATGTCTATTTTTGTTAATTCTGGAGGGCGCTGCAAAGGTTCGTGACGGTATCTGACATAAAACCTAGGGACAAACATTTCCCGACAAAAAAACATAAATTATGACTTGAATGGTCTATAATTCTATATTTTGAAGGTTTTTATTGATTTAGCTAATAAATACCCAGCGTTTAAAAATAATTTTTTTTTAAATAATTCCCTTCACCAAAAAATACAACAATAAGAAATTTTACATTGTACGATCAGGACATGGGTTTTCGGGGGTTGACATCTAACGTCCGGGAAAATAAATAACATGTCACATTTTTTTTCTTCACTTTTGTGGTCCTTCATTATCGGAATTGTGTTTATTAACATAAATCCACAAACAATTTTTTTTTAAATAACGCAATTTCCGTCTATACGGTGTTAAAGTATAGGGACACGTAAGTAGACACTGAAGAATGACCCGTAGCCTTCAATTTGAAGAAATCACAAGGGTTAAGCCTTGCATTTTTAGTCCATTTCGGTCCAAAGACGTAACTTAATGCTTTAGCCTACAATTTGAAGAAATCACAAGGGGTAAGCCTTGCATTTTTAGTCCATTTCGGGCCAAAGACGTAACTTGATGCTTTAGCCTTCAATTTGAAGAAATCACAAGGCTTATACAAGCCTTGCATTTTTAGTAATTTTGGGGCATGACATGTAGCTTGCTGCTATGGCCTTCAACTTGAAGAAATCACAAGGGGTAAGCCTTGCCTTGCATTTTAGTCAATTTTGGACCAAAGATGTAACCTGATGCTGTAGCCTTCAATTTGAAGAAATCACAAGGGGTAAGCCTTGCATTTTTAGTCAATTTTGGACCAAAGATATAACTTGATGCTGTAGCCTTCAATTTGAAGAAATCACAAGGGGTAAGCCTTGCATTTTAGTCATTTTGGGGCAGGACATGTGATTTTCTGCTATAGCCTTCAATTTGAAGAAATCACAAGGGATAAGCCTTGCATTTTTAGTCATTTTGAGGCATGACATGTAATTTTCTGCTATAGCCTTCAATTTGAAGAAATCACAAGGGGGTAAGCCTTGGTTTTTTAGTCAATTTTGTGCCAAAGATGTAACTTGATGCTTTAGCCTTCAATTTGAAGAAATCACAAGGGGTAAGCCTTGCATTTTAGTCATTTTGGGGCAGGACATGTAATTTTCTGCTATAGCCTTCAATTTGAAGAAATCACAAGGGATAAGCCTTGCATTTTTAGTCAATTTTGGACTAAAGACGTGACTTGATGCTGAAGTTTTCAACTGGAAAAAATCACAAGATGTAAACCTTGCATTTTTAGTCAATTTTAGGCATGACATGTAACTTGCTGGTATGGCCTTCAACTTGAAGAAATCACAAGGGGTAAGTCTTGCATTTTTAGTCATTTTTGGGCATGAGGCATAACTTGATGCTATAGTCTTCATTTTTGAATAAATCACAAGGGGTAAGCCTTGCATATTTAGTCATTTTTGGGCCTGCCATGTAATTTGATTCTATAGCCTTCAATTTAGTCATTTTGGTGCCTGACATGTAACTTGATGCTATAGCCTTCAATTGTGTAAATCACAAGAGGTAAGCCTTGCAATTCTAGTCATTTTTGGGCATGTCATGTAACTTTATTCTATAACCTACAATTGGAAGAAAACACAAGAGGTAAGCCTTGCATTTTTAGTCATTTTTGGGCCTGACATGTAACTTGATTCTATAGCCTTCAATTTGAATAAATCACAAGGGGTAAGCCTTGCATATTTAGTCATTTTTGGGCCTGACATGTAACTTAATTCTTTAGCCTTCAATTTGAATAAATCACAAGGGGTTTAAGCCTTGCATATTTAGTCATTTTTGGGCCTGACATGTAACTTAATTCTTTAGCCTTCAATTTGAATAAATCACAAGGGGTTTAAGCCTTGCATATTTAGTCATTTTTGGGCCTGACATGTAACTTCATTCTATAGCCTTCAATTTGAATAAATCACAAGGGGTAAGCCTTGCATATTTAGTCATTTTGGGGCCTGAAATGTAACTTGATTCTATAGCCTTCAATTTGAATAAACCACAAGGGGTTAGCGTTGCATTTTTAGTCATTTTTTCCAACATATCTCACCATGGCTTATTCTCTTTGGTTGGAGACCCACCAGCTAGAGACCCACCAGTGTCCCTCCAGTTGAATTTTAAAAGTTTTAGGGCAGTTGGGGTAAAGCAACTCAATTAACATTAGTTGTAATTAATGGTAGCAACCACAAACAGTTATCATAAGGACTCTATCTATTTAAAAATGAGTGGATCATAAAACTGAATTTTACCTTCAAGCCCCTTTAACTTTGGCTGTATACAACTAAGACAGTTACACCTGACAGATTATTAATGAGCCTTTGAAAAAAAGGAGTGTAACCTGTTACATTGTTTCAAGTGAGGGGACAGAATCACCAAATAATAACCATTCATTCATGTTTTATTAAAGTTTTTTTTAAAGCAAGAAAAGTTTGTTATAAAAAAAAAACTTCAAAAGCCCTAATAATTTTACAAAATTTCAAGAGTGTTTGAGAATTCGTTGGAAAGCGGGCAGCAAACAGGCGTATGACCTAGCTGGCGACATAACAGTGGGGAATGTTTGGGCACAGCAAGAAGAAAACAATTTGACAGAGAAAGAAAAAAACAGACTTTTTACCTGGGTAAAATAATTGGCAAATCCCCATACACCAATGATAAGGGAGGAACCCAGACAAAAAACTTGTTTTCGGGGAATTTTCTTTTTTGTTGTTGTTAAACTCTCCCCTGTGAAAAAGCCTCCTGGTCCCATAGAAGATCAAACCTGGTCCAAATGAGGATACAAGAATATCGAGCCAATTAATATTACCAGAATGGTTGTGGAAGTGTATGTATGTAAGATGATTTTTGAAGGCTCACTTGCATGTCCAGCCTTTGTGATAATGCCATAGAAAAATGGAAAACAACGTGCAAAGTTTCATTTCCTATTTTTCAGCATTTACAAAATCGCATATCTACTGATCTAATCAGAGAGAAATAGACTGTTTAAAAATTTCTCTTTGCATAATTGCTGAGATCTTTTTACAAGAGTAAATACATGCAGATTCATACAAGAATCTAAAGTTCAACAAATACATGCAGAATCATCAAGCTTTTTGCTGATCTGTCCTTTTTATGTGCCTAATTATTTCCAGGTACTAGCGTACCCTGAGCGTACCCTCCTTGTCTGGATTAGGAAGATGGAAGAGATGCCTACTTCCTGTCTAGAAATAAACCCTTACGCTAAGATGACGATCCTCCTCCATACCAGAAGCAACCTCTAGAGAAACCTACCACTGCATACAACTATTGAGATCAGTCTGAGATATGAATTATAAACATGAGACCCTGCAGGAGCTTTGAACTTTCTGACCAACCTACTCTTGTCTGGAGACAGCTTTGATAAAATGTAAGTTTAGAGAGTTTTTGTTTGTTAGAGTACATTGGGGTGTGTTTGCTTGTTTGTTTCATTTATTTATTATTTTGGGGTATAGAGGAAGTTCAAATCTAAAGGAAATATGAACCTACAGTTCAAAATTCAAATATGTCATCAAGACTTCAAATCTGTGAATTAAATTCCTTTCTTTATCATTTGTCATTCTTCCTATGGCAAAATATTATTCAACCCAACACAGTTTTCCTTTAATCTGTACTAGGTTTGTGTTATTATCATGTGATAGTCTCTTTAGTTTTTGGTAATGTTGTCTCTTCTCTCATCTGCAAAGACAGTGTTGGTCGATGCCAACGTCTAACAGCAGGGCTCCAGTCACTCTCTACTTTGTTTGGTCGACTCAGTGGATCGATCCAGGGACTTCTTGGGCGTCCTCTTGGTCTCGGCCAGCTAGGAGCAGGGGGTTGACATTTCCAGGAGTTGAGAGCAAAGTAGAGTGTCTTCTTGGCTGGGACGTTATTATCAAGGCAGACGACATGGCTGAACAAGGCACGGTGCCGGCGAAGGATTAGAGAGGCCATTGTGGGGAGTTGTGTTCTGCTGATGACATCATTATTGCCAATGAAGTAAAAATACAAATGCCAAGGATGGATCTCTGACATCTTAGATGGAATGACTCAAGCCGCCCTATATTGCATTTAAGAAGGGTCCATGTCTCTGACCAGCATGGTAGGACAGGGATAACACATGACCAACAGACACATCTAAATGTATGCCCAATGAACAGGGATAATAATGTTGTAAAGCGCCTTGATCTAACTACTAAAATATGTGCGCTATATAAGAACCAGTTACTACTGTTAGTTAGGTGTTGAGTTTCAGCTTCTTCAGCCTCCAGACCCTGTGTAGGTTGTTCATAGCAAATGATGCCAGACCATTGTCAGGTCCACACTGCCAAGAAAAAGTCCCAGACAATGTCCACAGGCTGACCGCTAAACAAGGTTTGACAGGAGATTTGCGGTCTTACTCAGGAATAACTTAAGAACATCCAGATTGATGGCTCTGAGAAGAGCCAACTTGCTACTCAACTTTTCAACCAGTGTGATAAATCATTGACTTGATTGTCTTCCGGTTGTCGGTATCTTCTCCAAAAGATGACTTAAGCACATTAGACGAAACATCAAGTTACAAACCGGCTCTTTCTCAAGAGAGATTATCACATGGTGCTAGGGCAAACCTTTCTCACTTTTATTATGACCACCATGCATAGCGTGAAGTCAGACGCAACTTTCCTTAACTTGTCCCTCTCTCTCTCTCTCTCTTCAGACCCTTCCTATATCTGGGAGCCAGCTGTGACCTTGACCCTGTCAACACTCTACAGTACACTGGTCTCTAGATGCTACACAGTAGGTCTATGTAAGTCTAAAGCAATCATGAAAACATTTAAACAAGAAATGACAGTTTGCCATCAAAATTAGACTCATCAGATTTACTCAAAAGATCAAGCAATCCAAGTGGTCTCATGTTTTTCAACATTTTGAATGAGTTGAGTTTTGAGTTCTACTTTTAGCAACCCCTGCCTCCAAAAAAGTAATATTTTGTATGCATGTCGATGGATCTGTATTAATACACAGATATTAATGTTCTTAGTAAACCCTCCCCTCAAAAAGTGGCTGATTGAGTTTACTGCGTGCTTGGAGGTTCTTTGGTTGCCTAACATCTTACTTTCGCTGCTCACCAATTCTGAAGCCTTACCTGTTCCTCTACCTGACTATGGTAGCCCAGAATGCAGAGTATCAGCATGGTGGAATGGCTGGAGTCTGTCAGTACAATCTACGTTAGACATTCAGGCATGGTGGTTGACGCTTTCTGCCAGGTACAGTGGAGGTCGAACAACTTATGGTGAGTTAAAATTCATTTCATAAAACGTGAAAACTTTCTTTTAAACTTTTTTTTCTCAGGTGCTTGCAGCGGTGTAGCCAAGGGGGAGCCTGTTGGGAGAGGGTGCCCCCCCCCACAAATTCCCCCCCCCAGGTGCCACTCTCATGAAAACAATTGCGATAATGCTCACAAAAATAGAAAGAAAAAGAAAAGGGAAAAAAGAGGGAAATGCGTGTTTGTATAATCTAATGTAGTGAACGATCGCGATCGGGATCACTACCACGGCCACAATATGCCAAGAATATAAGAGGATGGTGGCCCCCCTGCCGCGTCCCCCTCTCACAATAAAAGCATGACCCCCACCACTGACAAACCCATTTCCCCTGGGCCCCCCCCCCCACTTGAAAGCAATGCCCCCCTGTGCCCCCCCCCCCCCCCCCCACTGAAAAAGTCCTGGCTACACCACTGGGTGCTTGTGATGCATTAAAGCTAGTAACAAGTTGGAGTTAAATAAACAATGTTGACAATAATCCATTGATACCTTTTTACATTTTACAGTTTTAACAGAACCCTTGAGGAAGGCATCGCATAAAAGAGATTCACCTGCCAAAATGAACAGAAATAAAGAGCAATTGTAAATTTTCTTCATAAGTTCATTTTAAAACGTACTCAATAGTGCAGCATTTGTCTCACTACTCAGAAAATTTCTTGGAAAATTCAATAGAAAATACAGATTGTGTTTTCTGACGTGCATTGAAAACATTGGATGCATGGTATCATTTTGAAACTGATACAGCGTGTGTGTTTGAGTTATGACAAAGATCTACTGGGATGTTGCATAAAAACAAATACTGTTTTACATTTGTGCATAGGAGAGAAAATTTGCCTCATTTTCATCTTTCAACTCATAAAAATATTCTCACCATTGCACTCAAAAACATTCATTATTTGTATGCTATTCCAGTTTGAAACCCCACTTTATTCAATAATGTCAGACCCACAAACCTTTTGGGGCAAATTATTGGGTCATAGATTGTTTTTTGTCAACGTAATGCTGATTTATTGGCAAAATTATAAAAAAAGAAAAAAAAAACAGCAAAAATATGTCATGGTATTTTCACAAGTATTTCGAATCCATCCACATTTAGCAAGGTGACATCGTTCACCAACTCTGGCTTCAGCATACGTGAACAGACACCAACCCTCAGAAATCTGAGAGACAATAAATTCATTCATGAATCATTTCTCAGATTCAAATGTTTTTGGGTGAAAATTATCGAAACCAAAATACTTGAATGGGAATCTTTTGTCAAACTAGTTCATACTATCGACAGCTGCAGTGCTTCTTACCGAGTAAGTTTTAATTGTCATTAAAGATGACTTTGGAGTAGTTACCAAGCTATATGACCCTACCTTTAAAGGAAACAAATAGTGCTTTTTGTTTGGCAAAGTGACTGAATTTTACTGTGGTGCTCTTGTTTGACTCAAATTAGTTCTTCACTTGCCAACTGAGGATCAAAATGCTTACTAAGGAATATTATGTGATACCTTTTTACATTTTACAGTTTTAACAGAACCCTCGAGGAAGGCATCGCATAAAAGAGATGTGGAATATTTGTTTTTTCTAATTTTTAATCTCTGTATATTTTCCTGTAATTCGACCTCTGGTCGCCATGGGAATTTGTTTTTTTTAAAGAATAAACCAATAATGAATGAATGAATGAATGAATTATGGGGGGGATGTCACATCCCTGTGGTAGGTACACCGCTGTTCCCCATACTGAAGAGAATGCTCTTTTTCTCATTAGGAGGGGCGTATGTTCAGACGACAACAGATTCATCTCCCTGGTAATATGCGGACAATAGTTAAAGGAACATACAGAATTGGTAAGAAAAAAACTTGTAAAGGATACTTTTTGATCACAGATTTACATAAAACTTACACGGTCTAATGATGATGATAGTAGAAAACATCCCTTGAAATACTTCCGTCTGAAGTCCCATATTTGATGAGAAATTAATAAACTAATTTTCCGATTGGAGTTTATCTATGTGAATCTATATGATTTCATGCAAATGTGTAATTGGTTTTTCACTATTTTCTCATGACCCAGATGGCCGATCGATCTCAAACTTTTACAGGTTTATCAGTTTATGTATATGGTGGATTACATAAAGTGCTTACACTGCCAGCAACTGTTTTGTTAGCAAAAACCAATTCTGTAATGTTCCTTTAAAGGGACACATTATTTGGCACTGGGATTTGCAGTTTTCTTTAAAAAAAATTGCACTGAAGCTGTCTTTGTTCAGCGTGACTCGGCCAATGCCCAGGACAAAAGCCTCCGCAAATAATCACTGTGGCACACTAAAATCTTCAGAACAATGAAAACAATCATGGCTGCCATTATTTATGTCTATCAAAATCAGTACTTTAGCTATACCGGGCAAATTCGGTGGTTTAGTGGTAAGACATCTTCTCGTGAATGGCAAAGCTCGTGTGTTCGAATCCCATCTGAGAATTAGGCATGTGGATTTTTTCACAGGACTTAAGAAAGTACCCGATGCAAATTTTAACATCTATTAAAATGTCGCGTTACCCGCTGGTCTAGCGGTAAGACATCTGCTCTAGAATGGCAAAGGTCGTGTGTTCAAATCCCATCCGAGAAATATGCCTGTTAGATTTTTTCACAGGACTCGGGGGGGGGGGGGGAAAGTACTGAGTATACAGTGCTTTACACACATCGGTGTAAGGGTAAAACCAAATAATATTCTTTATCCTTGATGCAAATTTAACATCTGTTAAATCCTCCATTAAGTTGTTTAACGATTTTTAATGTCTTAGCTTTTTCTCCTTTTTTTCAGAGTAACAAGTGGTTCAATTCCGGCTGTCTGACTATTTGATGGATGCCACAACTGACTTCAAAGTCAGGAACTTCAGTATGCTCTCCTCTTCAAGAAAGTGCTATATAACTAACCAATGACTGTCGGCAAAGAGTTTCAGTCCTCTACCATCTTTAATCAGGTTAGAGGATCCCGCTGCTAAAATATGGGATTCCAACTGCCTCTAGCTATTGGCAAGCTTGGTGGTCTAGTGTAGGACATCTGCTCTAGAATGGCAAAGGTGGTAGGTTTGAATTTCACCCGAGTACTATGCCTGTGGTCACAAGACTCGGGGGGGGGGGGGGGAAAGCACTGAGCATACAATGCTCAACACACATCAGTTTGTTGGTAAAATACAGAGTATTCTTTATCCCCGAAGCAAATTTAGCATCTATTTAATTTTTTTTAATTTCACAATGTTGGGTGTCAAATAAGTGATTAATAATAAAGATAAACTCAGATTCTAGTTTTGAGTTTTATAAACAGGTTTATATGATGGATATAAATTATAATTGGATTGGTCAAAGTCAAGAAGATTATAGGTACAAACATAGTGTTTAGTCTAGTGAGGTTTGCAGTAACATTTGTATAAAATATTGCTGTATTCATTAAAGTTGTTTACCCGTTGTGTAACAACTTCACTTTTTGATCAGTGTGCTCAGATTGTCTTCAGGAGAAAGCTGGACTCCTGCAGCCTGCAGGATGCATACGTCTTGTGGATTTATCTATGGTGCACACAGGCAGGATAGCTGGAACAAGATCCTAGAGGAGAAAGTTTATAAATAAATTATTTCAGCTTCTTTAGTGAATAAAAAAAACCACATAAACCTGTAAACGTTCATTGCTAGCTCACACTTGTAACAGCTGTTTTGGGTTTGTTTTATATCTTTTTAATAAATGCCTTAAAAATGTGGGGTTTCTTTTATTTTGTTTTTTAAATTGTTATTCAGTCATCATTTTATTAATGATGAGTGCATTTGGAGTGAATTAAGGTTTACTTTTCCATTCTTATTTTCAAACAATGTTAAAGGAACATTACAGAATTGTTTTTTTCTAACAAAACAGTTGCTGGCAGTGTAAGCACTTTATGTAATCCACCATATACATAAACTGATAAACCTGTAAAAGTTTGAGATCGATCGCCCATCTGGGTCACGAGAAAATAGTGAAAAACCGATTACACATTTGCATGAAATCATATAGATTCAGCAAATGAATAAGACGCTCACTGAGCGATAAACTCCAATCGGCAAGTTAGTTTATTCATTTCTCATCAAGAATGGCATTTCAGAAATATTTCAAGGGATGTTTTCTACTACCATCATCATTAGACCGTGTAAGTTTTATGTAAATCTGTGATCAAAAAGTTTATTTTATATTTTTTTCTTACCAATTTTGTAATGTTCCTTTAAGCTCTATGCTCTACTTTACCTTTTTTTTATTGTACATTGTAAACAAAATATACAAAGACTAACAAACAAAAAGCAAACAAACTTATGTTAAAACAGATGTAGTTGATTTACTTCTACAATATTTTTTGCATAAATAAACTGCAATAAAACTGTTAAAACAGATGTAGTTGATTAACTTTTCCAATACTTTTTGCAAAAATAAACAGCTATAGAGCTGTGAGGATAGAAACTGGGAAAAAAGATGCCCACACTTTTAAAATTTGCCAAGTTTGTTTTTTGAAATGCATAGATTTAGTTGTAACGGGAAGCAGTTTTTTTGTTGTACATCATTTGTGGTGTCCGCCAGCAATAACTATTATGATTTATGCCAAAAGGTAAACTTGTCTATAATTTCCTTCAGATTTTTTAAAGCTATTAAAAGGATATTCATTGGAATTAGTAGTGTTGTAAAAGTTAAAACAAACAATTGAGAAAACTACAAAGGAAAACAATAGAAGATAAATGTTGCCTCATTGTTTTAAATTCCTTTGGAATAATAACAATCAAAACTTAAAGGGTATACACAAAAATTGGTAAGATTGAATGTATCATTGTTCACAGACTTTCACACAATAAAGGTGGTATAAAGGTGGTCGTGGTGGAAAACTTCCCTTGAAATATTTTTGCTATAAATGCTGAATTTTCTTTCTAAGAGATAATTTAAACAATTATTTTTGATCTCACATGTCCGAAACCCTGATGTTTGAAAACAGCTAGTAGAAACAGTGATAGTGTTTTTCACTATAGCGTGACTCCGATCGCCCAATTGAGCTTAAACTTTCACAGGTTCGTTATTTTATGTAAATGTTGGGTCACACGAAGTGTGGATATCTGGTCTTTGACAAACTGAGACTTATAAGTCTGCTAGTAGATCAAACTAATGCGGTAATAGATTACACCCCCCCTCACCCCCTCACCCCTCGATGTGAAGACCATGTAATTAACCTTGCTTACATCAAAATTTACTGAATGTGCATTTCAGAGCATTTCCTGGCAGCAAGATACTAGATTTTATCAAATTCATTTGATACAATCCATTATACTTGGCGAGGTACAATTCGGGTGCACTTAATCATGCTCAATGTTCCTTTTTCCAGAACTATGCAACATGTTTAATGCACACATCCGATCATTGCCCTTCTCACCATTGGTTTGTGTACAAAATAGTTTTGTGCAAAACAAGGTTTCAGGAAAGGTATTAGCCACTAAATATTCATAAACTTTAGCCAATCACAGTTTGTGTCGGTCGGCCAATCAGGTGCTAGGTTTTAGCAAATTATTTTGGACTGTGTGGCCAAACACTAACCATTAGTATGGGTACAAAATAGTTTTATACAAAACAAGGTTTCAGGAAAGGTTTCAGGCACTAAATATTCATAAACTTTTGCCAATCACAGTTTGGGTCGGTCGGCCAATCAGGTGCTAGGTTCACGCAAATTATTTTGGACCGTGTGGCCAAACGCTAACCATTGGTATGTGTAAAAAAAATATTTTTATGCAAAACAAGGTTTCAGGAAAGGTTTCAGCACTAAATATTCATAAACTTTTGCCAATCGTAGTTTGGGTCGGTCGGCCAATCAGGTGCTATGTTCACGCAAATTATTTTGGACGGTGTGGCAAATCACGAACGGTATCAAGTGTAAACTCAGATCAGAATTTTAACATTTTGTATTACGTAATGACAAGAATTGCCCCCCCCCCCAAAAAAAAAAACAACAACAACAACAACAACAAACAAACAAACAACCAGCTGAACAAGTTTTGACATTGGACTAGCATATTTCACCCCTTCTTCATACCTAAACCTGATAGAATAATTACGGCGCAATTTCTATAAAATGTAGGATTTTATGGGGTTTTTAAATTTTAAACTGCCTACACAAAGTTTGCCTGCGGGAAGTTGCTCTGAGGCTCTTTTGTAAACATTTGTGATATCTGAAGATTGTTATTTTTTGTTTTAAAATTATCTTACAACCAATTCGATAATTTTACTAATGAACGTATTTGAAATATCGTTGTTCGGTTACTATGGAAGTTCATTAATTTGAGTGACGTACGCTGTATGAAATGTGCCCTCTATCTTGTGAAAGTTATTTTGTAAAACACCCTCTTATTTCACAAAAGTCTTAATAGTTCTGCTTTCAACTAAGCGGATTATCCAGTTATAGTTTTATTTAGAAGTTTTTATTCTATGTTATTGGAATGCTCTTATTATTCCGGTAATCTCATCTTCACTATTGAAGGGAGTAGCTCGTAGGAATGTGCTTTCTCGGTTGGATGGTTGGAGCAAGTGAATGGGTTTTTGTCCCATTGTGTGGCGATTTCTTCATAACGCGCGGTGCGCGCTGGTTTGAAGTATACAGATAGACTGGCTGCAACAAGACAACATGGCCGCCTTTCTCGCCTGATTCAGCCAGTACAGCAAGTGTCAACTTTCTTCGTCAAGGAAACATGTGAGTGTGACATTCATTGTAGGAAAATTATTGTAAAAATTGACGCTGTGGGCGTGTGTGGTGTGTTGGACTAAGTTTCCTATCGTGAAAATGCACTTAAAATGCATTCGCAAAAATTCTGCATGCCGAAGGAGAAACTTGAATTTAAAAGCATTCCCTGTTCGATTTGAGGTCATTAATTAGTTCCCCTATTTAGTTCTCATTATTTTGTTTTAACCTGTGCTCACCAAGGATTAATCAATGTATTATTTTTTATGTTTTTTAAGTAATTTTTTATTTAAAATAATTGTTAAATTTTTACAAATAATTTGTTTTAATTTTATAAATGCCAATAATTTTTTTAACTTACTTTTCAAACCAAAGCCAAGCCAAAGTCTGAAGACCAAGTCTTTGATGAAATCATTAAACTTTCAATCGGTCACTAAGTGAAATTATGAATCTAAATGACACCCACACCAAAATCAGGTAGAAACATCAGTCTTAATACAATAATGGTCCGTGATGTCTTTAACATTCAGAGAGATTATGGTAAACATGGACTTTAATCGAGTGTTTATTGAAAGCTCTTCTCATCTACTTGTTGTAGGCATAGGCTTAAGACCCAGGGGATGGGGGTCAACTTTCCTCCTAACTTCGGGCAAAACAGTGGGGAAAATTTGGGTACGGCAAGAACAACAAATTGGGCGGAGAAAAGCAATTACCTGTGTGAAATTTTAGGCAATTCGACCCCTCTTTCCTCTTTAACGAACAGTCCCCAAACGATTATGGTTTTAGGCTTATTTTAAAGGAACATTACAGAATTGGTAAGAACAAAACTTGTAAAATATACTTTTTGATCACAGATTTACATAAAACTTACACGGTCTAATGATGATGATAGTAGAAAACATCCCTTGAAATATTTCTGTCTGAAATGCCATATTTGATGAGAAATGAATATACTAATTTTCCGATCGGAGTTTATCGCTCAGTGAGCGTTTTATTCACTTGTTGAATCTATATGATTTCATGCAAATGTGTGATCGGTTTTTCACTATTTTCTCGTGACCCTGATGGCCGATCGATCTCAAACTTCTACAGGTTTGTCAGTTTATGTATATGATGGATTACATAAAGTGCTTACACTGCCAGCAACTGTTTTGTTAGCAAAAACCAATTCTGTAATGTTCCTTTAAGTTTTGGTGGGAAGTGCCTGGTTTCCGCATGGCAGGTCATAAAATGATGATCTATTAAAACAAATAAATTACAAAATAAGTCGTACTGTGAAACCATCTGTCCACATGACAATGTTTAGGGTAGAACTATAGGCTACATGTATAGTGACCAAGTTAGTTTTTCACTGATGCAAATTATGGTTTGTGTTTTTATTGGGGGGGGGGTGTCGAGTTCTTCACAGACAACTTTGCAAATACCCGAGTGCGTGCGCTTAGCCTTGGAATAAGGTACATGGTGTTCTAGTTAGTGACCGCACTTTGTCTCGATAAATAAAGTCCTCAACTTGAATACTCGCATCCCCGCTGAATGCAAGAGTGCTCACTACCATCTTTGGAATATTTCAAAAATTTGAAAATATCTCTCGGACTCGGAGGCTGCCATACTTATTCATGCTCTCGTCACATCAAGGATAGACTCTTGCAATGCAGTTCTCGTTGGTCTACAGGATGTGTCCATACTTCGATTGCAGAGGGTATTGAACAATGCAGCAAGAGTTCTGGGCAATGTCAGGAAGGATGAAAGCATAACCCCAACTCTCATGTCACTCCACAGGCTTCCAGTTCGAAAGAGGATTGATTTTAAGGTCTTGACTTTAGTTTACAAATCACTTCATGATCATGGCGTGTCATGGCCGAGTGGTCTAGTTCACCGGACCCAAGCTCTGGTGTTGTCAGCAGCACAGTGTGGGTTCGAATCCCAGTCATGACACTTGTGCCCTTAAGCAAGGCACTTAAGAGCAAGGCACTTATAACCATAATTGCTTCGTAAAAAGTTGGGAAGTTAGTGAGCTAGGCTCCTCGTGGATGATACCCATGCTACATCCTTGTGGACTGTGAAGGGTGTAACCTTGTTTCAGCCCCAGGAGTAGGTGGCAACGGGCCCCTGGTGTCAGTTGATTTGGGACAACAGCCCAAATCAGTTTTGACCCAAATCAGTTAAGTGTAGCCCTCACCTTGAAGTGGCCGTTCGGCCTTGTGAGTTAGGTGATATCTCATTGATTATTATTATTATTTTTTTTAAACGCCTGACTACATCAAGGACTTGCTCAAGATAAAACAGGGCAACTACTCGCTTCATTCTAACTCCTCACTGAGTCCTGGTTGTTCCAAAGTCCAGGACAGTACGCTAAAGTGACTGAGCCTTTTCATACATTGGACCTGTTCTCTGGAATAAACTACCTGACTCAATCTGGAACAATGTTTCTCTGCAAACTTTCTTAACAGAACTGAAGACACTGCTCTTTACACAAGCATACTGTGTCTAGTTTCTTAGTTCTGAATTGTCACAATGTTTAATCATTGTATCTGTTTTTATTAAGTGCTGTAGCCCATGAGTAATGTATTTTAGAATGTGCGCTTTATGAATCCATACATTATTATATTATTACTAACTAGACCAGCATGTATCTCATTCAATGGCTAATGCGCACATGGGGAGTATTTTGAGAAGGGACTTATCCTCTTCATGGGCTTACTATCCAGTATGCTTAGTTTATGCCTCTCTAGTGCTATATGGACTAGCGTAGGTAACAAACATGTTTGTCACAAGTAACAAACACTACTGTGCATTTTCTATTCTATTTGATATTGAAATAACTGCTTTTGTAGTTTTAAATGGAAATATTAACAGTTGCAGTTCCTATTGGTGATTAAGATTTGGTATCCCACACTGGGGAAATTTAAACCTGGCCTTGATTATTATTCAAAATCCTCAAAATTGTCTATTACAATTTGGCCATCATGTCCTTTTCTCAACCTAATAGGGTAATTAAGTTAGTAGTGTACAATTAATAGAGATAGTTCTTTGTTGCACTTCATAGATAAGTGTGCCACTGCAAAAAAAAATATTAGGTAATGTTGTGGTTTATTTTTATGGGAAAATAGAATTAGCTGTTGCAAACTGCTTTCCAACCAAAGAACCTATGGTATAAATGCAAAAAATAGTTAATGTCATGACTTTTTACCCTAGCAGAGGCTTTCTCAAAGGACACGTGAAACAGATGCAGTTTATAATTTGAATTAAATACACAATTTATTGTAAACACACGCACATTTCCATGAAGAGTTCACTCCTAAATCGAAAATTATTCATAGGGAAGTTACAAAGAATCATACCTCAGGGGCTATCCAAATCAGTAATTTCTTAGTTTTTCCTTTGTTTTTAAATATTTCCCAGGGTTATGATAAAAATGTGAGATGATTACAATAAAACAAACCGTATTTTGGTTAGAGTTTTGATATATTGCTCCAGTGCAGCATTCACATAAACCCGCTTTGTAGTTGTTGGCTGTTGTTCTTTTTCCAGAAGCTGAAAATACACCCCTCAGTTCTTCTACAGTCAGAAACCCATTTTGCAATTCCCAATATTATAATCATGATTTAAACTGTCTTGTTTGTTAAAATATTGCATTCAATAAGGCATTTAATTACCTTGATGTTTTAGTTGAGCATTTCAGTTTTTCCCACAATTTGTAGTGAAACTTAGTTTTCCGAGCAGTGTTAGAGCAGTCCCAATATTGTTGACATAAAAACTTACTTAGTTTTAGAACTAAAGGGTCATCATAATGTCACTCTTTGTACTGGCCATAATGACACAAATTGTACTGAAACTTAGTTGTCTGAGTAGATTTAGAGCAGTCCCAATATTTTTGGCTTAAAAAATTATTTAGTTTTAGGAAGATCACTGAAGCAGAGGTCTTCTCAAAAATTCCTCCAAAGAGCATTAATTATCCATAATCTAAACAGGGGAGACCTCATGGTGAAATACATGTAGGATGTTAACAAGAAATGATTGGGTAATTTCTATGACACTATATCATGTAATGCCCATGGCACTACTCGTAAATTAGAAATTTCAATGGCAAATTCAAAAGTTTGGTAGGTTTTCTTGATGAATGTCCCACCTTTATAATATACTACTTTAAAAAGTGAAATCTAACTTCACATATATATATATTTTTTTCTTTGGAATGATTGTGAAATCCATGTTCACTAAGCATAATGCCCATGACCCTCATTTGTAATGCTCGTTTCTAATTAAGTATCATTGAATTATTCAAACTGTTTCATGATGAATTAAATTAATGGTGCCCCTTGAAAAGTTCCAGTATACAGTCGGTCCACAGCACACACAGAATTTGTTCCTTTTCTTTGTGCTGTATGCATGGCTCGGACATGTGTGACCTCTCTTTGAATATTTAATGAGCTGAAACCGTTTGATGAATGTGTGTAGTTTCTCAATTTTAAAATGTAAATTCACCAAAATATTCCCTCAATTGCTAAGATCTGATGTTCTAATGGTGTATTTTGATTGCATATTTTGTTTCAAAACAAAACGAAACGAACACAATTATACCACAATTATGTCCCTCTAATAAATTATCCCAAATACCAATACATACAGTGATGGATAGAAAACTTTATGTTCTTTCTCAAAATAGTTGGTGTTCTAATTTTGTGTGGTCTAGTCAGGGCGCAAAAAATGCTAAAGGTAGTCCAAACCGTCTTAACGTAAAAGTCCGCCATGATTGCATATGTGATTTCTGCATTTTAATTGGTGGAGACGCGCGGTGAATTTTGTGTAGTCCAGTCAGGGCACAAAAAATGCTGACGGTAGTCCAAACCGTCCACCAAAAGTCTGCCATGATTGCACATGTGATTCCTGCACTCTGATTGGTGGAGACGCACTGTAAGAACTGGCCCAGATGTACAATCACAACACGTACACACGGTCAGTGCGCAGCCAGTCGAAAAGTGTTTTCGTTTATTTGTTACGTATGCATAGACCGTGTGGTTATGAATATATAATGAGCTGAAAGGTTTCATTTTAAAATATATTTTTCATGTCAAAACCTTCTTCAAAAATAAGTTTGAGTAAATATTTTAAGGGATAAAGATCCATACGAGCTCTATTGTATTACATTTCATGATTGTCGGTATTTTTAAGAGATTTTGGAACGAATACAAACCCATTTGTGTCAAGAAAAAAAGGCCAGCGAAAAACTGCATTTTTCTCCTTGGAAAGTTGTCTGGCAGAAAAAACTTACTCATGTACTTGTAGGAAAACTGTCCATCTTTGTTGAAATTTCATATTATTGCATGATCATTTGCAAAACAGTCAGGAGCACTTAAAATGTTCTGCTTTTTTAGGCTTGCTCGTTCACTTAAAAACTGCAAAATGGAAACGAGGACCTTTTACCAAAGGATAACTGTCATTGGTCAATGCGTTCAATGATGCCGATATGGACCAATCACATATCGCGTACAGTAAAGCAACTGCAGCAAGGCTACAGTCAGTACCCAACATGTGCGTGTGTTAACTCATTACAGCTGAACGTGTTACCAGACGTTTTCGTAACAAAAACTTGCTTGTCGGGCTCATAAGCACTGAAAATACCTGAATGTTGTAAAGTAATCTTTTAATTACCAAACTGAGGAAAAGAAATTGGAAATAAAGACCATTTGATAGTAATGAGACTCAACAAATTTGGCACAAGTTCAATCATTGATTTCTAACTGTAATAATGAAAATTTAGTTCAAGCCCAAATAATTAAAAAAATGACTGATTCCACACATCAAAAGCTCCAACCTCCATGCTCCAAAACCAAATTATTCCCTTTCTCACAACAACAAATAAAAGAGTGAAGATATCTAGTTAGCCACTGATTAATGAAAACAATTAAATAAGTAACTGGTCTTGTTCATGATCTTGGGCAAAGTTTTTTTATTTTCCTGGGGGGGGGGGCTTTTGATGTACCAAACCAATAACTTATGGGGTAGGACAAGGCTTCTTGGGGGGGGGGGGGTATCACGAGTATAGTATGACTGTATGAAAGGAAACAACATTTGAACACAAACTTGACTTTGTTTCATTTTGTCTTGAATGTTTTCAAATAAAAACTAGACATTAGGTGTTTGTGAACAAACACAAAGCTGTTCCGTTTTGTAAAACTTTGATGAAACGCTCAAAAACTTTAAAGTGAGCCTGACTTTAACTAGCAGACCCTTGATCTTTGAAAGGACTTTATTTTTACTTTGAGTGTGCCTAAAACATAAACCTGATCTTCATTCTGATACTGACTCTCAAACTGATTTTAAACCTTTGGAATAAAATGCCAAATGTGTATTAAGCTAACAGACAGCACAAAGATTATGACATGTGGTTCAGGAGATATGATTTTTATACTTTGAACTTCCTGTTTGGACCGGAAGGAAAGGTCAACATGGGGTCATGGTAACCGAAGTTCAATGTTTCATGCTCAAAGGATCTATAACTGAAAAGAAATTTTCTTGAGATATGGAACCCACTTCCGGTTGAACCAGAAGTAAAGGTCAATCCGGGGTCACGGTAACCGAATCTTTAATGCTCATAAGGATCTATAACTGAATTAAATTGAAAATCAGGTGTGAAGTTCTTGAGATATGGTCCCACTTCC